>JAIFZK010000010.1:6090000-6482500 GCA_027481765.1 Tenualosa thibaudeaui | reverse complement strand
AGCACAGCAGCAGCAGCAACAGACATCAATATGTGAGGAAAGAGAGAGAGAGAGAGGAAATGAGAGAATGAGAGAAGAAAGGAGGAAAGAGAGTAATAGGAAGATGAATTGCAGGAAAGAGGAGAAGGGTGTGTGAGAGACTCTGGGAGAGTGAGGAAGATGAAATGGGATAGCTGTGAATCAGAACAATTGTGTGTGTGTGTGTGTGTGTGTGTGTGTGCCTCTGCTGTAAGAAATTGTAGAAAAATGCTTGTGTGTGTTATTTCCGGAAGGCTTTGCCCAAACAGCTGAGGTGACCCCTCCCTTCCTGATGGATTAGAGCTGCATCACATTTCATTTCTCCATTTGATGTCCTCACCTTGTCTCTCTGCTTTCACACGTCTCTCTTTCTCTCTGCCACTGTCTCTTGCTCCCTCTCTCTCTCTCTCAGACTGTCTTCCGTGTCTGTCTTTTTACTCCTTCCCTTATGCCTTCCCTCTCCCTCATCTCTTCTTTTGTCTCTTTTCCTCCGTCTCCTCTCTCTCTCGCTCTCTCGCTCTCTCTCTCTCCCATTCTACTCCTCCTCCTTTCCCAGTGTCAGTTCACCCAGAGAAAGAGAGAGAGAGAGAGAGAGAAATTTCCCCTCCTCCTGTTCTCCCATATTTTCATTACTCTCATTACTGTAGGAGAGTCAGCAACGTGAGACTGATCCCCTGTTTCCTCTCCAGATTAAAGCCTGAACCTAAAACCCCCTCAAACTTCCTTCATCATCATCATCATCATCATCAATCATCTTTGCCACACTCTTCATCACCATAATTGTTAGTCACTCACATACAAGAAACCTCAGGCCTTTTTCATTTTCATCAAGGGCATAAATATATAAATAAACAAAAGCTGTGCAAACAAACAAACACATAAATCAACATATTGCTGTGATGGATATAGTGGAAATAAAGGCAAATTTATTCTCGTTCTATCGAGTGATTTGCGTATGGAAGCCACAGGGAACTTCGTAATCCTCTTCAATTTTAGGAAAGTGTGTTCATTCACAAACACTCAAGCACAGGCATGCACACACACACATACAGCTACAAACACACACATACTCAAGCACAGGCATGCGCGCACACACACACATATACATACACACACATACACATACACACGCAGGCATGCACATGCACACATGCGCATACACATACATACGCAGCATATAAATGCACACACACACACATATTACACACTCACATACTCCCAAACATTCGCACACACAACTCTCTTGCTCCCGTCCTGCTGTTGCGTTTTGCATAGGAAATGACATAAGTGTGAGTGGCTGCACTAAAGCCTTAAGTCTTTTATTTTCTCATTGTTTCTCTTAGTCTCGCTGCTCCTGTTCCTCCAGCGTCTCAGTGGTACACAGATGGATGCAGCTCAGTCTGCCCATCATCCTTAGGTGCTTAATAGGCATCAGAGAATGCTTATGGGCTGTCTCTCACCATTAAAATCCCCATGCCCCATGGGAAGCAGAGGGAGAGAGAGGGGGATGGAGAGAGGGAGGGAGAAAGAAAGAGAGAGAGGGAGGGAGAAAGAGAGGCAGTCCTAGGAGACCCTGTACGTCCACAGAACACGAAGCTCTCAGTCTGGAATGTTTGAAAGCCATGAGATTGAGTCATTGTTATTTCATTTGAGACTGTGTGCATGTGTGGGCACACTTAACGGTAGTGTGTAGTATCTTGGTGGGCCTGTGTGCTTCCCTGTGTGTGTGTGTGTGTGTGCCAGCATGCGTGCGTGTGTCTGTATGTGTGCGTGTGTGTGTGTGTGTGTGTGTGTGTGCATGTGTGCGTGCGTGTGCCTGCGTGCACGTGTGTGTGCATGGATGTGTGTGTGTCTGTCTGTATGTGTGCATGCATGTGTGTGTGTGTGTGTGTGTGTGCATGTGTGTGTGTGTTGTCTTGTATAATAATCTGTTCTATATTTCCCTTTCCTCTCTGCCCTCCTCTGTCCTCTCTCCCTTCTCTGTTGTTCTCTCTCTGCTCTCCTCCTCTCCTCCTCCCTCTCTCTCATTGAGGGTCCCCACCCTTAAATCCTTCCTCTCCTTCATCTCATCTCTTTATCTCTCCCCATCTCACATTCTCTTTCACTTAACTTATCTTGGTTATCTTGGCTGGGTTCACCTCTTTCTCTATCTCTCGCAACTACAACACCTCCCTCTCTTTTTTTCCTCCTCTCTCTCATCTAGTCTTCTCTCACTTCTCTGTGTATGCTCTCTCTAACTACACCTTCCTGCCTCCATAGTCCTTTCCTCTGGCATTACCTTTTCTGTCAGCTGCATGCCACTCTCACACCTTTTCCTTCTCTCTTTCTCTCATTCTCTCTCTCTCTTTTTCACCATCTCTCTCCCTCTCTTTGTCTTTTTCTCCCATCATCCCTCCCTCTTCTTTTGCTTGCCCCTTATTCTGTCCATCCCTTTGGTCTGTCTCCTGTTCTTTAGTGTCTGAAGGCATCAGCTAGTGGCTTAGACTAAGTAAGATCTGTTAGTGTTATTATTGCTGTTGATGTTACAGTCACTGTGTTTAGTAGATGCTTTTATGTGTGTGTTTAGAGGTTCTTGGCAGACACTTTTATCCCAAACAAAACACTATATTAAAAAACCAAAAGTACTTTTTACAAATTTTACAATTCACAACAAGATCACAAACAGCAGAGAAATACTGAAATCTCTCTCTCTCCCTCTCTCCATCTCTCTCTCTCTCTCTGTAGGATGATAACTGGGGAGAGACGACCACAGCGGTCACAGGCACGTCAGAGCACAGTCTGTCCCAGGAGGACATTGTGCGTATCACTAAGGACCTGGAGGAGAGCGTGGGGCTGGGCTGCCGACGTTACCTCTCCCTCACGCTGGGCCTCCTGCTGGGCCTGCTGGTCTTCCTCACACCCCTGGCCTTCCTGGTGCTCCCACAGGTATGCCCCACACGGCACACGATGGAAAAAAACTACATTACCCACTACAGGCCTGGGAACATGATATAACAACAACAACTTCTTACATTTCTATACTGCTTTACAGTGGAAGGAAGGAATGTGTAGCACTCACCTGGTTGTTGCATGGCAGATATGTGTTTTATCACAGGCCTTTTATGGCTTTTTCTAATATTTATGTTCTACTAAAAGGTGTGTTTGGTTTGGTATCAGACACATCAGCACATTGTGTTATTTACTGCAACACAATATGTGGTTCACCAAACAAGTTTTTGTTGACCACATTACATAACTAACTTTAGTGTCACTTTACTCTGTAGTCTAATCTGTTAGAAGTGTGTCAATACCAGAAGATCCTGTCTTAAGTTGTGTGCATGTTTACGTACTGATGTGTGTATGTGTGTGTGTGTGTGTGTGTGTGTGTGTGTGTGTGTGTTTGTGTAGGTGCTCTGGCCGGAGCGCGTGCAACCTTGCGGGACGGCGTGCGAGGGCCTCTTCATCTCGGTGGCGTTTAAGCTACTGATCCTGCTGCTGGCGGTGTGGGCCCTGTTCCTGCGGCCGCCCCGCGCCGCCCTGCCCCGCATCTTTGTGTTCCGCGCGCTCCTCGCCCTCCTCGTCCTGCTCCTCGTGCTCTCCTACTGGCTCTTCTACGGGGTCAGGATACTCGACTCACAGGTGAGGGGGTGTGCTCGTGCATGTGTGTGTGTGTGCGTGCGCACGTGTGTGTGTTGTGTTTGTGTGTGTGTGTGTGTGCGCGAGTGTGCGTGCGTGCGTCTGCTTTGTGTCTTCATGTCTTCTTTGTCTTGCTCCCGCTGGCCATTCTATTGCAATAGAGTACTAAGAGAATTGTCAGGATACTGTGCAGTATGTATTAGCCTTTCTCCAAAGTTCTTTTGTGTGTTTCTGTATGTGTGTATTACTTCTGTAGGCTATGTTTGTGTTTGTGTGTGTGTATTACTCCTCTGTGCATTGGTGCGTGTGTGTGTGTGTGTATGTGTGTGTTAACCGTATGTGTGTGTGTGTGTGTGTGTCAACCGTGTGTGTGTGTGTGTGTCAACCGTGTGTGTGTGTGTGTGTGTGTGTGTGTGTGTGTGTGTGTGTGTGTGTGTGTGTTTGCAGGATGAGAACTATCAGGGCATAGTGCAGTATGCAGTGTCTCTAGTGGATGCGCTGCTGTTTATCCACTACCTGGCCATCGTGCTGCTGGAGCTGCGGCAGCTGCAGCCCTGCTTTTGTGTGTGTGTCACACGCTCCACTGATGGAGAGACACGCCACTACAACCTGGGACAGCTCAGGTGAGTCACACACACACACACACACACACACTGTCTGCATCAGCATCACACACTCCACCAATTGGGAGATGTGCCACTAAAACTGAAGACAAACACACACTCACACACACACACATTGTCTGCATCAGCATCACACACTCCACCAATTAGGAGATGTGCCACTAAAACTGAAGACAGACACACACTCACACACACACATGTACACGAAGAAGTTAAAGTGCAAAGTGGGCATCTCAGGTGTGATGACACATGCTGTAAACCAATGCAGAGTAAAAAACAGGTCCTGCACAGGGTGATCTTCAGAGGTGGAACTGAAACAGGTCCATTCCAAGCAGTAAACACGTTATGCAAGAACGGCTGAGTCACACCTGGAAGAAGACAGGAAATACAGATTATGGGAACAGGTGCTTTAGCATTAGATCAAATGAGGTCAACTCCAAGAGCCTGTAGGGAGAATCCTGTATGACTCAGGGAAAATTGGGTCTGGTTCAGTACAGGTGTGATCAGCAAACCTAAGGCAAATCATTAGTGGCTGAGACACTATCAGAGAAACACGCTAGTACATCCTGTGAGTCACACACTACTAGCAGAGAGTGTAAAAGTCGAGCGAGAGGGAAGTTTGTGTTCTATTAAGGGAGAGGGGTTATGCAGACCAGAGTCCAGCCCGCATACACAGATGCAGAAGATCATTGAAAAGTTTATATTGTCATGTTATGACACTCTCACTTATGCAGACCAGAACTATTCACGTTTGCTGCCAATGTAATGTATTATGTTACTCTGTCTTGGTCAGTATTCAGTGATCTTTGCTACTGGTGCACAAGAAAGGAATGAGGTACCTGAAGGTGAGGCATGAACAGGTGGGACCTGAAGACAAAGAGTTCAGGAATGAGGAGAGCTGTGTCAGTGATGACTGGCAGAGCTCACTGATACCAGACAAGAGATGGTGGGCTTTGAAAAGGCACACACGTCTAGAGTGTTCACAGTAGTCATAGAGAGGTGCATTTTGGGAAATGGAGTTAGAAGTGGACAGCAGAGTGTGGGAAACTGATTGATATGTGGATGGAGGAGACAGAGACATGGTCTCATGATTTTCTTTCTTTATGTACCACACAATCAGAAACGCTTTGGCAAGTTTTATCATGCCAGGAAATCTGACTTTGACTTTTTTGAGATTTCGTATTTGAGCGAGACGTTGTGTGCGAGAGAGCTGTGTTTAGTGGCTTTATTTCTCACACAAACAGATAATCAGCACAGTCATGTAAGGACACGCCACAGAGAAACCCTCATGGTGTCTGAACAAAGACAATGTGGGTATGACTGTTTGACAAACAAACAGACCCGGTCACCGCCACTCACAGTCCTTCATTTCAGAACAAAGAGCTTGTGTAGCTACTCAGCAACCTCACAGACTGACAGGATATTGTTTTAAATTGTTTTAAATTTCTATTAGATGTAATCATTATATTAGTAGCTGTATTTAGGGCCATACAATTTGTAACTGGAACTGACTGGTGGTGTGATTGTTGCAGGTCAGAGCTGATAATAATAGCTTACAGTAGTTGGGGAAAAGATCTCTCTCTATCTCTCTCTCTCTCTCTCACACACACACACACACAAATATATATATATATATATATATACATATATATATATATATTTTTTTTTTTTTATGTGTGTGTGTATATGTATATACAGAGAGAGAGAGAGAGAGATGCTCAGGCATGTACGCACGCGAATCGAAACAAAAATCAAATAAATAAATAAAGAGCCTCCTGCTGTGCTCAATCCAGACATGTATAAACAGGCTAGCTCAGATTCTCTCTCTCACACACTCACAAACACACACACACACAGGCATGTGAACAGGTTGTGTAAAAAAACTGACAGGGGCGTTGATGTGTGTCTAGTGTGTGTGTATGTGTGTGTGTGTGTGTGTGTGTGTGTGTTAGAGAGAGGAAGAGAGAGAGTCTGTGTGTGTCTCGCCCAAAGAAAGCAGTGAGGTGAAAAAGATGAGAGATCTGTCTTGTAATACAAGACCTGCTCATGTCAAACATGGCAGAGCACAAGTGGATGAGAGAGGAAGGCAAAAGGTTAAACCAGAGGGCCTCTATACAGACTTGAATCCTTTGAGCCCTGGCGTTTGAGGTCACTGTGTGCCAGGAGATTTTATGCAACACAGACCAAATAATAAACTGGCAGCTAACGTTAACTGAATGGGGCATAGGAAAATGAAAATGTATGTGAGTTTCTGTGCCCCATTCAGTTAGTGTTATCTGCCATACACTATTCGGTCAAGGTTGTAACACATTTTCTCATTCCTTTTCCTACCCACAGCACTTGGTGACCTTGAATAACAAGGTTGTGACTGAAGTGTGTTTAGCTTAGGTCTTACTGCAGCCTGGAGTGTGTGGCCCCCTTCCTGTCTCACCATACACACATACATACATACAAACATGCACACACTAACACACACACAATCACACACACAGGCCACTCGCTCGTGCTGAAAGGAGGTCTTGTTTGCTCCAGCGTCTGGTTTGTCGGCCTGCTATTTAAAACGTCCTGTTTGGACAGCAGGTCCGATGTTTTGCGGTGGACGGCTTAAGAGGCGGTTAGTTAGATTTGGGGGGAAGGAAGAGAGAGAGAGAGGGAGGAAGTGGAGTGGCTGGGGTGGTGTATATGTGTGTGTGTGTGTGTGTTTGAAGGGGTTATAAGATGTTTGTGCTGCAGCCAGCCCTCTGGTCCTAGCAGCAGCAGTCTAGCCTGATTGAGCCCAGCCAGTAGGACAGGCCAAGGAAACCCTGTTCTGTGTGCATGTGTGTGTGTGTGTGTGTGTGTGTTTGTGTGGTGTCTGTTCCAGCCCTGGCTCTGGACCTGTCTCTGGCAGGGTCTCTATCACATAAGGGCTAATTTGTGGTTCTGTGGTCGTGTTTCAGAGAGGGTCTGGTGCTGGTGCCTTGGGCCCCATATGTGGAGAGAGGGAGAGAGGAGCGTGTGAGGGTGTTTGACTGACTGGGCTCTGTGTGTGTGTATGTGTGTGTGTGTGTGTGTGTGTGTGTGTGTGCGCGTGTGTGTGTGGAGGGCCCGTGGGGTTTAGGAGTAACTGAGTGGAGGTCCTGGCTCTGTGTGTGTGTGTGTGTGTGTGTGTGTGTGTGTGCATGTGTGTTTATTTTAAATTACTTTTAAATGCTCAGTCGTGTATGCAATTGTCCTTCCATAGCAATTGTATTACCTGTGCATGTGTGTGTGTGTGTGTGTGTGTGTGTGTGTGTGTGTGTGTGTGTGTGTGTGTGTGTGTGTGTGTGTGCATGTGTGTGTACTGTTGTGAGGGGGGCATGTGTTGTCCAGGGTTGTCCAAAGAGCTGAGTAGTCACAGAAGTGCTCTGTGCTGGCGAGGGCCGTGGGGAATATTGAAAGCACATGGTCGGCTCTGAATATGAGTGCCGTCAGCCGCAATTAGGTTAGCGCCACTTAACTAATTACCCATCATGCCTGGGCCTGCCTGCCCCACAATTCCACCCTGGCTATTCTAGGATCAGGATGCAGGGGACACTTACTGTGGGGTCAGCCAAACAGAACCATGGTGTAGGACAGGGGAACACCACTGGACTGTGTGTGTGTGTGCACGTGTGTGTGTGTGTGCGCGCGTGTGTGTGTGTGCTTCTTCTGTTGGCTCTTTGTTTTGGATGATTAGTTATCACCTAGGAGAGAAAGAATAGAGGGGATGGAGAGAGAGAGAAAGAGAGAGAGAGAGAGAGAGAGAGACCTGGTGATGGAGAGAGAGAGAAAGAGAGAGAGAGAGAGACCTGGTGATGGAGAGAGAGAGAAAGAGAGAGAGAGAGACCGGGTGATAGTGTCTACAGTGCCTGCTTCTGCTCAGTGCCTGCTCCTGGTGGTGCCTGGAGGGAGGAGAGGCTTCATTTCTCAGGACCAGCATTGGGCCACAACACTATAAATCACTCATTTAACACTGAACTCGCCTCTTTATCATTTTCTCTTCTTTCTTCTCCTTCTTTCACCTCTTTCTCTCTCTCTCTCTTTCTACTATATTTCTCTGTTTCACTTCACATTCTTCTCTCTCTCTCTCCCTCTTTTTCTCTCTCTGTCCCTGTGCAGTATCCAGAGGGCGGCGCTGGTCATCCTGGAGAACTACTACAGGGACTTCACTGTGCACAACCCTGCCCTGCTCACTGCCTCCAAGTCCAGGGCAGCCAAGCACCTGGCTGGCCTCAAGGTCTACAACGTGGACGGTGAGTTCTGCATGGCCCACAACCATCAGCGGCTTGGGCCCTGGTTCTGTGTCATAGGAGTGTGGTGTTCCCGCTCTCTGCTCGACTCTTTGTGTTCTCCTATCTCTCTGTTTTTCTTTTCTTTTCTGTCTTTTTTTGCCCTCTTCCCTTTGTCTGAGTCTGTCTTCTACATTCACTTCTCCGTATTTTAATCTTATTTTTCTTCACATTCTGTATCTCTCTCTCTGCCTCTTTCTTCTGTGTCTGTTCATCTGTTCTTTTGTTCCTCTCTCTCTCTCTCTCTGACTTTATCTGTCACTGCCTTACCCCTGCTCTTTTACTCTCTCTGCCTCTGTCCAGTCCATGCCATTGTTTTGGATAATAGGTTAATGCAGGGTGACGTGTGTTTTTCTAACTGCTCTCATCGCCGTGGTGACACTCGGTTCGTGGCCTCTTGGGCCGAGCAGGAAGTGTGTGCTGATTATGTCGCCATTGGTTACCGTGAGCACTTTTATGGCAGGAGCCTCTGGTTTCTCTCCGGACTGTCTGACTGGGGATTTAATGAGGCTCTCAGCTCGAACCTCCTGACCTACCACACATACACACACACACACACACATTCACATGCACACACACACACACACACACACACACACACACACACACACACACTGTTTTGATATGAAGTATAGGAAGAACAATGGATCTCTTTCGAAGTGCCATTTATGAAGCCATAGGCTATTTCACATCTCCATTTAGACCCACAGTCCAGTAAGAGCTACACCATTTTAACCCTTACTAAAGGAGGGCTTCATTCTCTTATCAAACCCACCAAAATACTATGTATCCAACATAACTCTAATAAAACAGTTGGAGTAAATGAGTGAGTTATGGGCTCTCACACACACACACACACACACACACATACACACACACACTGACATGCACTTGCACACACATCCACGCACTAACGAGTATGTACTCTGTATGTGTAACTCTAATAGGGTCTGTATTCCTTAACTCTAATGTGACATATCATCCATGCGGCTCCACCAGTACCCTGTGTGCTGTATTTAGGCCCATGTGGGAGTTGTAGTTTTTTTTATTTTTAAAGCTCGGAGCCAGTGCTCTGTGTTCTGTATTTAGGCCCATGTGGGAGATTTTTTTTTTTAAGCTCGGAGCCAGACTCCAGACTTCTGAAGGAGTAGGCTAGTGCTCCCAGCGCCCCACAGGCACTTCTCCGCCTGTGCTTTGTTGTTGGCAGAGATACACTTGTTTTTTTTTCTCTCTCTGTCAGTTTTTTCTTCCTTTCTGTATGTTTCTGTCTCTCATCCTGCTCTCTCTATCTCTCCCTCCATCTTTGACATTCTTTAAGTGTTGTACTTTCTGCAACTCTCTCCCTTTCTTTTCTCTCATTCTTTGTCAGTCTTTTGTGTTACCCTTCCCTTTGCTTTTCTGTGTTCCCTTACCTTTACAATTCATCCACTCTTTCATCATTTATCTCTCTCTGTCTTGTTCTCTCTCTCTCTTACTCTCTTACTCCCTGTCTTTCTCCCACCATCTCTCTATCTCTCTCTCCCTCTCTCATTCTCTCCCACTCAGTCTTCCTCTCTAATCCTCTCACTCTTTCCTCCTGGGCCTCCTCCTCTCTCCTCCATTCAGCCTTCAAAGCTAAAGTGAAGGCTTACCTTCTGGACAGTAAGTACACTCAAGCTGCCAGTTTGACATGCAGCCCTTTCACTCAAAACGCTCACTCATTCACTCACTCACTCACTCACTCACTCACTCATACACTCACTCAGTCTCTCTCTCTTTCTTGCTCTCTCTCCCCCCCTCTCTTTCTGTGGGTCCTACACTTCACCGTGGCTGCAGAGACTGCAACAGTACAGTGGTCAAATCTATACAGCACTTACATGCCTGCACCTAATTCTTGCTCCCTCCCTCTTTTTCTCTCTCTTTCTTTCTGTCTCTCTCAGACACACACACACACACACACACACACACACACACTGACTGTGTACTTGTGCGCCACCTCACATTAGAGCGTTCTAATGTGCACACCTCCATAGCCATAATTGCACCCGCTCTCTCACTTGTTCACATGCATGCTCTGTGTGTGTTAACACAGACTCGTCTGTCTCACAGACACACACACACACACACACACACACACACACACACACACATACACACTGTGCTGAACTGAAGTGACTGAGCTGTACAGAGGTCATCACAGGTCTTCTCGGGTCCTCGCAGGTTTCACAAGAGCATTCAGTTGTGTTTTTAAGCTGCGGGTCAGTTGATGTGCTTCAGAGGAGGAAGCTGTGACTGTAGTAATCCAGCAGCACAGTGATGACCTGTATAACCTCCTCACATCAAAACCTCCAGATGCACTTTGGGACTGTAGAAGTTCAGGAGTTCGAGCAGGAGTTCAGTTTATATTGGAAGAACCCTGGTCATAGAGTTGGAGTAAAAGTGACCCCTGGGCTTCGCCTCAGTGACGTCAAATCGGTAGGCTTTGTTTCTCTCTGCCTCATTCCTGTTTCTCTTTCAAATTGGTAAGCCTGGGTCTCAGGTGAGATTCTCTCTCTCTCTCTCTCTCTCTCTCACACACTCTCACTCAACCACACACACACACACACACTCTCGTTCATATACACACACATGATACACACTATCTCTCTCTCCCTCTCTCTCTCTCATACACACACACAATACACACAAATCTACACAGACTCTTTCTTTGATGTTAAGAAGTTGAAATGTGGGAGTATACTCGTGTGTGTGTGTGTGTGTGTGTGTGTGTGAGACAGAGAGTCTGTTTGGCTGGAGGCTGTCCTCTCTCTGCTGTCCTCTCTGATGTACTGTTCTCTTGAGGAGTGTGACTGTGTGTGTGTATATGTGTGTGTGTGTGTGTGTGTGTGTGTGTGTGTGTGTGCGTGTGCGTTCTGCCCTCCATCCCCAAAAGCAGTGTGCCATCAAGGGATCCTCAGCCTTCCCAGCAATCAATGCAAGCACTATCTCTGGGGTACCAGTGTGCCACTGCAAGCTGTTTGGTGCTCCCTGGCCTTGGGACTGTGTCTGTGTGTGTGTGCGTGTGTGTGTGCATGTGTGCATGCGTGTGTGAATATCAGGAACCATCAATAATTTATTATGGTGTGAATATTCATTTACTCCCAACCCACAAATACATTCCAATTTTTTCAGTTGTTTGACCCCAGCATTCCTTCACATCTCTCTCTCTCTCTCTCCCTCTCCCTCTCCCTCCCCCTCCCTCTCTCTCTCTCTCTCTCTCTCTCTCTGTCTTTCTTTCTCTCTCCCTCTCTCTGCCCCACTTCTCATGTTGCACTCTAGGCTGATGTCAAGAGTTTAAGTGCCCCTCCAGGCAAAATGAGTGGTTGGAATGTATGTGAATATGTGTGTGTGTTTGTGTGTGTGTGTGTGTGTGTGTTTGTGCATATATATGTCTGTGGGTGTGCGTGTCACTTGCATGTATGTGAATTCATGTATGTATTCAGGCATACAGTACCTTGAAGGTTGAGTTCATGTAATTTCAGATCATGTACACACGTGGTAGAGTGTGTGTGTTTCTCTGTTTGCACTTTGCGTGTGCGTAAGCGAGAGCAGAGGTGTAAGAGCTGCTATCTTGGGCCCCAAGTGTGTTCAACGTTCAGAGCCTTCACTGTTTCAGACGTCATTCCTCCGCTCCACTGTCCTCAAACAAACCTCACCCTCTCCCTCTCTCTCTCTCTCTCCCCCTCTCTCTCTCTCCCCCTCTCCTTCCCTCTCCTTCTTTCTCTCGGAGGGGAATTTTCACAGACACTCCTCCGTCAATCTGGATGGATACTTTCCAGACTGTAGAAATTCAAACAACAGAAAATGAGTGAGGGAAGAGGAGGAGGCAGAGGACAATAAGAAAGAAAGAGAAATATGAAAAACAAGGGAGGAGCACAGTTTTAACAAAATGAGCACTCAGCTTGGCATCTGGACAGAATGGCACAGTATCCATGTATGAATGTGTGTGTGAGAGTGTGTGTGATTGTACGTGTATGTGTGGTTGCTGCGTGTGTGTTTTGTGTTTGCTGTGCTTTGCAGAGCCGTTCTGTAACATATTTTCTCCACGACTCTCTTTGACACAACACAGGCTCCACCCAGAGAGGAAGCCTCAGATCAAAGCAGTCAGGCCAAAGGACAACTGCATCAGCAAACAGCCACAGTTACGTCAGATTGGAGAGTTTTTGTCACTTGACTGTATTTACTTATTTACTTGACAGTATTTACAGTACTTGACAGACTTCACAGTATTGGTCTGCTCCATATTGGGAAAAGCAAAATTCAGTTGTGAAATCCAGGAGGGGGGGGGGGTGGTATGGGATTTTAGCTCACTTGATCTTGTGATATCATTCCTAGAGTCCTTACTGTGAAATCATGCATTACTAAGCGCCGGTCCTGTTTAACATGCGCACAACAGCTCAGAGACGTGGTGAACGAAACGCAGCCTCCAGCGGGTTCAGCACTTATCAAAAAAAAAGTTACTCGACCCATCCACCCCCTTGTGAATAGTGAATGAGTGCCATCATGAATATTCACAAGGTGAACCCCACCCCCCACTACCCACACACACACACACACACACACACACACACACACACACATACACACACACTACTCTGTCTTCAGCTCCTGGGCCCATTATAGGAACATGAAGCTCATATGAAGCATAGTGCATATTAATGGTGTGCCTTCCTCCTGTATGTGCATAGCGATGAGAGCAGCACTTTTGAAGTGGCGCGGAGAGGCTTATTGGAGCGGACACTCTACCTGGTGTTGCCTCAGAGAGCTGCTGTGTGCGGAGAATGAGAGAAAGAGTGAGGTTGAAAGGAGAGAGAATAAAAATAGTTTTGGTTTCTGAACTGGGTGCTAAGTTTTTGTTATTTATTGTTTTTGTGAGTCTCTCAGTGTATGTGTGCGTGTGTGTGTGTGTGTGTGTCTGTGTGTGTGTGCTCTTTCGATGAAGTGCTTGTTTTTACGGTGGTGGAATGAGAGTGTGGCTCTGCAGGCCGTCTGACACTTGCAGTATCTTGAACTTTATCTCAATGCAGAGCTGATAGTGTGTGACCTTTTCACAAATGTGTCCTAGAAAGCCCAGTGCAGAAAGCATATTGTGATCTCTGTGACATCTCAACTATTTATATTGTCAGCCAATTGGAGTATAAAGCATTATAACAAGAAGTGATGTAGTGTTTGTGCTGTTACGCACACACACAAATGATTTTTTCCTAATGGATGTGAAGTGATTCCTATTGTTAGAAATGGAACAGTCCATTATATGGACACCTTTGCTGTGAAATGGAACAGTCCGTCGCTTTCAGTGACTTCACTGAGTTTCTCCCTCTGCTTCCTGTTATCTTATCTGACCCTGTGGGTCTGGGGGGGACAGTTTGTGTGTGTGTGTGTGTTAAACTAATGGGCGAGGTCAGACCAAAGCAAACGCTCCATGATGAGTTTTTCCACATTTGTTCACACACACACTGCTTCCCCAACAGGATGGGCTGTTTTATGTTATAAATAGACACCTGACACAAGCAAACAATAGGGAATAAAAGTGACAGGATGGGGGAGGAGACTAAGAAGTAGGTTAGACTGAACATGCACGCGCACACACACACACACACACACAAACAACAAAACATGACTGACATACTAGTCCTACAAGCTGCTTCTCCTGACTCTACACCTGGGTGTGACCTAGCAGCTACAGGTTGACTCTTCACCAGGCCACAACATAGACTCAGAGCCTAGAGTGCTTTGGATCTGTGCCTATTGGTAATGGAGTTGTGTAAATGTGTGTGTGTGTGTGTAGCTACGTAAAGAGTAACTTCTGTCCCTGCTGTTTTTAGTTTTGCTGACTTGTGGCCCTCTGTGAAAGGTTCCTGTCTCAGAGTGTCCTATTCTCCTGTGCCCCTGATTAAATAGCTCTCCCATAATGCATTGCCTCCTCTTCCTGTGCAGGCCCGGGGAATAACGCCACGGCGGGTCAGTCGCGGGCCATGATCGCCGCTGCCGCCAGGAGGCGAGACACAAGTCACAACGAGCTGTACTACGAGGAGGCCGATCATGAGAGACGTGTGAGGAAACGTAGAGCCAGGTAAAATAACATGTGTTTGTGTCTGTGTGTGTGTGTGTGTGTGTGTGTGTGTGTGTGTGTTGTTGCACATGTAAGTAAGTGAGTATGTGTCACTCTGTCCATGTTTGGCGTGTGTTTTGTGTGTGTGTGTCTGTGTATGTTTACATACATGTGCGTATATTTGTGTGTGTGTGTGTGTGCGTGCGTGCGTGCAATTACTGTAAAGTCTTACATTGACAATTGACTGTCTGCTTTATTGTTGAGATTATGGCTTACTGAGCATTTATTTTCCTACCCTTTTCACAGCATATTTGTTCATCTTCTTTCTTTGCTTTTTTTTTTTTGCTACATTTTCCAGGACGTGGAAAAGTGAAAACAAGTAAATACAATCTGAATGTGAACAATGTGCTACTTTTTGAAAGAAAATACAACATACATTGTGATTGGAATGAAAAAGAATTTATCTTTTTCAATATATCTTTTATCTATATTACTGCAAGAAATGCTCACTATACCATAAGTACCTTTAGATTGATTCTTTAGTCTGTAAGTTCTATTGCTGTCGTTTCTATCAAAATTTCATATATTAAACCTAGAAGCTCTGTCCTCAACTCTAACCCATATATCTCTCATTCCCTCTCCCAGACTGGTGGTGGCAGTAGAGGAGGCGTTCACGCACGTGAGGCGCATGCAGGAGGAGGAGCTGAAGAAGCCCCCGGGCGAGGTGATGGACCCGCGGGAGGCAGCACAGGCCATCTTCCCGTCTATGGCGCGAGCGCTGCAGAAGTACCTCAGGACCACCCGCCAGCAGCACTGCCACAGCATGGAGAGCATCCAGAAACACCTGGCCTTCTGCATCACCAACAACATGACGCCCAAGGTGGGTGGGTGTGCTTGTGTGTGTGTGTGTGTGTGTGTGTGTGTGTGTGTGTGTGTGTGTGTGTGTGTGTGTGTGTGTGTGTGCGTGTGTGTTTGTGTGTGTGAGTGAGTGTGTGTGTGTGTGTGTATGTAAGGGGCTGATAATGGTTTTATATAGGTGGACGTGGAGAGCATCCAGACAACCTGGCCTTCTGTATCAACAAAAACATGATGCTCAAGGTGTGTGTGTTGTGTGTGTGTGTGTGTGTGTGTGTGTGTGTTTTGTGTGTGGATTTAAATGCACAGAACACCAATAATGTGCATAATGTGCCCCAATAATGCTACCTCTACACAAATGCTACAATATTGCTACAACTAATGGAACACTAATGCTACAATAATGCACTTCTGTGCATCATCTGCAGACGTAAGCTTAACACTTAATGCAGTGTCAGTGCAAGCCCTGTGATCACTCTCAATGAAGCCCAGATCCAGTGATCTAGAGATCATCTCTGGTCTGCAGCTGAGCTCATTTCCAGCCGTATTGCAGTATGATCCCCCAGTCACCTTATAAGCCCTGTCCCCCCAGCCCTCTCTCAGTCCTGTCAGCACAGCTAAAACTGGCACTGGATCAAAGGTTAGCCTAGTCTGAACATGAGAATTAGCCCAGAAGTAGGCTGCTTTGCATTTTGGCCATATGGTTCTACTTGTATTTCGTTCATACTCTCATGTCTTCTTTGTTTCAGTTTTTATTTTTTGGGCCTGCCTCTGGTCTCGACACAAGATGGTTATTGACATGCTAAATAAAATAATTAATAAATCCATGGATACATAAAAAATAAATAGTTTTTTCACATGATCTTTTAGGGATGCTTACAACTCATCCCAGGGGAGCTACATGAATGATATGATGAATGAATATTAAATGAAAATGTAAAGAAATTAGAAAAATAAACTGGGAAATGAAGAAATAAGTTGTTTCTCATATGAAAATGTAATGACCTACACACACCCCCACACACACACCCTTTCCCTCAGGCGTTCCTGGAGAGTTACCTGACGCCAGGTCCGACGCTGCAGTATGGGCGTGAGCGCTGGATGGCGAGCCAGTGGACGCTGGTGAGCGAGGCCTCGGTGACCAGCAGCCTGCGGGACGGAACCTCCTTCCTGCTCAAGTGCATAGACTTCAGCCTGGTGGTCACCACCAAGGGCATCCCCTACATCAAGCTCTCCGAGGAGTTCATCGACCCCAAGTCTCACAAGTTCGTGCTTCGCCTGCAGTCGGAAACCTCCGTGTAGGAACACTGGATTATTTGTTTTCTTGTTTTGTTTTTTTGTATTTAGGTTTCTTTTTTTATTTTGTTTTGTTTGCCTTGTTTTTCTGTTTGTATTCTTCTTGATTTAGATTTTTTACATTCTTTTTCATCTACACACAATTTTATAATATATGAGTATATATATATATATAAATATATAAATATGTATGAAAACACATTTGAATATTTTTTCTTCTATAGGTTTAGATGAAGAGTAAATGTATTGGACGTTAATATAAAAAAACATTGCAAGAAAAAAAATTTAAAGATTCTGTGTAGCTGTTTTGAGATGTATAGACACACAGGAGGCTATCATGAGTGTGTGTGTGTGTGTGTGTGTGTGTGTGTGTGCACGCGCACTTGTGTGTATGCGTGTATATGTGTGTGTGCATATGAGTGTATGTGTCTGCGCGTGTACTTGTGTTTGTGTGTATGTGTGTGCGTGTGTGTGTGCATGCATGCTTTGGACTCTTTGCAGCCAAACAGAGAGTGAAAAAGGACTTGTGGAAACAGGAAACTAAATTAAATTTTCTACACTGTTGAAGAGTTGTAGCCTGTGTTTGGCTATCATTTTGATGTTATTTTATATCATTTTTTGTTTAATTTTTAATCAATCATTCATTTCTGTTTGGTTTAATTTTTTTTTCAATCTTTTATGTTGATGTGGTGGTTCTACCCTCCAATCCAGCCCTCTGTTTCTTCTCTCTGTGTGTATGTTCATTCTTTTCTTCCGTAGGGGTGTCTGGAATGTGGACACGATGGCATAGGATTCCGTAGGCTACTCCTCCCCGTCTACCGGTGTGGTTTCTAGCTACCTCGGTGTGCTCCCCCCAGGGTTGCCATAGCAACAAAGACGCGTGCGTGCTTGTGTTCTGCCTCTGTCGACTAGCAACATGACTCTCGATCTCTTGATCTCTTCTCTGATCACATATCCTGATATAAACAGCCCAGCAATCATTCAGGATTTCACGATTTCTTGATTTCTCTCTTTTTCAAGAAAGACTGATTTTTTAAAACATCTTCATGTACATATATGTGTTTGTATATATCTAAATTATGCTTCTAGTCTATGTACAAGCACACAGTATGTGTCTGTTTCTGTACATGTATATATAGCTTGTATGAAAACACTATAGCCCTTGTTTTCTACACATCCTGACTGCACATATTTTGTTCTCTTTGATCATGAAATCAAGTGTCCTCCCTCTCTCCTCAAATTCAAATCTGAAGGTTCCTTGTTGAGAAATTCTCAAATGTTCTTCTAGCATGTCAGGGCAATGTCTCAAGATCACTCCCCCCACACTCCAAAATGAGTAATCTGTGTTAAAAAGACCCATGGTCTGTTTGAACACCCAATACCATGTATGAACTGCTGAGTTATTGCACATTTCTGTGCTTTATCTGTGCAGTAACCAAAAAAAAATCACTCAGCACTTACTGTTACACTACACATGCTAGCTTCTTGTATTACATAACACAGTGGTCCTCTGAATGCCATGGGCGTGTTAGCCACACATGGTAACAGGGGAAATTGTCATTGCCAAAGCACCCACAGCATCTTGATTACTCTCCCGTTCACCTGTACATTGTGAGTTGGATGTGAAAGCAACATTTGAGCACAGCCAAGCATGTTTCCCATTCAGACTGCTTTGACTTCTCAGTTTGACCTCTCAATCCCAATGTCCTCTTTGATCCCTGAACCCTGAATCCTCAACCCTCAGAAGCTAAACTGT
This sequence comes from Tenualosa thibaudeaui, assembly GCA_027481765.1. Taxonomy (NCBI): domain Eukaryota; kingdom Metazoa; phylum Chordata; class Actinopteri; order Clupeiformes; family Clupeidae; genus Tenualosa; species Tenualosa thibaudeaui. Next base: position 6,463,978 of record JAIFZK010000010.1, on the reverse strand, counting down.
CACGAATCAGCGAATCGTGAAGTCTTTGAGATGTTCAGGGTTTAGGGCTTGGGAAAGATACTGATATTCAGTCAGTATGCTTGCAACCCATTGTGTGAGAGAGATGATGAATGACCCTGTGTTTGGATTCTTAAAATGAGAGGTTTGAGAAAAAAAAATGGATCCTAAACTTCCAGCTATTTTCCAAAGTGTCTGTTAAGGCAGTGTGCAGTCATCCTCCATTTTTATTTCTTCTTCTTTTCTCCTCCCCCATGGAGGAGACCTCTTAAGATTTTAATTAGGATGGCCCACTTCTCATTCTGTAGACTCTCTTGCTCCCTCCCTCTCTCTCTATCTCTCACCCTTCTCTCTCTCTTGCTCAAGAGTTTAACCCTCTTTATCTGTTTAATCACCAGACACAAGTGTTTAACCAGCTCTGCTTGTTTAAATGGAGACTACTAATCCATCCATCCACTCCATCCACTCTCCTTTTGGTCTGGGCCCCTACTTACACCCACTCACACACACACGCACAAGCTGATGACCACCTACATAAAAGCATATTAACCCCCCTTCAGTTTGTACTTAGAGGGACGATTGGGGCTAAAGATCACTGTATGCTTTCTTACGAAGAGAAGGAGATTGGCTGGTAGAGTGCTGGTGGGGCGATAGAGAGATGGAGACACTGACTGCTGACTCCCATTCAGAGCTACTCAGGCAGTTTGAGCACATACACGTCTATCCTGTAGGAGTAGCTGTGTTGCCAGGTCACTGGAGATGTGGCAAGCCCACTTACATGAGTGTTGAGAGACACGTCAGGCTTGGTGTCAGGGAAGTGTGGCTGTTCTTTTGCTCACAAAAAAAGGACACAAGGAAGAGACTAAAGAGGGTGTTCTTTCTTTCTTCTCTTTCTTTCTTTCTTTCTCTCTCTGTGCCTCTCTCTCTCTCTCTCTCTCTGCCCCTCTCTGTGTCTTTCTCTCTCCCTTGCAATCAAGTGTCAGTGATGACAGCTGCCTGTTCAGAGGCTGTTCATAAAAGCAGGAATTAAGAAGGAGCTGTGGTGATGTCAAAGGGAAATGGATACTTTGAAAATTTCATGAAAAGTGTCCTCCCATCACCTCTGTTAGTCCCCATACATTTGGAGATGAGCTTGCTTGGCTGCTGTTTATTTTATTATTATTTTTTCCCTTTTAAGTCTCATGTCTCCAGTGCTCTCTCACATAACCAGCTCTACTCAGGATACTGAGTCTGGCCCGGCACTGGGCCAAATCACAGCCACATCCACATGGCCCGGGCCTGGCCTGGGGCATACACAACCCAGCAGTACCAGATGCTGATGGTAATAAAACCACTCTAAATACTCAATCAAATAACCACAGAGCAGAAAACCAGGCACACACACACTGCAGAGATGCATGAATCTAATCGTATTACTGCTGTTGACTGATGTTGTTATCAAGCCGGAGGAAAGATGAAAGAAAGTATGAAAAAAATCACAGGACACTTGTATTTTTGATTAGTTTGGGTGTTTTATAATAAGAAGTTCTATGTAAGCTTTTTTTGTGTACATATTCTTCAGAGGCAAGACAAAGAAATAGACTCCTGTCATGTCAGTTGGGTGTGGCCCAGTCTATCGCACGTCTCTTGACCTGACTCTGTTTTTATGGCCCTGCATGAAGATAATTATGAATGATTCCCCAATCTTTTATACTTCTTTACATACATTAATTGACAATGTAACAGAGGGGAGAAAGACTACCCAAGGAAAATTAGGCACCCTGCCAAGTCCCTTTCGCATCCGAAAATATGGCCACAAGCGCCACCTAGTTGTCAAAATAGGAAGTTCATAATTGACTTACATGAGATGTTCCTGTTTTATCACATTCACAGTTGGCATAATAATTCGATTCGACAGTGAATGTTTATAATAGGTTTTAGGTTTATGCACCCACCAAGAGAAGCATAAATCCCTTGAGAATGGAATTTTTATATGGTTAAAGTATGACATCAATCTGAGAATTTGATTTTTAATTACGGAAATTGGTGTTTTTTGTATGTACTGTAGATCTCTTTTTTCATTTTGGTGAATACGTACTAACATGTATGTAAGGTTTTTGTGAGATGTATGTATGAATGTATGTTATGCCAATCCTGATCACATTGATCATCGCTCCCTCACCAACTGTCAAATGGTCAAGTGTTTTTCAATGGTTTGAGTTTTGTTTTTGTTTTTTTCGAATACACACTGAAGGAAGAGGTATATGTCTTCAGGTCCACTACCTTGCATTTGTACAAAATAAATATTTGTATGGATATTTTATATTGTGTTCTCGAACATGTCTTTTCCATGTTTTGTGTGTGTGTTTACATTGTTTTTTTTTAAGTTAAGTTTAAACTGCAAGGCTATATTGTATAAAGTAGTTATCCATCAAATACATTTAACGGATTTCTGATTTTAACAAAAGAAGCTGGTATGAAATGGTCTCTTGCCAATCTAGATTTCATTTACATAAAAAGAGGGAAACATTTCTGGACAATCGCTGGAGCGATGTACCCTAGAATCTTGCACACTCCAGTAGGCCTAATAGTCTGACATGCGAATTGGAATTAAAATCTAAAAGGACGGCAAAGATTTTGGGATGCTATTGGTACGGATATTTGTCAGGGAAGATTACGCCTCCCCGCCTGGTGAGCGGAATTAAGTCGGCGCACGTCGTGCTCCCCTCACATCGAGCATCCATTCACTTTGCCTAATCCTACCCTGAGCTCCACCGGTGAATGAGATGGCACTTCGCGACACTTCGCGAGCGAAACGGCGGGATAAGCGTTAGGGACGTGCGGAGGAAAACGCGGGGTATTTGCATGCAGATAGATTACCTCGTTTTGCATCTAAAACACAGGCTGTGTTGCAGCCACAAAATGCAGGTCGACCTCTGTCTTGCGAAAGGAGGTGAAAATGATGAGCGTGCGCGCGCGTGTGTGTGTACTGGCTATCTATCTGTCTGTTTTACACTGTCATGCTCAGAGATTGAGGTTCCTATGTAGACATTTTTCTCTCAGTCTCAATCCTATTAGAATACTGCATAGAGCCATTTACAAAAACTGTTGCCTATACCATTAATTTCAGTAGTTTAATTTCAAAGACAGAGTGATGCAAATATATTGGAACACTTTCTATGCAAATTGGACCTTAGAAAACCCATCTACACTATACATACACTATCCAAATGCACAGAGAGAGAGAGAGAGAGAGAAACATAAATAGTGAGGAATGTGAGTGGAAGATGATACCGTAGTGAAATTAGTGGAGTGATGACACCATGATTTACAGCTGAGAGAAACCCCAGATCAGTCGTCCTCTTGTCCAACTCCTCTTCCACTCCTCTCTTCTTCCTCCCTTCATCCCCTTAGCCTCCCCGTGCTGCATGTTCTCTCTGCTTCCCCCTCAACTTCCCATCTCAAGTTGCTCTCTCTCTCTCTTTCACACACACAAACACACGCACACATAGACACACAAACACTCTCTCAATCTCTCAATCTTTCGCTTCATCTTTCCTTTCCCGATTTTTCCCTCTCACTCCTCCACACTGCTATCCTGGTCTTTCTCGACACAGAGATCTACAGTATGTACCTGACACTGTGTGTCATGATGTTTATCATTCCTAATAATGTTTATTAGCAAAATAATACTTTTGCTGCATTTCAATGCCACAATTCACTTTCACACTAAGAGGAAGAGTGCATATGAGAGAATAATACAGCAAGTTTGGTCCCCAAGTATAATATCATAAATGAATAATTATGGGTGTACAGCTGTTGAGGTGTTAGGCTATCTAGCAGCAAATTGCAAATGCATTGTAGTGCATTGTTATTTGGTCTTGAAGTTCTAATTGGATTTCACTTTTGGTTCCAACCAACAACAATGGAAGGTGAAGAGGGGGTCATTTGGCTAAAAAGCAGGCTGATTTGTCTCACTATATGTAGGGTGAAGCAATTTTTCATTTCTTGTCATGCAAATCCATAGCAAGAACCTCCACAATGGCTATGCAAAACTGGGACAAATGCTTGGTGATTTTCACTGGGGCATATAAAAATATAGACTACAATGTCATACAAAACTTTTTTCAAACCTGACTACGGCAAACTGCATTCACTGAGCTCCAGGTGGAGGAGTCCTTGGAAAAGCATGCAGGTGCAATGTGCGGTTCACTCCAATTATATAATAAATCCTGTGTGCATTCACTGCAATGGTCAATTTTGACTTTTGGTTTATATGTACTAACCTGTAACACCTGATTATTGTGCATTAGGATCATACAGTGTTGAGATTTACTTGAGCAACAGAATGTAGGTTAAGATACAGCTGCCCTGGGGGATGCCTGTGCTATGGATGAGGTCATGCTGTCTGGAGACGTGACATTGGACTGGCCTGGAGTATGGAACACGACTCCCATCCCTCTTCAGTGACAGTCCACTTTGACTCATCGTCACACACGTTTCCACCTGGCAGGTGTGCGTGTGTGTGTGTGTGTGTGTGTGTTTGTGTATGTGTGCCTTTGTGCATGTGCATGTGTGTTTGTGAGTGTGTGTGTGAGAGTGTGCAATATTTGTTACTCATATCTGCACATTTTATTCACCATGTGTTTTTAATGTTACAGTTAACAATGTTGCTTATTTGCGGATGTTCACATTTGAGTGTGAGTGTTAAGCATGTTCTCTCTTTCTTCTCTCTCTCACACACACACACAAATAGACACACACACACACACATAGAGAGAGAGAGAGAGAGAGAGACAGACAAAGAGGCTGGCTACTGACAGAATGATTTGTGTTGAACTGATGGAGCACTTTTGGGCCTGTCTGCTCAATTAGCGCCTAAGTGCCCAGACATCCATCATACACGACACCATCTATCCATCTCTAAATCCCTCTAACCTGCAGTGTGTGTGTGTGTGTGTGTGTGTGTGTGTGTGTGTGAGAGAGAGAGAGAGAGAGAGGAGGATAGGATTGATACAGAGAGAGAAATGGATGTGTTGTTAGTTGTTTACAGTACACTATAAACTCTCTGTAATACTAGTGAAACCCCACTGGTGAAGCCTCACTGTAATCCAACAGGGACTTGAGGCCAAGGTCTGTGTTCTTGAGTGGGCTAGTGAAGAGAGCCCTCTCTCTTGGGATCTCTGTCATTTCAGTGCAGATGTTTACAATAGCTGTGTGAAAAAACATCATTACTACATTAAAAACAATGACTTTGTTATAGCTCTTTACAGCTACATTCAGAATCCATTATGTAGTAGATTAGTTGCGCCATGCTTAGTGTACATACAGTATCCACATGATTGGACACGCATGCCTGCATACTCTTTAGAGAACACAAAAAACATGTGAAACAATGTGAGTATTACACACACACATGCTTACCCACATACACATACACACACACATGCACATACACACACGCAGATACACACACACGCACACACACACATACACAAATCTTATAAATAATGGACACAAACGCATCACTAGTTCAATCCCTTAAGCCATGAGAGCTAGCTTCTTTAGGATTAGAGTTGTATGTTGGATGTACACAATGGCAGAAGCCAAAGTAAGTGTAATGCTCTTATGTGGAACAACATGGCATTCACTTTTAGTACTGGTCATCCTGGCAACATACAAGTAGCAGCTGCCAATATATACTCTTTATATACTCTAAAGCTCCCACTCCCAAACCCTGCCCCATCAACCCAGAAGTAGTCTGTGTGCAGGCGGAAAGATTGATTGGTGTTGATTTCATTTCTAATGATCAATTTCAGTGAATATTTGAATTCAACAAGTGGTTTATTTGTTTTCATAAACATAGAACCTGCATGGTGTTCAACTGAGGTGCCTTCCCCTTGTATTTACTGTTTGAATGTATTTGATTTTTGTCCCGTACTGTTCAGGTCATGGGATATATACAGTACACACATCATAGACAGGTACAGTATGTAAACAGACTCATACACACACACACACACTCATGGAAAAACATACAGTGAATGGCAGTGTGTGAAATAAACTTTAAAACACAGTGGGTATACCGTAATGTGTAATGCCTAATGCCTAATGAAATCCCATTTCAGATATCTGTTGGTTCTGTAAATTTCTCCATACAGACACTGATGCAGTGCTGCAATTCACTTATGACAAATTTTATTACAATTAACCTATACATAAAATTTAGTCAAACACATTCACACCTTCCACCACTTTGTGGAATTTAGATAGAAATGTGTTATACTGACTTATCTGAGGTTTAGCAATGTACAAAATGTACAAAACTTGACTTGTCTTCACTGAACTAAGGTCTCCTAATGTTCCTCAATCATACAATTCACATTGGATAAATTAATCGTCATCATCGTCATCATTGTCATCATCGTCATCATCGTCGTCGTCGTCGTCGTCGTCATCGTCATCGCCATCGTCATCGTCATCGTCATCGTCGTCATCATCGTCATCATCATCATCATCGTTGTCATCATCATCATCATCATCATTATCATCATTGTCATCATCAGAATCAGAATTGTCATCATCAGAATCAGAATTGTCATCATCATTGTCATCATCATCATTGTCATCATCATCGTCATCATCATCATCATCATCATCATCATCATCGTCCTCGGTGTTGACTTTTCCTGATAGCACATCTTCAATCCAGTCCTCCAGCTCCTCAGCTGTGGGCAGATCTTCATGATCATCCATCTCCATCCAAATGCTGTCGGCCTGTGGAGTGGAAATTATGTCACAGTTCACCCATATTACCCAGAATTCAAAGCATGTGAATGTATGTAGTTGTGCATACTCACATCTGTAACATTGACCACACCAATCTGAGGCCTGAAGAGATCAATTTTAAAGGTGTTTTCCCAGTATGGGATGAGCTACAGTATAAGAGGAATAAGACACTAGTTTAATATGCAATTGAATGTACCACTGCAGAGTTTCGGTCTAACGTTAAAAAGCTAGACACCTGAAAGACATACAACCTTGCAAACTCTATGTTTGAGGCTTGATAACATGCAAGCTAGTGCCCTCTGGCAATATAGTGAGCATGTCATGTGTGGATGTCTTTTTCAGAACTGCACATCCTTGATGGGTATGAAACATGTGTTTATCAAACCATATTTATACATACAAGGAAAGCAAAATGCCAGATGAAAGCACCTCAAAATGTTGCAAATCTAATCTAAGGCTAATATGAAATATGATTCTGTGAATGAAATGTGACTGTAAATCTCAAGATTGGCTCAGCTATAATATTAATTAATTCTATGCTCTATGCTATTCTCTCTCTCTCTCACTCTCTCTCTCTCTGTTAAACTGACCAGTGGGAAGTCATCAGGGTCGATCCATACAATACTGAGGTCTGGGTTGTGAGTGTTATCTTTGGCTACTTCTTTCAAGATCTCAAGGAACTCAAAGCCATCTGTGAAACACCAATAGTATAGGTAAGTAATGATGCATTTTATTACATCAATGTGCATTAAATAATCTAATTTTTGTGTGTTTGGTTGTGATATGAGATACTTTAGAATTTCACACATAGTTCAGTTGGTTTTGTGCAGTACTTATTATTTTGTGTGACAGTAATTCAAGTAACATGTCCATGTTTAACATTACCAGGATCTTCTTCCTCTGCAAAGGCCACAATATGAATGCCATCCATGTCATCCTCCTAAAGATAAAATTACCATAATTTCTGGAATTTGATCATAAGGTTCATTGTGGGTTAATCAGCTAAGTACTGCAGTGGATTCAAGAACACTATTAAGGACAATATAGGTTCATGAATGTCCACATCTGTGTAGGTCCACTAAGAAATCAAATAAAAAATCTATAAAATGTTCAGTGTGGTTTGGTCCAGAGTCTCACCCATGTCTCAAACATGTCCTCGGCCCGCAGTTTTCTTAGAGTGGGTCTAGTTGCAGAACGAAACAAAATCATAGGATGTCATTACTTTTACTGTACAGATCCTGCACTACCACTGCCAAGCACCAGAGGGCGCTCTCCATACAAGTCACAGGTGATTCCAGCTATTTGTTATTTACTGTCCATGATATGCCAGTGCACCACTGAGTTCACATAGTCTCTCTGTGTAAGCGTAAGCTGTGTAAACACTTAAGGAAGAACTCCTCTGGAAACACTCAGACAATCTTATGAAGAGACTCCTTTACACCTATGCAGACAAGTCTCCTTTAGATGTATGGAGACACTCCTAGTGAGATTTTCATTTAGACCTATAAAGGCACTCCCAGTAATGCATGCCCCACAAGTCCAACACTTGGTCCAACTGAATACCGTCTGTGTTCAGTAATGAAAGCCACAATCTCCTCCTCTGAGTTGGGCTTGTCAGGAATGGTGACAGGCTCTTCCATGAAGGGCTCGTAGAAGTCCACCTCGTTCATCTTCAGAGTCAGAGCTTTGGCCACCTGCAGTTATGCACACAACCAAATCAGAGTAGCTGAAACAGTACCAGGATTATTTCTGCCATTTTTTACTGTGAGAGCAAACATGAACAAGAAACCTCCCCTCCTGTGATCATCATGACCATAATACACTGTATCAGAACAACTGTAGGGACTTTAACTGTGTGACATGTGGTAGATATAACAATTATCTATCTGCGATTTTTAATGCAATTGCATACTTTAAAATGCAAATAGAGTAGTATTATGGTAGAAAGTATGGATCCACTATACACTTCTCTAGGTCTCCAAAACCTGACAGTGGCATTTGATACATGCATTAGCTAATGACAGGAGCAGACAGAGACTAATATGCTTTAATGGAGGTTTATGTGAAGTGCATTAAGCACAGTGAATTCAGATGCATTAGGGACAATCAATTAGAGCAAATAAATCCCTCAAACAAAAAGAATGTTGTGTAACTGCTATACTTTGTTAAAAGAGCTATACTAACAGCCTGATTTACTTACTTTTTTCTCAAAGGTGGCAAAAAATTTGATATAAGGCTGGAATTGCTCTGCTGCCTCTTTGAAAGCACTGAAATCTGATGAGAGGAGAAGAGGTGAGAGAGGAAGAAGGAGAAGAAGGAGAAGAAGAAGAAGAAGAAGAAGAGAGGGGAGGATGAGGAGTGGGGAGACAAAAGTAGTAAAGGTTGACAGGGGTTGAACAAGAGATGAGATGTGAACATAAAAGAGGAAAAAGATCAGAGGAGATATTAATAAAACAAAAAGAAGCAGAAGAAATTTGGAAATTAAAGCAAAACAATCACTCACAATCATGGGCAAAAAAAACTGCCAGCATGATGAGAGCTAAGCCCTAATGATGCTTAAATAAATAAAATATTCCTCCGCCTATAATGTCTGAGTACATCACGGACAGCACATTTCTTTTTCTAAACAACACGTAACCCAGGCCAGATCAGAGCCAGATCCATGCCAGCTCCAGTCGGTTTTAGCTGCCATCTGCATCCTCTACCTCTAGCAGCCCGACTATGTTTGATTCCCCTTGACAGCAGCTATTTAAAGTTAACCTTTCGTCTCCATGGGCGCTGAGTTAGGTTGCCATTAGCCTTTTAGCATTTAGTGAAATGGTTATGGGCCTCAGCATACGCCTGGAGAGGAATGCCAGCTTTACATGGAGATGGGGAGAGCGGGGAACAGAAATAGGCAACCTTTGACCCTGTGTGCTGAAGATCTCTGAGCCAATCGCAGCTCATTCTCTGACGTGACACATGGAAATAGAATGTGTAGAAGTGGCAAGGTCTAGAGTTCTGTAGTCAATTTACATTCCAAAGTTAAGTCATCAATACTATTTTTTCCCCAATTATGACTTTTTAGCTTGTTAAGGTACACAGACTAAATGTGTGTATGTGTGAAGTTACTTTTGGTCTTCAATCACCAAAACTGGATTCTTTCCTAAATGCGTGCTTGCAAACTATGTTGCTGAGCTGTGGGGTGGCACTTAAACTAAACACAGGTCTGATGTTTACTTCATGAGTTTGTGTGGTGTGAGTTGAAGATAGATTGGTGTTTTCACAGCTGAGGAGAATGACAAGATATAATTGCCTTGGTAAGTCCATGGCGATGAAGTTGTTTTAAATATCACAGCAGTCATTTAGGACCATGTATGTAGATGTGCTTACACACACTCTCTCTCCCTCACACACACACACACACACACACACACACACACACACACACACACACACACACACACACACACACGCCATTCCTTGTCTTCCTTGGCATACACACTCACAATAGGAAGCACACACATTCTCTCTAAATGACCTACGTTCAGAGTCTTGGCCTTTGAAGTAACCGATAACCCGGATTTCATCATCCATGCGATCAAATGCTCTTAATTCAAGTGCATTATCAAGTACTTCAACTGGATCTTCCAGTAACTGCAGGAGCAAAAGAGAGAAAGGGGGAACCAGGAGAAGAGTAAAGCATGTCAATTTGACTTCAGTCTCATCTTAAGCTTGATGACTTCCCCTTTAATATTTTGAACAAGAAAGGGTAAGATTCTTGAGTTTACTGAGAGGGGTGGATAACTGGGTTGCTTAAAACATGTAACTCACGTCTAAGAGGAACTCCACAAGGACATTTGCGGAGAGCATCCCATCAAACTCAATCACACGGTCGTCTTTGAAGACATAAACACTCCCCTCTTCGTCCAGGCCTGAAAGCATGAGGGAAATGAGTGAGGGAGATGAAAAGGACAGAATGTTGGGGTGTAGAATGGAAAGGAAATAGCATGCAATGGGGAATCCGTCAGAACCAAAAGTGAATGGAACCCAACTGAACAATAATCACAAAATCTTGTGTGTGTGTGTGTGTGTGTCTGTGTGTGTGTGTATGTGTTTGTGTGTGTGTGTGTGAATAATTAGTCCTTTGTAAATTTCTGAGAAAGAGTTTTTTTTTCTTGGATATCAACAATGCACTCCAACAACCATTTCATGGCTGAAGCAAACTTACCTAGTTTCTTAGCAACCTTGGCGTCTTTGTGGGAATCGACCATGCCAAAGCCGATGTTCTTCACCTCCAAGACCTGGGCAGCCAGCTGTTCAACAAATCAGAACAGACCAGAAGGGATCAGGTGCTGCCATCAAATTGATGGCCATAATCCTAAAGCACTTTGTCATTTATTTCTTTTTTCAGTGTCAGGCTAAGACTAATTCATAAACAGCATCTCAAGGATTGGAGATTGGACACTCGGTTCATGATGGGTACATCATTCAAAAGGTAATATGCAACTAGAAATGTTTCCCAAGCTCTCAGGCTGTATCAGGAAACAGCCTGAGAGAACTATAATGTGTATAATGACTATAATGACTTGTTATTAATAACACTTTAATGATGGTACTGCATTTATATCACAGGAAAATCAGTGATTTTCAAGTCGTTTCATGAATTGATGAAACTGATAGTACGTCATGTAACGAGGTTCTCTGATCATAATGATAAATAAAAAAAGCGAACTCTATAACTTTCCAGTGAGTAATAACATAGTCGAGGGTAGATACAGAAAGCATTACATAATCATTCTGAGGTGATTGCCCCTATAAATACTAGACAAGAACTAGCTAGAGTCATTGCAACTGGACAAAGGAAGCCAAAAGAACAGTGTTCTAAGAATACTGCTATCAGGTCTCCCTGGACAGCACCTGATTGGAATCTGAACAGAATAGAATGGTCTGGTGTGGTGTCCTCCACTGTAATTGTCATTCACAAGGGGGGAAATGGAGAGAGAGCTTGGACTGATGTGTGTGACCTGAATGATGTTAGTGGCTTGATTCTGGGCTAATGCTTTGTTTCCATTTGCTCTGTAGCTTACTTGGGGTACGTTGACATTTTAAACACCACTGCAAATTGCAAAAGCCATTTCAGGAAGAAGCACACAGGGACATGCTTCTATCAAGGTGAGAGCAATGACCATTGTCATCCCTCAACCAATATTAGTAATGTCATTGCTTATATGGGATGGCAAGGAGAACGCCTGATGTAACAAGGCAAGGGTATTAGTGTAAGTGTCAGCTGAAATCATTGAGCTCACTGTATAGTTTAAGTATATATATACTTTTAGGTCACACCTAATTAGAGACTACTCATACAATTACTTGAGAATGTGAAACTTGTGCGTGGAGATTTATTTCAAGCTCAGCCAAGTGAAACGTGAGACCACAAGAAATTCAAGGCCAATAACCCCTGTTGTCAGTCAGCTGGGCTGCCCTTCCTCTCATAGTTGAGATAGACAGAGACAATATAGGGTATGGCCATCAGTGGAAACACTTCAAGACATTGGTCTACTAGAGCACATCTGAAACCTGTGATAAAAATGGCGACCAGTGTCACTGCTAAGCACAGATTATAAAGTAATATGAGTGGAAGGTTTTGTTACTGCCATGGTGCCCTTGAAATCTATGTACAGTATGAGGTGGAGTCTGTGTGTGTGTGTGTGTGTGTGTGCGTGTGGGTGAGTGGTGTCTAGTTTCAACAAGGAAGGGACTGTTAGTCATGATTGGCATAGACTACTATAATAGACAAATGTGAATTTGAATAAATAAAAGGCGATGACAGCAGAGGAGAAAGGGACAAATCAACAATGACCTTGGCAGGGACACATACATACTGTATGTATATATACACACACACACACACACACACACACACACACACACACGTGCACGCACACACACACTCACTCATGCACACACATCTCAAAAGTCATCTGTGACCCAAGAACACAAGCCATGGCCACTGTTGAATGATTAAAACCTGTGGAGACATCTGAGTATTAAGAAAAATCCAGCGAATGGATTCAATATATCAGACTTTCTGTAAATGTTTATAGATCAGGTGATTTGGCAATTCTAACAATGCAACATCAGGGCACCTGGTAATGCTTTCAGAAACCCTTCTCCTAATGGAAGCCATTTTTCATTTTTCAAGTGACACTAGCATCTATTCCTAGACTGGAGTCTCTCCTGTTCACTGTCACTGCATTGTTACCAGTTATATTCCAGCACTGGCCTGGCATGGTGTGTTTATAGTGGCTGACCTTTTCTTTCCTTGCGACTTTGTTACTTGGCTCCCTCTCTGTCTGTCTCTCAACTCAAAAAAAACACATGATTTTCCAGACAAACAACTGTGCCTGACTCAAACGCCATCCTAGATAACCCTCTCAACAGTACACCCAAATATGGCCTTTCACTTTTACGTTTTTTATGTCAGTCAACCAACAATGAAACAAGAACTGTTACATTCCCAAAGTTTTCACTGACACGTCAACCCATTTCTGCCTTTTTTCGCCTTCCATGTTGGCCACCTCCTCTGACCCTCCTCCACCACCATCACCACCACCACCACTTTGTCCTCCACCACCTCCTCCCCCTCCTCCCATCTCCCCTCCCTACAGTATGACTGTACCTCCAGGACAAGCTCGGTCATCTGGAACTGTTTCTGCTGGTCTTTGGCGGTGGGTGCTGGAGCGTGGTAGAGCAGGCACAGCATATCATACTTCTTCAGGGCCTTCTTGTAGTTCTTGTCATCTATGTCCAGGACGCGGTCCTTGCCGTCGTAGTGGGGGAACTCCAGGCCTTCCTCGGCCAGAGAGAGGAGCGGGGCCAGGCACAGGCAGGCAAAGAGGAATAGCCAGTGGGTCTTCATCTTCTCAGCTTCCGCTTCAGATGTCTGGCCAGCTAAATAAATGACCAAAACAAAACAGAAAGGTGCAGACACCTTATACCTTAGACTGCTGGGTGCACTTCAGAGTGTGTCTGAAATGGGGTCTGAGACACAAAACAGATTCTCTTCCTCGTTAGGTTTGAATGGCCCAGACAGAGATAAGGCCCTGGTACACAGGGAGCTTGTTCGTCTCGATCAGGTCTTGCTTTGTCCTGTTGTCCTCTTTTTGACAGCGTCTCCGCTGTGCTGTGTTTCTGGCGCTTGCTTTTGGGACCTGCAGCCCCGTTCTGTTTCTCCTCTCTCTTCTCTCTGTGTCCCTCTCTCCAGCGAAGACAAAGAGAAAGACACGTCCAGGATCCGGGCGACGGGACAGGGAAGAGGTGGCAGAGGGGCTGGATACCTTACATAGTACCACCCCCCCTCTCCTCCCCCACAAGCCCTCCACCATCAGTGTTGGGCCTTTTTTAGGAGCCCAGTTGTTTTGGGGCTAAAAATAGCACAGAGAGCCACTGCTGCAGAGATGGACCAACTAGAAGGCTGGTGAGAGGGACTCAGCAGGACTAGCTTATGCTACATACAGTAGGCTTATTATGAAAGATCTGATGAGGCCTGATGATGCTAAGGAACTGGATGACTTTCAAATGTGAGACATTTAACAACAAAGAAGTAGCATTTATTTCAACAGTTTTTTTCCATTTGTTTAAGTGGACACATAGCTAATAGCATGTCTTAAGGTAGGCTGCACATGTGAGTATGGTCACACTGGGATGCTAGTATAGCCATTAGCAATATAGCATCCTAACTAGCTACACTGCAGACAGCCAGTGGAAACACAGAGGGCATGGCTAGTGGGCCATCTAAATATACTGTGCTGTCAGTGGCCACTGTTTTTTCTTTGACAGACAAAGCTCTACCAATGGGGTTCAGTCTTGGCGCAGACAAGAATAACTGTGTGTGTGTGTGTGCTAATGTGTTTGGATGGTGGTGGTGGTGGGGTGGGGCAGGTGGTGGGGTGGGGCTTATTGTACACTCTGTAACTGGACACTGAATGCAAAGGATTTGGTTTGCCTCAGGAGGTGGAGGGCAGACAGGCAACTGGTCATAAATTTCTACAGTCGGTATGAGTGCCCAGAGAAATGCTCACTAAGCACAGTTATACACTCTCACCACAGAAGTATTGCATTTCAGAATCATGAATGGGAATGTCATACAATGCGTTCTGCTTTATCTGTGGTCACTCTCTGTACACAGGTCCACACATACCTACACACACACACACACACAAACTCAGTTGCTCTCTCTTGTTCTCTCTATGTCTCTCTCTCTCTCTCACACACACACACACACACACACACATACAAGGATGAGTTAGACACTGTAAATAGCATTGCACTTAGCCATCTCCATCGAGACCACTGGTCAATTAACTCCTTAATTGGGATGTGCGAGAGGAGAGGCTGCAAAAGGAGAGATGTTTCACTGGGCATGACCTTTGACTCTGACCAGTGACCTTTAACCTTTTTGGCAAACTCCCCAGGCAGTACACACACAAAACTGGACAGCTGCACACCTGTTCGTTATTAATGGACATGCCACTGGTAATGGTGTCTCATCGAATTCTCATTTTCATAAATTGTTTAATAGTCAGCCATGAACATTTTCTGTGTTGAGGCTATTTGCAAGAGTGGCATTCTATGAACAAAGAAAGCAAATAAAATGTAATAAATTTTACTGATTATTTACTCCGGCATTCAAAAGAGAAAATTCAGATGCCTGAAGCACAGTCAGAAGTGTACACACCCAAAAGACCTGCTGAAATAATGAAATGAAAACATTTTAGGTTATAAGTGAGTGTCAACTTGAAAATACATGAAAATACCCATTCAGGCCTTATGTGTGATGTCTGGCCCATGCCAACACAGTATCTGTCAGGATTCTGCTGGGACTGTCACACAGGGGAAATATGATCCAGTTGATCCACGGCGTTGGTCCATTGTTAGATTGGACCCGTCAAGGCCAACTGTGAGTGAATGAGTGGGTGGTGTTTCATTACAAAGTGCATCAGTGCATTGCGTTTGCCATGCTGGCCTGCCCTATCTGTCTGTCTGTCTGTCTGTCTGTCTTTCAGATGTCTGTGGTGTAGCTACACTGCTGTCATACAGTACAGAGCAGGACTCAGTGGTAAACCACTGGGAAAAAAAATCTTGTATGTAAAGATGTAAAGCTGATAGACTTGGTGTGTGTGTGTGTGTGTGTGTGTGTGTGTGTGTGCAATTCATGCTGTGTATATATGTGTGGGATGAACAGAGAGTATTTGTGCATGCATTTGCTGTGAAACCCATTGTTTAATCCAGGCAGCCATGACTTGGTCAAGTCCATTCACTCCTGAGCATTTCCAGGAAGCTGTTTACTATAATCCCGTCTCCAAGTACCAACCCAAAAACCTGTCAACTCCCCACACTACCCCCCTCCACACCTCTTCTCAGCTCAGGTTCCCCCACTTTGCCTCTCGGTGGATAACATTAAGGACCGCAGGTGGGGTTACTGGACCATGCCCATCATGATGGGAGAAGATGATACTGTCAAGAGTGGCCAGAAAGCCCCCTCTTCTTCTGTCTCCTCCTCTTCCTCCTTCTCCTCCTCCACCACCTCATCTTCCTTCTCCTCATCTACCTCTCTCAGCTTTCATCTTTCTCCACCTGATACTTCTGATCACTGCTACAGGGCTGGCCAGCAGGAAACAACAGAAAACATGGTGTGTGTGTGTGTGTGTGTGTGTGTGTGTGTGTGTGCATGTGTGTGGGTGTGTGCATGTGTGTGGGTGTGTTTGTGTGGGTGGTAGGGGGCTGCTGGTGGGTGGAGTGGGGTTGGGGGAATGATAGAACTTGGCTGTCTTAGGTAGATATGTTTTTTTGGCCTATGCTGGACAGTATATTTTTATTAGGCTCAACAGTGTCACCCAGTGGATGAAACCATGAAGTACAGCAGTTTGTTCTGTAAACCCAGTTCAGGTCAGAGAAACAATTTTTTTTTCCTCTTTCAGACTTTGCTTATAATGACAGTACTTATATTACATCACCATTCTTACTTATCCCAACTTTCCCTCGCCCAGTGTAGTCATGGACCAAAGGCTAGTGCATGCTTTAAACCCATAAGTGTCCATTTCAAGGGATAAAACCAATGTATGACTCATGATGACAGTCAGTGTTTGATTAAACGAATGCCAAGTCATGTGTGGCCATGGGCTATGTCTCAGTGAAGGTGGTAGTGAGTGTCTTTTTTATTAAGGGTTGTGTTTCCCTCACACCCATGTTTCTTGGCGCTAATGTGGGTGTCGTCAACCAAGCAGGCACCATATCAGATGGCAAACGAGGTGCTAAGGCTTTTGCATTCAATCACACGTCCGCCAACACACACACACACACACACACACACACACACACACACACACACACACACACACACACTCGAGACGCTGGCACCACCTTGCTGGGTCTCCTGGGGAGGCAACAGCGTTCGGTTCCAGCCCCGGTGGAGAAGCCCAGCAGACAGATGGAAGTTGCTGCCGCTGACATTCTCTGCGAGAGCATACGGTTGCCAAGCGAGGGGGTGGTGCACCTGGCAACCGCAGCCTCGAGAAGTGCCTGTCCAGAGTCTCAATCACCAAGGTGTCAGATAAGCCTTTCGGGAAAAGGAAATTGTCGTCACTGTGTGTGTGTGTGTGTGTGTGTGTGTGTGTGTGTGTGTGTGTGTGTGTGTGTGAGTGTGTGTGTGTGTGAGAGAGAGAGAGAAAATAACAGAACACAGCAGACCAGATATACAGGATAGTTTGTAAGTATAAATTTGTAAGTGAACGAACAATCTCACACATGTAATTTTTGCAGTATTATGACTTTGGTCATAAGCCCCTTAAACTAGACCTCTGCCTCCCCCATGTGGTCATGAAGAGAACTCCAGTTTGCCCACCTGGATAAACCCAGCTTTCTATTCTAATTACTGGCAAGTGGCAACATAATGATTTCTTAACCTGAGCTTATGAAGACGGCTATATGTGTCATCCACAGCTGTCTGTATGTACGTCTGCAAGGAAGTATAACACTGATCTTAGGCAAGGGGAGGATATTTACTTGGAGTGTAGAAACTGGATCTCACGTCCAGACTGTGTGTATGATCAGAGAGAAAATTATTTACCTTAGAGCCGCATATATCACACTTGGATGCTCTGTTTCAAGATATCTGTTACCCCTACTCCCTTTCTCTTTCACACATGCGCGCGCATACACACACACACACATACACACACACACACACCACCATGCCAGCACTTTATCAGTCTCTGTCTGTTCATGCGTGTCCATGCCCCTTATTGCCCCCATATCCTGGATACCAGCTGCACTCATCTCTCGCTCTCTCTCTCCCTCCCCTTCCCTCTCTGTATCTGTATCTTTCTCACTTCTCTATTTCTCTCTTTCACTTTTCAAGTCTCACTGCTCATCTCAGTCTGTATTTTTTTGCCACTCCTTTCTCAGACTCTGCCCCCTCTCTCTCTCTCTTTTTCTCTTTCTAGTCCTCTCTTTCTCTCAGGTCTCTCATTTCTCTCTCCCTTTCTCCCTCTCTCCCTCTCTGCTCCCCAGAGCAGTGGTGGTGGTGGAGTGGAGAGAGAGAGAGAGAGAGAGAGAGAGGGCCCCATGTGTGCAGCAGAGGGTTATGGTTTGGGGCTAGGGCAGGGGACTCAGAGCTGGCCCAGAGCAGCAGCTGCAATGCTATTTATATTGCTCTCATTATTCCTCCTTTCATCACCCTCTCTTTCCCTCTCTCCTCATCCCTTTCTATTCATTTATCCTTTTATCCTGATTCTCTATTCAGTAACTGCCTGAAGTTGTTCTCTTAAACAGGAGGCATGTAATACTGAAGGCCCTGAGATCTAATCTCCTGTCACAGACAATCAGCCCCTACAGAAACAGAATAAAGAATAGACACCTATTTGATATGTACTTTATCACATTGACACCTACAGATAGTCCAGCAACATTCAAATGACACTGTGGCATTTTGCCTTAGTAACAGCCTGCTATCACATTGAATAACATTCTTCTGATTGAAATTATGATGAAACTGATATGCCTCATTTACTCATAGTAATCAAGTCCTATAAGATCTGTAGATCTGATCTATGTGATCTGTAATTAACTTAAATCATTGAAGATGGTTACAGTAGTTATTTAAGCACAGGCAAAACCAGCACTAGAAAAGATGTATGTCCTACAGAGAAAAAATCTTCTTCTAAAAAAAAAAGTTCTTTATGGGGACTTACAGTAGATGGTCCTTTATGGGGACTTACAGTAGATGGTTCTTTATGGGGACTTACAGTAGATGGTTCTTTATGGGGACTTACAATAGATGGTTCTTTATGGGGACTTACAGTAGATGGTTCTTACTCTACAATGGGATGGAGGATGCACAAAATTCAACATGAATGTAGCATTTTGAACATATTACGTATTAGTCTTAAGTTAAACTTGTTTTATAACATAATGTTGTCCCCTGAACAGTGGGAAGTGGAGGTGTGTTACTGTAACATGACAGATGGTAATCATATATGTTTTAACCTTTGAATTCCCCAGCCAGATTTTTGTGTTTGTGTCAAATGCACTGTTCTATGTCTGATATGCACACCGGTGGCCCTCTGGTTCTCCACTTGGCCAGTTCTGCGGTGCTCGGAGTGAGGGGTTCTTGTCCTGTTCCGTCTTGCCTCCCACGAGGATTGGTTACCATGGAGATAACCTTTGGCACACCTGCGGCTCAAATTTGATATGATCTTTTTTTTTTTTCACGGTTTTTGCCACATTGCCAAGGACACCTGGATGCACACCCCTGCTCCCCCTCAATCTTCCTTGGCATGCACACACACACACACACAAACACACACACACACACACACACACAATGATCCACACACACTTATTCACACACACACGCACGCACACACACACATATGCTGATTCTCTCTCACACACACACACACACACACACACACACTTGAGGGCAGATCAGAGCCAAATCAGGCATCTAATTGGACGACACAGCTGAGAGGGGGATGGCCTGGTTAACACGGAGCTCAGTGTGTACTACTGAGTGAGCGTCCTCTCACAATTATACAGACATGCATCTCTGATAGACAGTGTGTGTGTGTGTGTGTGTGTGTGTGTGTGTGTGTGTGTGTGTGTGTGCGTGTGCTTGTGTGTGTCTCCTTATGGCTTCATTCAGTTGTGTTTCTGCTTCTTTGGGGCACCACTGCAGTCAAGATGTGCTCTGTGTGTGTGTGTGTGTGTGTGTGTGTGTGTGTGTGTGTGTGTGTGTGTGTGTGTCTGTGTGTCTGTGTGTTTGTGTCTGTGTGTATGTGTATGTGTGTGTGTGTGTGTGTGTGTGTGTGTGTGTGTGTGTGTGTGTGTGTGTGTGTGTGTGTGTCTGTGTGTTTGTGTCTGTGTGCGTTTGTCTGTGTGTATGTGTCTGTGTGTATGTGTCTGTGTGTGTGTCTGTGTCTGTGCCTGTGTGTGTGTGTGTGTGTGTGTCTTGGCGCTGATGGGGCCCCACTGGAGACAAGATGTTTCTTGTTTGTGTGTGTCCATCCATATGTGTGTGAGTGTGTTTATGAGTGTGCCTATCCAAATGTGTGTGTGTGTGTGTGTGTGTGTGTGTGTGTGTGTGTGTGTGTGTGTGTGTGTGTGTGTGTGAGGAAACCACTGGAAGCAAGATGAGTTTAGACTGAAGCCACTGGGGAACAGATGGGGCACAGCAGCCGGGTCTCTCAGAAAGTAGTGGGAACAGAGAGAGAGAGAGAGAGAGAGAGAGAGAGAGAAAGAAAGAGTGTGAGAGAGAGACTCAGAGAAAGATCTACAGGAAAAGAGACATGAGAAACAAATAACCCTCAATGAAAGAATAGGATTGAGAATAGGAAGAGAGCACTAATAGAGGGAGAAAGAGAGAGATAGAAACTGAGAGAGAGAAAAAGAGGGAGAGAGAGAGAAGGGGAGAGAAAGAGCAAAATAAGTGTGAGAGGAAACAGAAGATGAATGACAGGGACAGAGAATACAAATGGAGAAATGGTTTATGGGTGGGGCTAACACATGGAGGACAAATAGGGTAATTTAGGAGAAGGGTGGAACTCAAAGATATGGAGATACAGAAATATAGATGGAAAGGGAACAGGAGGGAGAAGGAGACAGAGAGATGGAGAGAGACAAAAAGAGACAGATGGAAAAATAACTGGGCAGATAAAGATGGAAAGAGGGGTGAGATGAAGAAATAGAGAAGGGGGGAGGGGGAAAAAACAGTGAACAAACCATTCCGAGACAGAGAGAGAGAGAGAGGGAGACAGAGAGAGACAATTGGTAGCAACAGGATTGAGAGGTGACAGGAGAGAGATAGTGAGACACAAATAAGTGTGAGAATGAGGAAGAGTGAAAAAGGTAGGAGCAATGGCATAGATGGGAAATAGAAATAGAATGTGTGTCAAAAGAATGAAAAAAGAGGAAAAGAAAGAGAGACAGACAGACAGAGAGAGAGAGAGACAGAGAGAGAGAGAGATGGTCCTGCAGTGGTGCTGATGCTGAGAGAGACTCTCAATTTTAGCATCATCGTGAGTAAAGCAGTAAGCATAATCTCATCAGAGAGTTTAATGTAATCCACATGGAGTATTTTCACAGCATGGAGCAGTTTCTGAAAGCAGATGCCAGGGCCTACACTTTTTTTCTTCCATTTTTAAATCCATCTTTCATTAATTAATTCATGTTCAATTTGGCTTGTGGAGTCGTGTGTTTTATACATCACAGCAAAGGCAATCAGAAGTAAAATCTTGTGGCCAGGGCAAGTGCCAAGTCTGAGGATTAAAAGCTCTAATACATTCTATCATTGCGCTTTGATCAGCTTATCTCATTCAGAGTCTGTTATAATACAGAGTGTATGACTATAGACTGCTGGTGAAAAGTACACCCTTGACTAAATCCCAATATGATGGCTGATAGACCATTTCAATGATAAAAAAACAATGTTTGAATGTTCAATTTAGTTCCCAAACCTCTTCCGCTACATTGAGCTAAAATAAGGAATGGTAAAGCTGTACCAGACAAGCCTTCGAAAAATCTAAAATAGCATTGTACATTCTCACCAATCCATGTGGATTTGTTTACAAACCAAAGAATAGAAACCAACAATGATAATTTTCATAGCGTATGTTGACTGACAAGCTAATAAACGTGATTTTAGTTTCATTCAGTTTTATTTTGTTTCATCTAACCACCTCGCCGTTTAAGATCCTGCAACTGTAATACCTGTGGAATCTACAACAGAGGCGGCCGAGAGTGCTTTCATTCACTTGGTAATCAGCCATTTAATCATCAGAGTGACTATGAAGCCAGTGAATTAACCTACAATCATTGCCTGGAGTGCCTTTAAAACAGAGGCCCTGTGGGAACAGCTGATTAAACTCTTTTAAAACCGCCCATACTATAAAAAGAGCTGTGCAAACACTGTATTTATTTGGTTGTTGCAAATGCTAAATGTTTTTGGTACATGTCACACATGCCTCTCTTAAGTATGATAATGGTTAAAGGTCAATTTACATGCAATTATCTCATGAACATTCTTGCAGAGGGCATGTATGTCTTAAAGGAGAAATTCTTTGTTATTCCATCCATAGCTCTGTTGTTTGAGGTCACCAAGTGCTGAAGACAGTGCTGAAGAGAATTTGATACAACATAGACTGAATAGGGAACCAGCAGCTAATGTTAATTGAATAGGGCATAGGAAAATTAAACTGAAAGTGAGTTTCTGTGGGAATTCTGTGAGAATTCAGTTAGTGTTAGCTGCAGGTTTACTATTTGGTCTATGTTGTATCAAACTTTCCTGTTCTTTTGCCTACCAACAGCATTAGGTGACTGAACAACAGAGCTATGGACTGATTCACACTGTATTTCTCCTTTAACAGATGCCCTCAGGCTAATGTACCTCTGTAAGAGTGGTAAGTATGAGAACAGGCACCAGGGGTCACATCAGGGGTAGGGGGTCTTAAGGTGAAGCCAGCCCAGGGAAGTCCTTGTGGCTGGGGTTGGAGATGACAAAGGCTGGGTCGGACATCCAGTTGCCCTCAATGTACTTGTGGTATGGGTCTTCGGAGTGCTCGCGTCGCTTGGACTTGACCGTGCTCACCAAGATGGCCACTATGATGAAGGCGAACATGCCGATCATCACCATCAGGTACCAGATGACGTTTCGGAAGTTCTCCTGGGTCAGGCGTTCGTCCAGCTGCCGTTCGGCTTCAGTGGCGTTCCAGGTCCAGCTGTTTAAGTAGTCATTCAGTGCCTTTGTCAGCGAGCCCTCCAGGTGGAGGGTCATATTTGCCCAATCAGAGGCCATCGTCAGCTAAATGCCAACAAACAACTGATGACAAAATGGAAAAGGTATTTCACAAACTCACTTTTAATCAAAATGTAATCTTTTGTGGGTAGTCTAAGTGTGATTAGCAAACTATGAGCTGGTTTGGTAACACTTGGATTTTTACAAAACTTTTACAAAGTTTTTACAAACCACAAAATAATCATTACAGTAAATGGCCCTCAAATACCTGTAAACTACACCTGAAAATAAACTATAAACTTAACCTAACCCTAATCCCAGTTTCTGAAAAACAACTCATCCTCACTGTCCACAATCTCAGTTACCAATTATATATTTTCATTGAAAGACTCAAAAATAGTAGTGATGTAAAGAACAGGGATGATCATTTTGAGTTAGTTACTGTATACGTTGAGTATGTTGAGTGTTTAAACAATCCACTCTTTTTGACATCTATGATGGCTTAGTTGTCATCAAAAAACTGTTCATTAACAACTCTTGACATACTGTTGTAGACTGTATGAAAGCTTGTATTAAATGGCTGGTACAAGAAACAGAGCGTTCTGGCATTAGCCCTGACTAATCTGTCACTGTTTAGCAAAGGATTACTGTTATTCTCAAAGAAATAGCTAGAAATGGCTTTCAATGCCAGTCAAAGTATCTCAAAAAAGATCAAGTAGGGTTGTTAGGTCAAATGAAGGTCATAGAATAGTAACAACTTACATATAGCTGAAGTTAACTTTGTCTTTTGCAGGTATGAGAGCAAAACAACTTAAAATTCATACATCAGCAAGTGCCTGGTACACTCTGAAACTCTGGACTCATTTGTCTTAAAGTGTGTGTGTGTGTGTGTGTGTGTGTGTGTGTGTGTGTGTACACATAACCCTGAGTATGCCCACCTCCCTATGCTCTGTATCAGTGTAGCTGGTAGCAGCTCTCTCAAGGGCATCAGCAGTGATTGCAGTGGTCCGCCTCCTCTGAGATAGCTACTCCACATCAGATCACAGAGAACTGGGCCAAGGCTCTACTAGTCCACCAGACAAACAATTACAACTTCAAAGGCACAACTTCAGGATTCAAGATTCAAGATTGTCTTTATTACATCTCATTATACTAGAAATAGAGAATAAAATATTTTGTGCTCCTCAAAAAAATAAATAATAAATGCATAGTATGTTATGTTGTATGTTTCGATCCCTCAAATGCAAACGTCACCTATACACATCATATTATATTTTCACTCACATATTTCTTGTTGATACCTGCACTTTCATACCATTAAAACAAATTTCACACATGCTCATGCATATTGGAGCCATGCATGGCCACACAGTCGTGAGTACACAGGGAGTAAAGTAGAGTGCTCAGGACACAATCCTGGGGGGGCACCTGTGTTGATGGCCAAAGTGGATGAAATGTCCATTCTCACCACCTGACTAGTACGCCCTGACAGAAAGTCCAGAATCCATCTGCATAGATTGGTGTGTAGACCTGAGCTTGCTGCCTAGCTCAGGCCTACGGAACTATAGTCTATGAACAGCATCCTATAGAACTATAGTCTATGCACAGCATAGACTATTATTGGTGGACAGCTCTGATTAACAAGAGGATACCTGCAATGTTCACAATTTGAAAGTTTTCCATTCAAAGTTTACAAGAATGTAGCTTTGAGACAGCAGGCCTACTGATCAATATAAAATTAGATAAACCAGAGATCTGATACTATGGTCTGAGATGTGCTTGTGTTTTAAACCACTAGGTGGCAGCCTACACAATCTAATTTATAGTGTTTGGAAATCTGGTGGTAGTTAAATAGTATTCTAGAAGCATCCCTATGTGGACAAGAGGTGAACTTTACAGAAACATGTTTGTATTCCAAGTGTAATGAAAGTATATTTGTCCTATAATAGACTTTGCTTTACATGCACTTGAAGTGCATGTTTTGTGTTTTTCCAAATACATTTGTCAATGCACTGACCACACACTAGAGTAGCATTCAAGTACATTTTAGAGCACTTAAGCATGTATTTTTTAAGGCTTGCCTTAAGCAAAGCTACTAAAAGTATTTTAAAAGTTCCTATTAAGTGTCTTTAAAGAATCTGGCTAAGCATTTTGAATGCATTTAAAAACTACTTTTAATGCCTTGTGTTGTTCAAAAATACTACACTCAGTGTACTCAGTACACTTAGACATACAGTAGTCACTGCAACATGCTAAACTACTTCAGGCAAATTTCTATTACTTATTAGGATAAATCAGATTGATTTAAGCTGAAGGTGTGTCAGTCATTGCTAATGCATAACAACAAAGGACTATGACACTCTTTGTTCTTTTTCACTATACAGTATACACATAGTTAACATTTCCTGAATAATAGCATGGATTTTTTAAAAGCTGAGATAAAAAAGATTGAACTGTAAGTAACATTCTGTGATGGTGTAAGTCACAAAGACTAACAGTTCTTTTCCCTCAGTGGTTATAAACAAGACTTAATTTCAAGGTTCAGTGTCATGTCTGGTAGCAGTTTCTTTTTCTGTGTGGAGTGTTGAAACTATGGTTACTTGAGAAATTCTGCCAAAGGAGGGGCAGCCCTTCAGCCAGGGAGTCCCAGAGTAACCAGATGCAGTAAAAAACAGACCCACGACCTTGAAGTCGAACATGAATAAATTCTGTTAAAGGTCAAGAACAAATTGCATGGTTACACAGCTGAAAGGCCCTGAGCCACTTTGGGAAAGAAAATTACCAGAAGGTCCATGCCAATGAGCTGTGGCACATCTTTCAGTCCTGCACAACACTGTGGAGAGAAAGACCAATCAGAACAAGGGCTATTCTGATATCTGTTTTTTGCAGCAATTAAATTATGATATATTGATTATCAAGTAAACTATAGTTAAAAATATGAAATACATTTCATGTGGGGAGCTTTATAAGTAGATTGGTCTCCTTTTTTGAGCTGACCTTAGCTAAAGGTTCTGCTTCAGTTGTAGGATATCCCCCATTCACTTGCACTTGCACCACTGACGCCAGACACCTTGATACAATATGAGAGAGAGAGAGAGAGAGAAAGCGTTAGAAAGTAATGCATTAGTCAAGAGGAAAGAAAGTCAGAGGGATGGAATTTTCCACTGCAAGTATACAACTCTCCACTAGATGGCATAGATGGCAGTCTTTATTGTGTGAACACTATCTTATGCTAGCATGGAGAGAGAGAGAGAGAGAGAGAGAGAGAGAGAGAGAGAGAGAGAGACAGACAGAGGTACAAATAGGTATGTGCATGCACATATTGTACACATGCACAAACTTAATCAAGCTAATAGATCCATTGCTAAGCAAATGGATGTTCTGAACTACTTGTGTGTGTGTGTGTGTGTGTATGTGTGTGTGTGTGTATTAAGATACTGATCGTCCTCACTGACTCTTATTACAGTAAAAGGGGATTTAGTTCCCTTAGCTGGATGGATTGTCTGACCCTCAGCCAGTGGTGTGGGCATCATGAGGATAAAACTCAACCGTGAGTTCATCCACACAATGGGAGAAGAGGCCACTGCCAATGAACATTCTAGATGCGAGAAACCAAACAGTCATTTGATCCAGTGTAATCCAAACACTTTGCTGGATGCCAATTTAGCTCTCAGGTAGGCTTCTTAATAAATATTAATTAGATATTAAAAACTCTAGTACTTTTACAAACATATACAGATATATAACCCTCAGTTTTATTTGGTAGCACCCATAACAATGTGTGATCAGCAGCAGATATTTGCAAGAAGCATTCACTTCACTTTGCATAACTGCCATCACTCTGTTGGCTCTGTAAACAACTCAGTGTGTCATGCATTTTAACCGCATCACCCAAAGAAAGGAAATGTGGCAATATTTACAGAGCAGTGACAAATACTATGTGTGTAAAAGACGGCAGTGCATAGGCACCTGCCACACCTTTATAAACATAACCCTTCAGAAACCAGTTGGATTACTACCTCCATACAACCAATGCTCAAAGGAGGACATGTGCTATTTGAGAGAAAGTGTGTGTGTTTGTGTGTGTGTGTGTGTGTGGGTGAGAGAGAGAGAGCATTTGGGCCATGAGGAATGGGGGATCGTTTACAGCACCAGTCTATTCATGGCCCTGTGGAAAATAATAATTGAAAGATTGTCCAGTCCTCCCCAACCCCTCAGAGCTGAAGAGATAATCAAATGGCTGGCGGGATTGGTCGATATCAGAGATTTGGTGCCTACCTTCATCAGGTACCAGTTGCCAGTGTATTTGTGTGTGTTTGTGTGTGTGTGTCCAAAGAAAAATTGCTTAAAAGTATTTTTGCAGAATTTGGGTCATTGGCTCAAACCTATACACACAAGTCATATAAAAGACAAATGATATACTGTTGAACTTTATGCAAAATACTGCTGCCATCAGGACTTTGTGCTACGTGGCAAATTTGATGACAAATTGCTCCAGTAGTGCATTCTGACACTTTAATGAACATAGTATGGAAAAGTTGGTTATTAATTCTGCATAATGCATATTTAATATATAATTTTAGTATGTCTGTTTAGCCAAACAAACATACTAAAATTCTGTAAATATGGTACAGTGAAATTCTACTGTAAGGGGTTGTAAGGGATGGTGCTGGTGTTTAGCTGCTGCTCACACACTTTCTAACATCAGGACAGAAACAATTCAACTCAGTCAAATTTATAAACTGGAGATACTGGTGGGGGCAGGTATAAGGTTGAGTACTTACACTTACGTGCATACATTTTGCTCACACTTGGGTTTTTTTGCTGTGTGGATGTATGAATGTTGGTATCTCAAATTCCATGTTTGTGATGACTTTATTTCTTTATCTGTGTGTGTTGTGTGTGTGAGTGTGTGTGTCCATCCTCATTGCTAGTGAATACTGCAGTTAAGGCTACATCAGACAGCAACTTTCCCATTTTTTGTGAAAAACAGGGCCTCTTCTGGATCACTGACCATGCTAACATTTCCTTTTCTCTTTTTTCCTCCTCCCATAAATCCTAGTCACACATTCTGCAATGACCCTCAAATGCATTCGACAATGTGGTTACATAACAGAAATTTGACGTAAGCTGCAAAGATGAAAACCTGATTCAGGAGAGCCAGAAGACTGAGACAGAACATTGCCTCCAGGACTACACTGTGAACCTCTCTGTTATGCAAAACAGAACACAGTAATAAGGAGTCTACATCTTCTATGTAAATCTATACACATGTTGAGAAGGAGTATGTTTTTAATCAGTATTTGTGTGTGTGTGTGTGTGTGTGTGTGTGTGTGTGTGTGTGTGTGTGTGTCTGTTTGTGTGTGTGTTTGAATGAGTGTGCCCATGTTTGGCAGAATGCATATATGCATGCTCTAATCAACACAATCTATTTCATACCCCTTTGCTTCCAACACTAATTGATGCCATTTTTTGGGTAAATATGGTGGCCCTAATGGGTCAAACATTACTATGTCTTTGTCACATTTTAATACCAACGTCTCTATGGTCTCCAAGCATAGGAGAGTGGAAAAGTTTAGAAGGGCTCCCAAGGGCTCCCATAATTCTCACAGCACAGCTCCTGGTGGATCCTGTGGTGGGGACAGAGCAGAGAGGGAGTGGCGCTGAAGAATGTCGTAGGGTGCCAAGAACTGCTGTGAGTCAACATACAAATCAACCAGCATCTGAATTCAATAAAGAGGTGTGTGTGTGTGTGTGTGTGTGTGTGTGTGTGTGTGTGTGTGTGTGTGTGTCCACGTGCATCAGGTGAAAATTGAGAGGGCAGCAGGGAGTAAAAATGTTCTCTCCTTTATTAAAAGAGAATTCACACAAACACAAACAGGCACAAATACACACACGTACACACAGACACACTCCACAATCCATCCATTCTTCAGAGAGGAGCTAATGTGGTTGTTTGAGCGCTACCTATGCTTGTAATCGGGCTGTGATGGTGGTATGGTGATAGCCTCTGCCCTGGCTAACAAGCCACCACCATCTGACATTTTAGCATCTGACCTTTCCAAGCTGCCATCTCTGGATAATACAGGCCCTCGTGTAAACACAGACAGAAGACAGTTCTTCTCTTTTTTTTTTTTTTTTTTTGGGGGGGGGGTTACTGTCTGTGTTTGTGCCCGCACTCCACTGGCTGTGCACCAATCACTCATCTCCACAGTCATCCACATGTATCCATTCTGACATCTGTCCATCCAGTCATCCATCTTCTAATCCATCCACTTGGTCATGAGTTTGCCCACCAACTGTGACATCTTTTTCATTTTCTTACAGCTGTTACAGAGTGAGGGAGCACCAACGTGATGAATACTCTGGTACTTTTCCTAGGAAGACACTTAAATATTGCAGACTCTTGCTCAAGTCAAACAGTAATGGTCAAAAGCAGAATCCCTTCCTGACTACAGTGGCTGGCATAAAACAATACTGAGTGTGGCTTCCATTCACACCAAGAACTACTAAAGCTGTAAAATTGCTTTGGTCACTCACAAGCATCGCTGCTAAAATATCCGCCACAACTGCTCATGACGTGCTTACTGGCATTTCATTCACAGCCAGAACATGTCATAGCTAAGTTGCGTAGTCGCCCAACTTTGTCGCTTTTGACGCCCTTGTTAATAAAAAGTTATTTTACAGCTTTAGGTGTTCTTGGTGTGAATGCACAGTTAAGCAGGTGTTGCTGGGCAGTGTCCTGAGAATTGTTGCTTGGGTACGTTCCCATTGTTATAAGGTGATTTTTTCTGGAATGCTTTAATAATCAGTAGTTAATTGTCAGTAGTAAATAATGATCATCAGATCACATGGCCTGGTTGGGTGGTTGCCAAGCAACATTGCTCAAAAGGTTGCCCCATGTATCATCATCCGTATAATGCTGCCATTCTGTGTGT
Source organism: Tenualosa thibaudeaui (assembly GCA_027481765.1). Classification (NCBI taxonomy): domain Eukaryota; kingdom Metazoa; phylum Chordata; class Actinopteri; order Clupeiformes; family Clupeidae; genus Tenualosa; species Tenualosa thibaudeaui. The sequence continues at coordinate 6,434,002 of JAIFZK010000010.1, read as the reverse complement.
CTGTCAGTCTCTGTGTCTTTTGTTATTTTAATGCTTGACCTGTCATGCCTATAGGCTCCCTGCTCACCATAACAACAGTGCCATGAGTCAGAGTGTGGCTTGGTTTGGGCCAGTGACTGTGATGTATTTAAGGAAAGCCTTGAAGGTACCACTATTTTCAGCTCTGTGTCCATGAGACTGACTATTCCATCCGTTTCTATGGAAACTTTACATGCAGTGATCGCAGTGCAAGATGTCGGAGATGAGAAGGAGAGAGACAGCTGTGTGCACATGTGAGTGCATGTGCAGCTGTTCAAAGGTATGCTGGGTGACTGTAGCAATGTGTGGGTGTGTGGGCATTTTATTTTTTTGTAATTGGGTGTAGGTCTATTATACACCAAATTTGTTTACACTTAAGCCCTGTATTTCCACCCACCTTGTCCGCTGCCAGTGAATTAGAGTCCTACAATCCAAACTAAAAATACAGACACTGTAAAAAGCTATGAACTGATGGACAGAGTCCAGCCCTGGGCAAGCTTCTAACATGTCCACTCCCACTGATAATCCTCCTGTGGGGTGGGGAGGGCCAGGAACAGACACACAGAAGGAGACAAAGAGCTCCATCAGAGTGATGGAGTCTTCAGTCTTGGCCCCTGGCACATGTGCTGTCTAGCACTTCCATAAATAAGGAAGCCTATGCTGAAATACTGCAGAGATATCAAATGCTGTAAAAGAGATGTTCTGACACCCTTGACTTCAATAGCTGGACTTCATTAAACCATGACAACATATGTACAGTATGTTCCTTTGTATAACCTAAGTAGGATGCAAAACAGAAATTATTTTGATAATTGTGACACTACTACTACTAAAGGAACACACTGTGACAAATTGCACTGTGTACGTGTTGTCAGTTGGGTTATTGCATCATGTACAGCATAATTGCCTTTTCCTGTGCAACAGCAGCACATGGGGCAGTAGATAATGGAAACAGGCAGTTTGTTTTCAAGTTCTTGTTCTGGTGACTGAAGCAGAGCAGGCTGACCCAGTAGGCTGCACAAGGAGAGAGGGAGGTAGTAAGAGAGGGGGGGAGAATATAAGACAAAGGGGAAGTGCTAGTGGAAGGGAGGATAGAGAGAGTGGGAAAGAGGGTCGGAAAATTCCACTGACATGAAATACTTAGAAAAGCTAATCTACTATAGGCAAAGGCCAAGCAGATAACAAAATTTACACTACCCCCCCCCCCTACAAACACAAAGCTCCAACACACACACACACAGCTTGTTCATACCATCCCTTTACACATTCCCCTCTAACTATCAATGTCACAACTGTTTTGAACTCCACAAACAATACAGAAGACACATTTGCACATTCCTGTAGAAACAGTTTCTGACCGAATTAGACCTCACCCATATAATGCTGTCTAAAGCTTGTCCACCTTTTCAAAACACTACAGCATACATAGATACCAACATACACACACAACCACACACACACACACACACACACATATATATATATATATATGCATGCATGTACAACACATCAGTGAAATCTGGCCTAACTCATTTGCTTCCTCTGTCCTCCTGCCCCACAGTCATGCTGAGTGTCCCACTGGCTGACTCCTGTCACCAACTCCCTTTCTTCCTCCCTTTCTCTCTCGCTTTTTTCCTGCATGACCGTTGGCAGTTGGCCTTGCCGTTGTTGTTCTTTGGTGCTCCTTGCTGTAAAGCACCATGAGACAATACTATTGTGAAAGACGCTGCATAAATATAATATAATTGAATTGAATTTAAATATATATATTTTAAGTGAATATTGCAATACCAAACTATATTTTGAGTGAATACTGCAATACGAAACAATCTAAGTGACATTTTTATGTATTGCTGTCCCTCTGGCAATAGATGAAAAGGGCATATACAGTGACTGAATGAATATTTCTTTGTATCTGTGTAAACTGAAGGAATGTGTAAATGCAAATCACAATATGACAGTAGCTGTTTAATGGCTACTGCTATAGGGGAGTTTAGAATGTTGGTAAACAATAGCATTCTGACACCTGGAAGTATCTTATCGCTAGCCCTAAGTGTATCGCCGTTAACAGATGATTGTAGCTAAGATATTAACTAAAAAGTGAAATAGATGATTGTAGCCTAAATCGACATGAAGGGTTAGTTTAATAGTGATGCTATTCAGTCCCATGCTATTCAGAGAATATGCTGTTCTTGCCACCCAACTGGCACGTTTGATAAGTCGCCCTGGCCAACTGTAATGTTGTATACTCCTTTCTGTAATACATAAGACATGGAAAGTACCACTGTGAGACTCCTTTGTATCAAGAGAATTATGTATGTGTGTTTGACTTGTTAGCTCATTTCAAGCCGTGGTTTACAATAATGATGGCTCAGTACAATAATAAAATGTTCACACATTTTCTTGGTATAAAAAATGTAGCAATGATACTCACCGGACTTTCTACAAGTTGTATGCATACGGCAGTATGCCATTTCAGTGGTACTATACTTTGTAATTTACAGTATTCTAAGTGTAGGATATTTTGGAACAGCAAATACAATGTATATACTTGTGTACCATGTTACGTTGTCCCTTGTTCCTGCATGTTGCACTGCAAAAAGGTCAGTAGCATTACATGGGTGTTTACTTGAGGTTTTTACATGTAACCCACTACAAACACTAATACATGTAAATAGGCCTATGATACAGCAAATATGTAAATAGAGTTGAATGTAGACTGACTGAATACATTGTATTTCATTTGTTTTAGGTTTTGACTACACGGGTAATTGTTTTTATAAAAGCATCTAAATGTCTGCAAAACTTGCTGTAGTTGTACATAATTATGTTGGAGGTGAACAATGTCTAGGAGAAATATCCACGAAGTTCGGATGAAGTAGTGATTGAACGCATTTGTCCTAAAGCAATACAAAAGGGAGCACTGTTTGGCTCCCATAATCTATGGTTGTGGTGAAAGTGTTATGCGTTTTGAAAAAGTAGACTCTCCATCGAGACAAGTGTGAAAATGATGAAAATGTCAAAAACTGTAATTCATTTCTGGCCATAATTGACATCTGTAAAAAGTGCTTCCAAATCAAAGTCACAGGATGCCTGGTGTCAGTTCACACAGAGAAAAGCTGTTCATTTGTTTATGTTATGGCAACAAGACCCATTGCAGGTGAGAATAAACAGATATCAAGTGTTTAAGACAGGAGAGATACAGTAAATATTTAAATGGAAAATACAGTGGTGCCTGAGACAAGCATTCATTTATAACTACCTATTTTTTTGTTGTAGCAAAACTACCAGGGTTAGAAAAGAATTAAGCATATTTTAGATTCAGAAAAGAAAAGGCCTGTTGAGTAACATGAAACAAAGCCCTCTACTGTTTGCATAAATATGACAATCAAGGCACCTCTGTAAAACATGTCCAGGTGATCAGGGGGGACATTTGAATACGTAACACACACATGGTGTGAGCCCAAAAGGGGCTTAGTTAAAACGTAACACGTATTGTCAGCAGCAGGACTCCAGGATGAAGGTACACACTCACCAAAGGGCTTGATTATGCAAATGATTGCTCAGCATCAAAGAGAAGAGCATCATCAGCCGTTACATAAACGATTCCATGCCGCGCTGTACGGAGTGATGTAACACCTGGATCTTTGTTTATCTACACTGGCATATAGCAAAGGTGGGCATATGTTTTTCCTCCTTCGTGTGTGTGTGTGTGTGTGTGTATGTGTGTGTGTGTGTGTGTGTGTGTGTGTGTGTGCATGTGCGTGAATATGTTGTTGACGTTACCATGTTCTGGATCAGATTTTGTTTCCTAGAAATGCATGCTCGAATTACCACCGTGGATTTCTGTCAAGTGCATGAATGAATCATCAAATAATAAATTACATAATGTCACATGGACACCCTTGCATTTACCTGTGTACTGTTTGTTGGCATACAGATATAGCCTGTCTAACTTGCTTTATTTCATTTCAGTACACCTCCTACATTTCCAACATTCTCTCCTTTAGTGTTTTGTCTCAGGAAACAAAAGTTGTTATTAAACTAGGAGGACAGGTGAACCGGGCACGGCTTTTTACTTTAGCTTTACACAATCAGACCATTCATTTGCTTTTATATGCATCTGAGAGCACACCTCTTTGAGAAGAACAACTCTTTCTCACTCTCACAATTCTTAGCATTTCTTTTAGACCAAGTCTTTCTATTCTTTTCTAATTCTGTTGGTTGAATTGTAATTATGTTGATTAGAATAAACTTCATGTCCAGCATGGAAATTGTCTTTGGTCTCACCATTAAACGCATATATCACAACCACAATCCACTCGGTCAATTAAAGAAATTTATACATAGAGGCGGCGGTAGCTATGTCTCTCCATTAAAATGTGACCTTTTTTGACTATGAGTGGACAAGCCATGAAAGTCAACACTAGATGTGACTCTTTTCCTAACAGTAGACATTATTTTGACAGTTTTCCTTGAGGCTGCTCACCAAACGTCTTCACAACAATGTGAAGTTAAAGCAGTGGTAACAACTGGGTTAAATGCACACACACACACACACACACTCTTCCTTACTGTCATGTGCACTCACACACAGATGGTAATGATAAGTAAAACAGGAAGTTGGATGAAGCTGATAGGATGTATCCTACAAACAAGAGTTTTTTGCTAGACTTCCTCATGCTGCCTTATCTGATTAATTTCACTCCTCCAGTAGACCAGATGTGGTTCCTCTCTGTCACAGTTGCTAACATTGCATCGTGTGAAGAAATCTCATTCCTTTTTCCTCTTGTGTATTCAGGCAAAGGGTGGTCAGGTTTAGCAATCTAGGGAGAGAGACATAATATGGGGTTCCAAACATACCAAAATTACATCTTGGTCGACAATTTATGTTGCCTGAAGTGTTCAAACATGTTGTGGTCTTTGTAACATTGCATTGGATCTGTTAAAATGTATTGGTCAAATTTTTATCATAATAAAAACGTCTGGGCAGTCTTGTGCTGTCTTATGTTGTCTACTTTATCACTGGATTTGATGTTACACAGGTTGTCGTCTTTGGTATTGGTCTTGCTGCTAAACACGTTGTTTGGCATTGGTTTTACTGTTAGATATAGATGTTAGATGTGATTAGATACATTAGATATAATTTGCTGCTACATATTGTCTTTTTTGTCACTGTTACACAAAGTTGTCTTTGGCAATGGTCTTGCTGTTAGATTTGTTGTCTTCTTTGGCATTGGGCTTGCTGTTACAAATGTTGTCTTTTTGGCAATGGTTTTGTTGTTATACATGTTTTTTTTTTGGCACTGGCTCTTTTCAAATCTGCTTTTATTATTTGCATAGCTTGTCTGTATCAAATGTTATGGTTACCAAAACTAATAGAATAGTAATATAAGTTTTCTAGTAGAATGTTGAAAAAAACAGTTTTGAAGATTGTCATTCTGATTAGAATGTTATAAAATAACAATTTAATGAAAACCCAATTTCCCCAAAATATTGCCATTCAACACAAGTGCAACATGTGAAGGGTTTCCCTAGAACATACCGGTATGTAACAGCAAAACCAATAACAAAGAACACAACATGTCTAATAGTATAACCAATCCTAAATAAGATTGCATGTGTAACAGCAAAACCAATGAAAAAGAACACATGTGTAACAGCAAAACCAGTAACAAAGAAGACCAAGAACATATACAGCAAAAATTGATAATATAATAGCCTACAACAGCATAGGACTGCATTTGGCAAATGGTAAAAAGACGTTTTGACACATCCAATGCAATAGTTAAAAAAGTTACACAGACAATTATATTTCAGCCCATCTTCAGTTGACAATAATAATGGTCAACCAAGATGTTATTTTGGCACGTAACAACACCATAACATTAAACTTAACCATGTAGTTGATCAATTGTGACAGTGACTATATCTGTATCAACCACGATTCAGCATGTTTTAATTTATATCAAGAAACACAAACATGCTACTGAAACTGTAACTGATAACACAACCTACCACACACACACACACACACACACAAACACAACACAAGGCAATATCAGTCTATATCAGTGTTATACAGGCAACAGCAATGCTCTTTAATGGACTTTTTCATGTGAATTATGAGTATGACAGTATGACATCTTGTGTGGTATGGCAGGTTCAGAGATACTGTTTACATGTAGTGTTGTGTATGTATGTATCTAGATGTGTCAACCTACTACTTACCACCAGGGGGCAGACCACCGCTAGGGCATAATGTTAACCGTAACCTTCAGAATGTTGGAACAATAAAGAAGTGAGTGAACCAGCAAGAAGTTGTCCTCCGTGCTCGGTGTGTCGGTTCATATTGTTGAAAACTAGTTACGCTACTAATGAGCAACATAATATGTAGAACTAAATGACTGTGCATCATAGCCTCACCCAAAAGTGGACTTGCAGCCTAATCAGATTTGGAAGTGTATCAGGTACGATAACCCTCTTGGAAAATGTGTTATCACAAGATCTGTTTATAGTGTGTACTTGTAAATCAGGGGTCATCGAATAGACAGACAATGATTCAGCTAAGAGCAGCAGCAGCATTTAAATTGTGTGTGTGTGTGTGTTTTCTGAGTGTATGCTGCTTTGCATCTATTCACTTACATGTTCACAACATATAATTAGATTAGATGTGCAACAGAGATTTTCTTTATGGATTATGCTTCCCATGGATTTTTACACTACATGTTTTCCAGAATGTCAGTGCCTTCCTCAAAAGAGCTGTGCAGTCATGAACCTCTGAGAGCTCTAACTACATCCACGTGACAAGAAGTCTTAAAGGCTCCCACTGATGAGGGGTCACCTGGTTCTTTAATTTGTGGCAATACCCAATTGTAAAAGATAGTCTAGAGAAATGTGGTGATGTGTAATGCGGTATTGCTGTAAACTCATGAGGCATACGCCTACTTTTAATAAGCAATTCCAAAAGAGAGAGACAGACAGGCAGATGAAGTGAGAGGGAGAGATGGCTCAACACAACATGCCAATGTGGCGCTGCACGTGTCTCCTGTGGGCCTAGAGTGGGCAGACAGTGTGAGCTGGCATGCCTATTGATTCCCATTTATCTCCATTAACACGGTGCATTGAATCCAGTGTCTGCACACTCGCTCCTGATCGTCTCTGTTAATCCCATTGTTGTTATCTCTAAAGCGGTAAATATTTCCTTTTTCCCATTCAGGATCTTTTCTGTGGAATAATGCTATTGTGGCAGGAATCTCAGACATGCCAGCAAGCTCCCACGGCATGCTGGGAATCTGCAGAGCTCCTGTGTCCACAGACCTGTTTGAGTGACACAGTATTTGGATTGGTAGTGTATAGTGCGTGGCCATGAATGTGTAGAATGAATGTGGGGGCTGGACAACAGTGCTTGTTTTTGGGGTGTCTGTCTAGTGTTTGTGTCTGGCTGATATTCTCCCCATAACTTACCCAGTGACAGATGATCATCAGTTGTTTTCCCAAGTCCATGCTTTATAGAGGTCATCCAGGGCTGTCCTTTGACAGGAATGCCCTTGTTTTTCTTGGTGACTTTATGGACAGACTTCTGAGAGAAAGGTTTTCTAAAGGATTATTTCCCAATTACACACGCACACACACACACACACACATTCCCACACACACACACACAAATGTGTGGTCAGGTTTTTCCTGAAAGCTGTAATCCTCATAGCAATTCTTCTGGAAAGTGCTACATGCATTTACCAAGCCAAATTTAATATGCATTCTCTGCATTACATTCAGTTTGTAATTTCATCTTCGGTGATGGTTTCAAATATATAATACATAAGCAATTCAAAACAAAAGGAATGCATACAGAGGGCCCAGGAAGTCTATATAGAAAAGTCCTATTGAAAACTTGACTGTAATATATCATGACTACACTGTCTGGAATATGACTATTTTGGTCAGTTTTTCCATCAGCTGACTGCTTGTGTGCACCTGGCCCTTTTCTAGGACAGAGAGATAAAGTGTGTGTGTGTGTGAGAGAGAGAGAGAGTGCATGTGGGCCTAAAGGCCATAGGGGACTGGTCACAGCATCATGGTACTGTGGAAAATGAGAGCGTGAAAGACGTCATCACCAGCAAGCCCTGACAAGCAATGCGAAGCCTGTCACAACAAGCTAAACCGTGATGATTGACTGTCAATGTGTCATCGTCATGGCAGCACTGAACTCAATGTCATGTGACCCTCTATCATCAGCACATTGATCCCAGCAGACCTTTGCCTTCATCATCACAAGGCCCTGGAATGTCACCACAAACCATAACAAATCACTGAAAATTACACAGCTACTGGAAGATAGAACAATCAATCAATATTTGTTTCTCTGTGCCACATCACAAGGACATTTGACGATTTGGTCTTGGGATGGTGACATAACAAAACTCACCTCTTCCTTGCATGCCATTGGAATGGGTGTGATTGGTTGTGGTTAAGCACAGTTGTGCAAAATGACGTGCATGATATTCCAAGTTTGGAGTTTTCTAAAATTGGCTGCATTGGCTCAGCTCAAGCTTACAGCTCGTTTCTAGATTCATTAAGAAACACAGGTGGTTCAAAGACTTATATTTTAATTTCCACCCTTTCTCCCTCTCTCTCTTTCTTTCTTTTTACTCAATCACTTGTTTTTCTACGAAAGTCTAAAAGGTCATGGTTGCTAGGGTAGCACTGCCTAGTACCTCCACTTAATACAGCATTTTGCCTCAGTAGCCTACTAGTCAGGGAACTCTCCAAAGTCTTCGGTTCCCTAGACTAGATTTCTTACGATTTTTTGTGTGTGTGTGTGTGTTTATGAAGGGAGAGTTGTTTTCTTATTTGGTTTTAGACAGAGCTGGTATTATTGTGGGGCACTGAGACGCAAATTTTTGTGTTTTGTGGCAACAACATTGTTAGGCCACCGTGACCAGGCATTGTGAAGACAAACAGACACAAACACACACACACACAAGTGATAGCTTCCTTTCATGAAAACGCAGTGCACACACTTACACACTCACACACACACACCTGTTTACATAACCTCCGGTATTGCAGGTACGTGCTGGTGGCAAGGTAAAACCACTTCTTGCATGAGTGAATTTTTGGAGGTGCTGAGAGCATGACTGATCCCATCTGCTCCTGCCTGACTTGGATGGCGTAGGCCTAAAGTCACCAGCAACATGTTTAAACATTACTGAAGCACAGGAGGAAGTCTAATCTACATGCAGTTCTGTATTGGATCCAAATACCTTGGTGATGTATGTGCAATAACACAATGCTGTAAAATATGTAAGAGATAATGTATTGTATAATGTATTGCTGAAGGTAGATATTGTTATCAGGGAATAGCGGACACCCAGCCAGTTGATGTTGATATGTTGATGTCATGCAGAGGCTCAATTTTGGAGACCTGCACATCCACAGTACAGCAGCACATGTGCCCGTTCACCCTTGATTATATCAAAGTAAAATCTGCACCCGCCGAAACCTGTTAACATTCCCCCCATTACCCGTCCATGCCTGTAATAAATCACACACAAATTAAAAGCATTCTAATTGAAACATTTCATTTTTTCCATGCACATCTCAATGTTATAAGTGCTACATGAAGGGCCTGCATGCACCAAAAGAATACAGACTTTGTGGATTTGAATAGGTAATGTGTGATTACACAGTTGTGGAAATTTGTGTTGTTTACACATTGTTTTGTGTATCATGATTTTGTTTTCTCAGGGATGTTGTATCTGGTAATTACACACATGGGCAGGATACATTTGAATACAGTGTACATATTCTAGCAATACTTGTATGCCACCCACCTCACATGTGACTCCTTTACATAGTCCTGTTCCAAACAGGCCTGATTTGAGAAAGTGTAATTATAACACCTGATGAGGTGTATGTCGAATTGAATGAAGACGTCCTCTGATGAGCAGGGGCATGCAGTGTAGAATAGTGTGGGAAACCATACTGCTGCTGTGGCCTACCTCTGAGGAATATAAGATGCATGTAGGTATTTATGCAACCTATGTATTTACTGTATGTGTTACTGTTTGTGTGTGTGTGTGTGAGTGAGCGCCTGTGTATTGTTTTATTTAGTTATCGATTTATGAATGAGGCCTGAAGTGATTTGTTTCCATCACAAGCAAATGAACTGGTGAAGCTGTTAACTAAACTTCTTCACTTAAAATGGGACACAAGTAAGCCAGAAAACACTATGAGAGTCGATGTTTGGTGGCAAAGTGACGCCACTGGCCATAACAATGGACAAAGACCAGCCTACACGCTGGCTCTCCTGATAGCCAGTACATTTCCATGATGGGAGATATTCACATGCCTGTGGGCAACCTCTGGAATTAACAGAGCAGAGAAAAAAATAAAAGAGAAAGAGAGCTAGAGCCACACAGTAGCAGAGGCAATAAAGTTAAAAGGGTATGCCATTGCACCAAAAAAAAATCATGTAACTTGGCCTTATAAAGGTCATGTGGTCATGTTTGTGTTTGGTGACCCAAACACAATGGGGAGTCAGGTGTCTGTCGCACTGGCAGGACCGGGACAATCAAGTCAAACAATAATGGCTGGCATTGACACTGAGGCTAGTGTTTCATTGATAGTCCGATCTGTGCAGGAGCCTAAATGAATTCTCTGTAGTCTGAGAAAGCACATCTTGCATCCATAATCTGAGTTGGATTATTGGAGTGGCCGATTTTTGGGTTTGTTTGGCTTAATTTCTTTGCTGATAGGAATGCAGCAGGTATCTGATTCTGCAGTAGAGACATTTGGCACACTCAAGCTGTCCCACTTTCATTTCAACCTGGATACATTTTAAAGGCCGTGTTCCTATTTGTGCATGTTTGGGGCTAGGTTAGATTTCATAGCATGGAGATGGGGATGGCATACTGTTTGCATGTGTGTGTGCACATTTCAACTGGTCCAAAAACAAAATACAAAGAATTCTTTATTTTAGAAAAAATTACTACACATGTACTGCATGAAAGGTGGATATTCTGATTCATATCCTTGCAACTTATTGTGATGTAATTAACCAGAAAGTACACCTTCTTCTGTCTACCTTGCAGGAGTCAAAAATCTAGTTGTGGTAGCCTATGTAACGTTTGAGTTGTATCATAAGGTAAAATCACATAGGCAATTTGCAACTTGCATTACAATGGTACAGTGTAAGGTATATGGTGAGGGGAATTGTGAACTTTAAAACACATACAAATTAAGAGCAGACATATGGGCATAAGAGCAGTAAGACGACTGGCTGTATCCAAGCCAATTCAGTCAATGTAAATCTTGTTATGCAATTAGCGTCATCTGTGCACCAATGAATCTAACGAGCTTAAACAGCCAATGGAGGGGGATGATGAGTCACTTGGTCTAAGCAAACAAACCCAAATGAGCCGTTTACATTCTGAGTTCTTCAGTCATAAGCTTTTCCTAGTGGTGTTACAGTTTGTGGATTCATACACAGGAATGTACACACACACACTTCCTGTGAAGTAAAATCCACATAACTGATATGACGTGTCCACAGTGATGCCACTCTTAGCATGCATGTTAATAGATAGCATGAATGCAGCCCTGCAATGTGACACCATGTTTTGAGTTAAAGTGGGCAGTGGGTCAGAGGGTGGAGAGACAAACTTGTGACGTGCCTGGTGTATTTCTTCAGAGGAGATTTTCAGTAACAGTGGAAAACTACTGGTTGTGAGAATGAGAAGAATTTGGAAAGGAGGGGGCTGTTCATACAGTGCGGTTGGTGGTGCAACAAGCATAGGGCAGAGGAAGAGAAAGAGTAGAAACGGGGAATGCCACAGTGTCACATAAGCTGAATGCCTCTTGTCTGTCCTGTCAGAATAATGTATAGATGTAAGTTCTCGTGTAGGTAGGTATGACATTTAGCATGATATTTTTGGTAAAGTGAGTTTATGAGGATTTGACCCTGGGAGTGGGTTTATGAGTGCTTGTGTACATGCTGAGTGGCTAACTCAGTGGATTTCAGATGGCATCAGAACTATGCTACATGCATAGTCCTATAATGAAACCTTGTAGCTGCAAACACCCATCCTCTACAATCCTCTAATCCTCTAATAGCACTTTTGACACGTGATGATGCATTGGAAAACTTTTTGGGCAATCATGCCCAAACTGGCTCCATGCATTCTCCATTGGCCATCCATGAAAATTTTGTCTCCTTATTGATGAAAGAAGTCGTCTAGGCGAGGGGTTCTACAAGGAGCTACATGGATCCTGATCCCATATGGACTAATGCACATTTATTTGCTTTTGCTTTTGCCATATCTTTATTGCTCTTTTTTGTTGAGCTAATGCTCTAATGCAATTTTATACATTAGTATTACATTAGTATTTCAATGTATGTGACAAATGAACTTGATCCTTGACCCCTCATAGAGCAGAAAAATATCCAAGGACCCCTCATAAGTGTAACTGCACTCCAAAATCAGTTTTTTGAGCTGCTGACTGAATGAATTGACTTGTATGTGGTGAAACACACTATTAACAGGGTTCATATTGACAAATATTGTGTTTCCACACAAATTTTGTGGCATTTTATGTGTGAAAACACACTCTGGGAAGTAGCCTTGGCAAGGCCTGATGTGACTATCTAAAACTATGAATATCTGAATTATGCTCTCCTCAAACAATCCATAAAAGTTGCATATCACATCAGGCCAAGTCTAGGCTATTTCCATCAGTCCGTAAAGCTTTTGTGATCAGATCACACACTTTTCATATGTTTTAAATGATCTATTCTCGTTGAGATCTGGCACTTTTGGATTTACCAGCCGCTGTTGCGTTTAGCCATATAAATAACATGAGTTGTGGTAAATCACTGGATGATGATCACTGGCTGTTCTGCTAATCCCTCACTGTAGTATATCACTTATGATTTATGCATGAAGGCATTAAAGCCAATCAAGAGGAACACCAATACACACACACAAATACACAGGCTACTTGAGTTCTTCCGTTGTTCTGCAACAGATCCATTTATTGGCAATTTCTGAAAAATATAAGCAGGAAGGCAACAGGTATTTATCCCTCAGAACAATGAACCAACACTACTGATGCCATTCAAAGACTGCAGAATTTTGGACAATTTTGGACGTCTCTTTATACCAAACATGTTCCACCTACCAAACATGTTTGAACATGCTACGGACTCATCTTTGATCCAGTTGCCCCATTCCACCCATTAAAAAAAGGATTCACCACATTTTAAAAAGCAACTGCAAATAGGCTTGTAAATCAGTCTCATTACCATTGCCCTAATGTACCATATTAAATGAAACGCTGGTGCGATTTGATTGATGTGAACTCTAGAGACATACAGTCACCAACACACTTTGGAAAGATAATGACAACTAAAATTTTCCATAAAATTATTAACAAGGTAAAATTATTGTATTGCGATAAAAAAAAAACTGGTTGCAAAAGAGAGATCAACAAAAACTATCAAGAATACTAACAAAAAATACTAACAAGAACTAACATCTACTAAATAAACAAGAAAACCAAGTTAGAATTTTGATGCTCAGTTTAAACGCTTTACTTTACTCGACCACTCAAAATAGTTCTTTTCCCTGGTGGTTATTACAACAAATCAGCACATGCTCTACTATGCCCTTTGTTGTAAACACACTGCCACTATTACATACTTCTGTGCCTTTCAAACAAAGCTGATCCATTAATGACAAACTGAGTTCCACCACAGTGGTCAGAAAGCAATGACATTCATCTGGGCTAGGATATCTCTTGCTAATCACTTCATCAATTTACTGTCTGACCTTTCATACAGACTATGTATGTCCTATGACCCTTGTTGTCAAACTACAGACATATAAACAGAGAGACAATTTTTAAATGGACTTTAAATGGTTTATTTATTAGGAATGCAAAATATCAAGAAATACATTTCACCACATCAATGAACAGCGCTTTTTCAGTTAAATATCAAACAAACAAAAAAAGATCCATACTCATTATTCATACCCATACTCATACATTTATTAAATCGCTGGCCTTCCATTCCTGCGTTTCTTCTCAACAAACAGTGCATGTGAAACTGCAGAGACACAACCCTGCCCAGGTTCCAATACCACCAACTGTGATTCTTCTGCTAGAAGAACTAAATAATTTTGCACAGCAATGACAAGACATCCCATTGACCGATGTTACATTTTGGGATATAAATAAGGATATGTCAGATTTCTTTTCTAATAATGCTTCATGAAGTGCTTTTGATTAAATAATTAATAATTTTCTGTCAAAGCAGGACTGCTTTGAAAGGTAATTCTACTTATAGTAGAAATGGTAAAATTCAAGAAATGGTAAAATTCAAATATTGTTTCTGAGTAGGCTGTCACACAAACATCCATCAATTGATGTCCCATATTCTTTAACACATTTTAGCTTTATGCGGACATTGAATACAGAATAAGCCTCAAAATTCTCACATTGAACTATATCAACTAATAAAGCAATACAAAGCATTTTCAAGAAAATATTGAGTTACTGGTTCTGTCATAGAAAGAAGTTGAGTCAAGAGCCAATCACTAGGTTCCTTGGTACTAAACATGAAAGCTCAGCTTGTTCTGTCATTAGTATTCCCTGCTTTAAGAAAGGTTTTTTGGTGGTTTCTTGGTCATGAATAACAAACAAAAATCATTACAAGAAAGTGCTTTACAGAGAACAACAGCACAGTTTATGAGTACAGAATTACATACAATGTTATGGGCCAATAAAATAGACCAAACAGGCACCAATAACACTATTGTGAGCATCATCAATTTAGTCTGCACATTGCACTAGCCATGACTTCAAACATAATGTGATGCTGTTCAATATGCTACAGAGAAAAAAAAAAAAAAGGAAATACAGAAATAACTGAATAATCTTCATGGTCCCAAAACACAAAAAGCCCACACTAGATACAGACAAATATCCTGGGCCCTCTTTTATCAACAGAGTGTACAATTCTAAATTCTATCGTATGAGTCAAATCCCACACCTTCTAAATCACCATGGTCACGCACTTAAGTTAATTTGCATCCTAAACACCTCTAATTAACCATAAGAATAACCTCTCTAACATTGGTCGATTTCAAACACATGGCAATCATCATGTTCATGGCAATCATCATTAATAAACTGAAACACGAGACAGATGTACAACATTGTACATTCTGTGAGATTCGCGATAATTTTTACTTGCAGTTTCACACTTCTACCACTGGGTTTTTTGAGAAGCATGG
Source organism: Tenualosa thibaudeaui (assembly GCA_027481765.1). Classification (NCBI taxonomy): domain Eukaryota; kingdom Metazoa; phylum Chordata; class Actinopteri; order Clupeiformes; family Clupeidae; genus Tenualosa; species Tenualosa thibaudeaui. The sequence goes on along the minus strand of JAIFZK010000010.1, from coordinate 6,418,685 downwards.
TGTGCCTTTATTTAAGCACATTTCTAACCTCAAGTACAAGTGAATAAATCCACACTTTGTGCAGGATTGATCATACTCACCCTTTACAGACCGATCTCTGCTCAAGTATGGTTGATAAATGAGGCCCTAGGCCTTTTTTTAAAGAGGAAATAGAAATGCGAAAAATAAATAAGGCAAATATCACCACACCACATGATAGATAAAAATGGTTATACATGTGTTTTACTTAGTTGTGCAGTACTCCCATATGTCCATGAGCATATAAAAGTTCAATTTTAGGTTGAGCCTTCTGAGATAGTAGGACAATGTAGGTATTTTATCCATCTACAGAGAGAAACTAGCAATTTCAAAGTCTGAGAAAAAGTCTGAGAAAAATCTCCTTTCTCTTCAGGTCCCTCCAAGGAAGCTAAAAGTCACACTGTAAATATTACAGACTCGATAGCTCACTCAGATAAATGTGCCACCTTTAAAAATGTATTTTTTGTGTAGTTCCAATAACAGCAACATAACTATAGGGAAAAATACACAAACATGAAAATGCCCAAGGAGCACACCACACAAAGGCCAAGGTTGAGCAACAGCTTGATTTTGGGAGGTTCATAAAGCATCTCCATAATGATTTGTTCCTGTTCTTCCTCTGACACCTTAGCTTGGCTTGTGGGTGCCTGATCTTTATAGCTGCAGATCCAGTCAAACAGACGCATGCACAAACTCCTCTCCCCTCCGTGGCGGCCAGCACTGTTGTTGCTATATCCATCGTCCTCTTTGCCCCCTAGCTCAGCATGCCCATTCCCGAAGCTCTCCATCGATGTGGGCAGATTGATATTTTGGGTCACGTGTTCGTGGTCTCCAGTGGGCATGAGGAGTTTGATGTCTGTACCGTCCAGGATCTTCTCTTTCTGGAGGTCCGAAGGTATCTTCTTATGGAGGGCGCCATTGCCATTGCAGTGGATGGGGCTCTTGTTGAGCTCGCTGAGCTCTTCCCGGTCTCTGACAGGAAGGCCCTTGACTTTGGGAAGCCCCCACACTGTGGTGTTGTGAATCTTTTCTTTTGTGGGGGGTGGGGTGCAGAGACTGACAACCACAGCGACAATTCCAGAGAGCCAGAAGAGACTAGCTGCCACGTACATGTAGTGAATGTGGGTGATAAAAAAGGGACGGTCGTCCGGCTGGTCACAGCGGGGTTCGCGGTAGATGAACCCAAGGATCAGGCGCAGGGTGCCAAGGGTGAAGCCTGTCATGCCACCCCAGAATGCGCCTGTCTCATTGCAGCGTTTCCAGAACACACCGAGCATAAACAGGGCAGCGATTGGTGGTGTAAGGTACCCGGCAATCTCTTGAATGTAGAGGTACATCTGGCCCCCTTGCATCTCGATGATGACTGGCACCCAAGCAATGCTGATTCCCACCATAACGACCACAAACATACGGCCAACAATGACAAGCTCTCGAGAGGAGGCGCACTTGCGGATCATCTTGTAAATGTCCAGAGTGAAGATGGTGCTGGCACTGTTGAAGATGGAGTCCAGGTCACTCATTAGAGCAGCAATCATGACCGCCATCATCAATCCACGCAGGCCGATTGGCATCACGCTCATCACCAGGCGGGGGTAAGCAATGTTCGAGCAGCCCGCCTGGCTGCCACACACCTGCATGCAGTGCTCTGGGTTAATACACACAAGCTCGTCTGCAAAAAGTATGCGGGAGATCATCCCTGGAATGACGATGATAAACATGGGAAGGATTTTCAAAAATCCTGCCATGAGTGTAGAACCCTTGGCATGGGCAAGGTTCTTAGCCGCAAGCACTCTCTGAACGATGACTTGATCGGCACACCAGTACCAGATCGAGGCCGGTGTCTGTCCCAAAAGAAAGCCAGGCCAGGGAATATCCTCGTCAAGTGGCCCACGCAAGATCTTCAGGGAGTCTGGCTTTGGGTTGATGCGGCAGGAGTTGGTGTTGGTGAAGTTGTTAGCGGCCAGTATGGCAGTGACGTTAGGGATAGCCTGCATGTACTTCTCTCTTACTCCCTCCAGGCCACCAACCTTCACCATGCTGATGACAGTCAGACTCAGAGCGCCACCAATCATAAGCACAGCCTGAAGGGTGTCGGTGTAAATCACAGCCACCAAACCACCAGTAATGGTCAACACAGCAGTCATGCCAATGAGAAGGATTATTGACAAGTACAGGTTCCAACCAAGGGACTCCTGTATAAACAGGGCTCCAGCATACAAGTCAACAGACAGCTTGGTGAAGACATAAAGCATAATGGAAAGTGCTGCGAAGTACACCTTCAGCCTCTTCCCACCGTAGCGCTTGGAGAGGTACTCTGGCATTGTGTAAACCCCACAGTGGATGTACACAGGGATGAAGACCCATCCTAGAAGCTGCAAAAGCAATAGGGCATTGAATTCCCATGCTCCAACGGCAAACCCGCTGGCAGCTCCAGATCCAGCAAGTCCAATGAAGTGTTCGCTGCCTATGTTGCTGACGAACAGCGATGCTCCAATCACTATCCAGTTCATGGACCGGCCGGCGAGAAAGTAGCCGCTCACCGTGCTCCGATTGGCTTTCCACATGGCGAAGAAGCCAATTGCAAGGACCAAGACAAAGTACAGCCCCACAACTGCAATGTCAGCAGCTTCCATTGCTACCGCCATGACTCAGACGACGTCTATTCCTGATTTAATAACAATTTCCTTTAAAAAGTACCTATGGGTTAAAGATGTGGTTTAATGGAATAAAATCCTACGACGCATCTGCTTTTGTTAAAGGGCTTTATCCTTTGGTTTGCTGTCTGTCTGGAAGGAAACTGAAGAATCCACCATCTGGTCAATTTCTATGAGTTTTAAGGTAAGGTAATCCACCGGTACTATGAGGATGGCACAGGGGATTTTTTTGGGGTAGGATGCTTCAGGTCTCTGGTCTAGTAATGGCTAGAGTTAACATTCCTGCAAGACAGCAAAGAAAAAGACAAAGGTCTCATTAGTGACCGTGTTGATTGGTGACTGGCTAAACGATGAGGGACGACACACAAGCACTTGCACATCATACAGAATTACACTTAATTTCAAATGAAACCTATATGCACAAACTCAAAGCACAAACTTGAATGTGTAAATACATTTTATTTACTTAAGCAGTGTTCAGATTTTGTACTGCAAATACACAAAGTTGTAGACCACACCCAATTAGCCATCCCAAATGTGACCAACTTTTGTCCAGCTAAACTGCTAAAGGACGTAAACAAAAAACAAGGTTGAAACAGAGGCACTTATGTTAGATTTTTGTAAATAGTGTTTGAAACCTCTGCTCATGTAAAAACATTATGCTTTGGAACATACAAATAAGAATTAAAGGTGGATCACCTTATTAAGAATTAAAGGTGGATCACCCATTACATGATCGCAGTTCAGTTGGAACCACTAATCAGAAATTTAGCTGCAAGCAGCAATGAGTGGGCCAAGCAGTGAATCTCGCCTAGGTTGCCATGACAACAGAATGTACTTTGGTCAGAGAGATGTCCATAACCCCACATAAGAAGTTTCAAGCCAATACACTAAAGTTTGGCTGTTTGGCGGCTTCCCGATTAAATGTGTTTGGCTATGATGGCTTAACGCTTTGACAGAGAAAAACTAAATCCCATTACCACATGTGTCAGGCATGGGCTGAAGATCATCTGTGACAAGCTTCAGCTACTGAAAAATTTTGATAAAATCCAATATGGCGGCTGAATACTTATGCTGTCCTGAGAAGTTGGCAATGACCATTCATAACAACTCACAGTATGACCAGACATCAGGAGATATATAGAAATATCTAATTGGACCTTGAGTCTGTAAATAAAGTTATAATAATAGCGCCCCTGAGTGGCCAACCTGCACCAAGTTTGTTGTGCCCTCTTGGGATGGGGTCAGTAGTTATGTTGGTTACGATACATCAAAGCATTGCTGAGATTCAAGCTCACTTCCTATTTGGCGACTTTGCCGCCAAATTTGATTGACCATTATGGGCGAAAGCTTGTCAATCCGAAAAATCTGTCTGATAACTTTTGTTGTTTGATCTTATATCCTGTGGATGGGCATTTGATTCATTTTTCTTAGCAATCATTGGAGGAATAAACTATCGATTTTCCTTAAATTTTTTTTTCTTCACTTTTTATATATTAAAAATACAATGAAAATACAAAAATACAGTGTGTTTTCCCGCAATGGAATCTTTATTACGACGAACTTACAGTTAATTTGGACATTTAATGCTTAGGCTGAACTTTAAAATATGCGCTGCAGTGATCTAAAGCAGCAGAGCCTGCAGCTGTGAGTTTGCATCGTGATTCTCTTATCTAACAGTTAGGTATTGGATAACCTGCCCTTTAGTAGACCTTCTTTTCTCTGTCCTTAAAAATTATTGCATGCAGAAAACTTACTGAAAGGAAACATCATATTTTAACAGCTGTTCAGGTAGCCTACATTAAAAAAAAAAGTCCCTAACTAATGAACATCCTTTGGTTCATTTCTGTTATGTGAACTGGTTCAAAGCCTGAATTCTGAACACTGCTTCGTTTGATTGACTTGTCATTTTGTGTTCCTTCTTGTAAGGATGACGGAGGTTGGACAAATACAAACAAAACTTTCAAAATACAACAAGGACATACCACTTCTATCTATAATATCCAAGAGAGATATGCCCAAATGCCCGAACCAATCTTTGGTGCAACTGCTGCGCTGGGAATCGTCTCGTGGAAAAATGTACAAAGCCAGCTTGCTGCAACACTACAGAAGATGCACCCACAAATGAGACAGCTGAACTTTCTCTGATGTATAAAAACAAGAGCTGCCCACCATCTCCGGCGTGCAGTAAGAATCCCTCTGCCTGTGGCATGTGTGCCAGGAGTTGCCAACCCCCGTGTTAATTCATCGAAAAAAAGGGTGAGAGAGATTAGCGTACCTAACAATTAGGCTATGTGGAGAAGTTTCTTAGCAAAACCCAAAGTAGCAGAGAAGTTTGAGAGAATGGCTATACATCGATGATCCTCAACCATTCTAACCTTTTACCTTATCTGTCTACCTTAAATACTTCTAACCGTAGATGATGTAGCTGGAACAGAGCCAATCCTACACGAGATCTCAGTCTCTGTCCTTTTACGATGATGCTCCAAACATGGTTTCAACATGGTTTTCCAAAGAAGTCTACTGTCATGCACATAAATCTCTTGTACATTCTTTTTATAGCACACATTCTACTGCATGCACTATTCTATTCTTGTATACACTCAACACACACATATTACTTGTTCTTACAGAAATTCCCACAGCTACTTAACAAAGCCTCATAAAAATAACTTGTAACTCAGACATAGAGCGGGATGCATCGCCACCGTGGATAAGTTGTACTTATATACAGCTTTGCAGTGAATGGAGTGATTTTTTAATTCAAAATGGTCCCACTCCACACTTCACCGTGACCGCTACATGATTATTTTTGAGATTTATGGACACTTGCAGGTAACTGAGTATTGTGTTGTAGTCAAATATTGCCCCAGGTGGTAATTGCTGCCACACAGTGAAATACATTGCATGACTTCAAGACTCTACGCAACACAACTTGCATTTATTTTATCCATTAAAAGTTAACATGATTGATAACATTTTTTCTCGATTAGTTGATTAATCATGCCCATTCCTAATATGCGCCAAGTGTCATGGAAACTGGAGAAACTATGTAACTGCTGAAAATTTTGTTTCACTTTCAGCAAAATCCAAAATGGTGGAAAATCTAGTTGGGCGAAAAACTGCATTATATGGTGTGTTAGAATCTGCTTGATCCAAGGATTCCAACGGTGCCAGTTGTCCAAAAATCGTTCACACGGGTCAAAAGTTACGGATGTAAATGTACCTTTGACCAGTTGGTGGTACAAGAGGGTGTGAGGTGCCTACATGAAAATGGGTCAGAATGATCATGGGACTGTGCTCAATCAGTGTGCCAAATTTCAGCATTTTTTACCATAGGGTTCTATGGGCTGCCACAGACACCCATTGAGCTGAAAAATAATAAGAAAACACACCAACACAAATTCTGCTGAGCTAGAATTTGCCCACTGCCCATTGCCCATGGGCTCTGTGCACAGAAGATATAAAGTCCCAGAAGGACTTTCGTTCAGGATGATTATTCTTTTCCGATATATTTTTGTGAAGTACGGTAAGCCAAACTGACATTAGTATTAAGTATTAGTTGTATTGTGTAATTATACTAGTTTATTATCCAAAGTAAGCCTAACTAATAAGCTCTTCATGTTCCTCGCCAGTTCAGCGTGCATTTCATAGTTAGCTCATAGCTATAGTCTCATTAAACTGTTTACCATTGTAAAAGCTAGAAAACAGTGACCATTCTGAATGAAAGTCCTTCTAGGACTTTACGTCTGTCATGCACAGAGTCCACTGGTACCACTCAATCTTTGTTTACCTCTAAATGTCCTCAGAGACATTTGCTGCAAAGTCCAATACAAACAAAAAATCCATTTGATTGTCTTCCATAGATCACTGAAAATATTTAAAAAGCAAGCAATAACTTTCATGTGATATAGGATTTGCCAATGACACACGAATAGTGCAGATGAGCCATTTTGCAAGGTGGAGACAATTAGGCAAGCATAGCCTGCAGACCTACTCACACAAATGAATTTCGCCAATTAAAATAGTCAGGATACCTTATATCAGGGGTCAGCAGCCCCTGGTACACGTGCCACAGTTGAGGGATTCCTACTAGCATGCCGGCGATGGTGCGCAGACCTTGTTTTTATATATTAGAAAAAGTTTAGCCGACTAATCTGCTGTTGAACAGCCATTGGCTGTTGTAGTGTGCATCTCCTGTAGGGTGACATACGGTAATGTACCTTACAGGGTTTTAAACATTTTTCCACAAGATGCATCACAGTTGAGCTAAAGATCATTCAGTTATGGCAAAAAAGTCCCGGCGGTTTGAGCATTCAGGCATATCCCTCTTGGATATTATGGGTAAAGTGCTGTGTGCTTCTTGTATTTTGAATGTTTTGCTGTTTGAGAGAGTGATTTTGAGACAGAACATGAAATGACAAGTCAAACATATCAAATCAAACATATGCTTGAGTGTTCAGAACTCAAGGCTTTGAGCTGTTTCCCAGAACCAAATCATTAACATTTAAAACTTTGAGACTTTTTGAAATGTAGGCTACATGAACAGAACCGCCACTGCCAGTTAAAAAAAAATTTGTCCTTTCAGTAAATGTTCTGCTTTTCTGCAACAATTTGTAAGGACAAGGGACCATCATAGGCCTACTAAATGGCAGGGTACCCAATCCTTGACTGTTAAGACATGAGAGAAGCACAATTAAGACACAGTGAGATTGTTGTTAGTTTTGTTACTTGACTCTAACAAAAATCCATTGCACAAACCCATAATGAGTGATTGTGCTTCCCATTGTGCAAGTCAGCCTGTAGCATGCATTGTCATGTATGAAATTTATAATGATTAATTTGGAATGATGGAATGATTATTTTTTTATTTTCAAAAACATAACACAAATGGCCATTTGCATCCAGCCAGAAGAGACATATTTTCACTAATTATTAAAATATTAAATTATTAGGAAATTATGCAGTTATGCATAGTAAAAAAAAACAAGACCATTTCTTATAGGCACTACATGTCAAAAAGGTTGTTGACCCCTGCCTTATATTAATTGTTTTTTAGAGGGCTGCATGTCCTGCTTTCCTTTCAATGCATGTCAACAGGCATCTCAGAATCATCACTTATTTTCATGCAAGGTCTCTCTCTCTCTTTTTCCACTACACATTTGTTGTAGGCTGCAATGGCCACTTTTACAAAGGTCTGCTGGCACACAAGTCTCCTGTCTCATACCATCACAGCTTTCAAACAATCACTCTCTTCATCTCACAATAACAGTTCCTTTCACACAACTAGGCCTCAGCACACAGTTTAGGCTACAATTCACATTTTTCTTTCTTTGTTCCTCCCTCTACATGCAACCATATCTGAGTAGGTCTACAGTCTCACCATCCTCACATGTTTTCCTCTCAGTCAAGGACCCTTAAAGTCAAAAACAGGGATCTTACTTTGATGTGCATTAAAAGGTCATCTTTGGTCAGTTACTTTAAAATGTGATGTTATCTTCAGGGGAGAGTCAGAGAGAGAAAGTCAAGTTTCTATTCTATCATTATCAGTTATTTTGGATTACATTTTACTTCTAACTACTTCCACAATTTTTGAAGCTAAAACATTACACAACTCAACAAAACCATTTTTTGAAAGCTCTGGTCATGCTGAAAGTGAATTTGAAATGTTAACATAAAAAAACTGGGGATGCACTATTCCTGTTTCAGCCACACAGATAGCTGTTCATTGAAAGTATGTTTCGATTACATCCATTAAACTACAATACAGAAATGCCATGGAATGAAGGTAGCCTGGACCCTTGTTCTACACTTTTGTTTCATACAGAGGTGTTTATGTTTAAAAAGATTGGATCAGCCCCTGACTGATAGCTTGCCTTGACTCATAGGATTCTAGCTTTGCATTCACAACGCCTCCCTCTGTTCACTAACTGGACTGGTTAAAATGCCTCCTGAGACGACAAGCTCAATGGGATCAAATCCAGACTAGCACTGTAAGGAGATGACAATCAAGGTCTAGAAAGGCATGGCCAGGCTAGTGTGAAGGTAGTTGGCATGTTAAATCACACCCAGAGGTTATATAGGCTTTCAAAAATCTACCAGCACCCATCTAAAGTGTCATTTAACTACAGTTAAGAAAACATTTGGCTATACTCATTAGGCCTACAAGTATTTATTGGATTTTTTCAATGGTAGTGTTAGTTTTGTTACTTGGCTCTAACAAAAACCCATTGCACAAACCCATAATGAGTGATTGTGCTTCCCATTGTGCAAGTCAGCCTGTAGCATGCATTGTTAAATTTATAATGATTCATTTGGAATGATGGAATGGTTAATTATTTTTTTTATTTAAAAAAACGTGACAACACAAATGGCCATTTGCATCCAGCCAGAAGAGACATATTTTCACTAATTATGAAATTATTAAATTATTAGGAAATTATGGAGCTATGCATAGTAAAAAAACAAGACCAGGGGTTGTTGACCCCTGCTTTAAATCAATAGTTTTTTTTATCTAAAGTGTCATTTACATTTGTGGGGAGAAAAATATTTTCTGACCAGGGAAAGAATCTTTTTAAACCAAACAGGGCAGGGTGTGTGAATCTAATGTCATAGATTTTAATAGATTTAACACCTTTTGTGACTATGCTGTAAGATGTATTTATATTTCCCATGACTCTTTGGAGAGCTACCCATTAGCAGGTGGTGAGCTGTAACTCCAGCTATCTGTTGGAGACCCCTGCTAAGCTTCTGACCTGATTATCAAGTGACCACATTACTAGAATTACTCTGGATGGCAACGACAACATGGGAAAGGGATGCAGTAGGCTATATTGTAAGAACCCTAGATGTTGACTATGTAGGCCTGCCAACAACATTACAACGATGCTACTACTAGTGCATGTGTTCTGTCAGTTGTCTAGAGTAGACCTAGGCTGATGTCTGGTTTTAAGAGGTGAGTCGGAGCTCGCAGGTGGAATTTTCCAGAACGACAGATGACGAATTCACTCTCTAGGAAATATCCGCGAGGTAGACAGACCTATAAACTTAAGCTCATGGTTGAGCTAACGTTATGCCTGTTTGATATTGTATTGAGGATAACGTTAAGTCTTATGAGTCTTAATAAGTCTTAATAAGACTTCATAAGTCTTAAATCTTACCATACATAGCTGCCACACTACATTTTCTGGCAAACGTCTTGTTATTGACTGTGATTGATTGATCGGTAACAACCTTCGTTTCAGGTCTACCAAAAACAATAAAAAACCATCACACCCTATACTTAAGCCACACTGTACTATGCTAGTAATTACACGAGTGTACGAAGAGAAATGGGGAAGGCGTGGATACCGGTGGATACGTATAGGCTGCAGCCTCTTGCCAAGTCGACGTAAGCTACAGTTCCTGACTTGAGCGCCTGAGGCGCCAGGAAATTTCTAGAATAACTATAAAGAATGAGATTGTGGTTTTCATACCACAATCTATTACTGGGGCCCTAAAAGATTACTAACTGTAGGTGATTAAAATACAGGGAATAGCCAAGGTGAACACTTAAACGACTACGACGGACGTTGAATCACAGACGAGCTGACTCTCACACGACTTACGACACTGTAGGCCTACGTAGTCTATCACATTTGTAACCATCACACAGACTGTACTAAACTCAATGATAGATAGCCTTACCCTTCAATACAATATATTCACTCTCCCCATTAGATCCTCTATAATTACCCCCTAATTTCCCTAAGCTGTCAGGCTCCTTTAGTTTACTTACCATTTCCGTACAAAAACCTAGTCAAAATTTAGAACGCAGCATCAGACATACTCGTCCAGTGGGCTTTGAATGAAGAATCGAAATCCACAGCATCTCCGAAGTCTAGTGATGTCTAAGCGTGACTGACAGCAGTATTCACTAATTTAACTATAGTTCACCTCAGTAAACCATCTTCCTCACCATACAACTACCGGACGGCTCAGTACTTATATAGCCTACATCGCTCGGCTAGTCTAACTGACGGTCTCTGTTCACGCCCCAAAAAACGTGCTTTTCATGCCACGCCCATTCTGGTTCTCGCAAAACGGATAGGCTGGCCAGAGCCTATCTCTATTACATTATCTAGGCTGGCTAAAAAATTATGTTTATTCGTATTTATTCTTTCATAAATTATAGCACTTTAACGATTGTTTTTTGTTTGTTTGTCTGTTTGTTTTTTAATGAATGGCGCACTGGCCAGAGAGCACTTTCAATTTCGTTTTACCTGTGACAATGACAATAAAGACATTCTACATTCACAATACATTTTATGGTTCATTACCATGAAATTCTGACAGGAAAATTCCAGATGGCCCTGAAGTCATGTAGCGACACACTCTTGGGCTAAATAGTAATCCTATTTAATTTGCTAGGCTTAATACAGAACTCTAGACTTTATAACAGAAGTCTAGAATGGTCAAGGTGTCAGAATTGAGTCTTTGTAAATTTCCATGATCAGATTGCTTGGTGAAATCATTCTCGAACTGAATACCACATTTACACAACCGAGGCCTACCCAATACACTTCAAAAAATCCAATAAATACTTGTAGGCCTAATTAGTATAGCCAAATGTTTTCTTAATGTAGTTGTAAATATTCTTTAGGCCTGAATTTAAAAATGTGTGTTTATCCTGTTCCATGGTGCCTGAAATGTTTGTGTGCCTAATTGAGACTTCTGGGGTTATGCAGTGAAGAGTTTGTATGGTGCTGATGCCACTTGCAGCTGTTAACAACCACCCAAGTAAGTACAGCCTGTCTGTCTTTTTTATATCAGGTGCCCTGTGGTGGAGTTATCTGTGCATCACCTGCATCTGTGATGATAATGGACAGGGCAACCATGAACATGTCTGCTTAAAGTACTTTGCTTAGCAAGTAAAATATGTATTGCAGCATTGTCTGCATTGTTTAAACATTTGTTTTTTAGTCACACAGAAAACTGTGGGCTAATTCATTTCCATCCATCCAGTGTCCTTTCTACTCATGATAAACTTCTTTCATCTAACGCTCTAGATTGTGTTGTTACTGAGTGTTGTACTCTGAATTGCTGTTTTCATACAACACATCACAACATCCTCATTGTCCCAGTTTTGCCCCAAGGACTCTGCTTCCATTATTATACAATAAATCCCACAATACATTGTGGTTGCTGAAGGACGCTTATTTGGTGCGACTTGGACGCATGCGTAGACGTTTTGACCTCACTTCATAGTCACAGGAGAAAATGGCAGGCATAGGCTTGGGGCTGCAGGTATGACATTCGGAAAACCTTTACCATTTCTTTTGACTCCAGCTTAATGTTTGACTTGAAATGGCTAAAAATATGCAAAATCAGGACGTATTCAACAGTAATGAGGGTTTAAGGCTATATAGTGTTGTCTCAAAGTGCAGTTCGACGTGGTGTTCGCAGGGCTGTACGTTAGCTAACACAAGCAAATTTGGCTAACGTTCAATGATATGTGTTCGTAATGTCAGTCGTTAGCCGTTATTCAATGAAAACTCAGAAATCATTGTTTGTCATGCATATTGTGATGCCATATTGTTTTTACGCTAAATCTTTTGCATATACTTATGTAACGCGTATGTAGTTAAGCAAGTGTCGATTTTCATTCTGTTTCAAGTTAGCAGTAGCTTGTGTTCTATGCTAGGGCATAGCCAACTCGCTGACTAGCTAACTCGGCTAACATTAGTGGAAAGCTGAAACACGCCGACTTATCCATGAACTTGAAGGTTATCGTGTGAATACTCTTGGGTGTAATTTGTCAATTGCCGTGTTTCACTCTGCGTACTCTATTCGATGCTTCACGTGTTCAGTAATTTTAAGTTCAGTAAGTTGGCTCAGTTGATGGTTTATGACGTTTATGTAACGTTAACGTTAACTTCTGAATCTTAGGCCAACCTTGTCATGCATTTCACTCTACAGGTGCGTCAGTTCAGCACGTCGGTCATCCGACCAGCTGCAAGGCTTGTCAAGGTAGGTGTGAAGGGAATGAGTTATGTTTTGTGATTTTCATTTGGACGTCAATGTAGAATCCTTTTTTTTATTTGTTTGGGAAGGAACCGTACATTTTGTGTGTCTGGTAGAATATGGACTGAAAGGGTGGGTGTGTAGGGATATATCATGCTGTGAGATGCTTATGGACCTTCTTGTTTGGCCAATCAAGCACCCTTTGCCTCACAGTCCTTTTAAATTTCCTCTAGCCCCCAATTCAGGTGTATGGAGTGGAAGGTCGCTATGCCACAGCTCTTTTCTCTGCAGCCAGTAAGCAGAAGAAATTGGACCAGGTGGAACAGGAGTTGGGCCGCGTGACTGTAAGTTATTTTCATGTTTCCACACTGGTGACATTCTCAGCCTGGAGGCATTAGGCCATGTTTTTGATTTGTCCATCAGCATGTCTCCATTCATCCCTCTGTCTGTTCCTCCGCAATAACTTTACAATGCCTCAAGGCATGTCATTTAAATTTGCTACAAATATTCAAATCAGTTCAGAGCTGACCATATTTGAGATCAGAGATCAAAATTTAAGGTCACTGAGACCTTTGTGACTTTAGTGCCACTTTTTAATGTATTGGTAACAGTGTTGTCAAAATTGAGTTGTGTCAAGAACTGTTTTGTTGTGATATAGGCTCTTGGTATAGACAAGAAGGGTGTGAGGTGTATGGTGAACAACTTTTTGTTGGGGCAGACAAAGTTTGCCATTCTTAGCCTATACCATTGATGGAATCAAGAAGTTCACCTTCTGTAAACAAACCTAAAACTCTAGGGTCAGTTAGGGACAGTGTTTTGTGTGTAAGGGTTTACTTTCAAGAAATTATTGTGGGTGGTCAGGAATCACTTGGTAAGAGTTTTAAACAGGCAATTGTGACCATGAAAGTGAATGTTTTGCTAACATTATGTCCTAAGAATGCCTTCTACAAGTTATGGTATTTCTGTTTGCTTGTGCGGTTTCCTAAATGGTGTGCATGCTTTAACCAAGTTCAGATTTTTGGTTTTGGTTTGTTTTTTTACCATGTTGGTTTGCAATTAAAGGACCATGTCCTATTTGGTAAAATGAGGAATGATTTGGGAAACAGTTTGGGAATAAAGATCTTCCTATGGCATGCCTCAGCCTCTGTACAGGTCATATGCAGTAAAGCCTTGTTCAGACTGCTATTCCAAATCTGATTTTTTTTCTGCATATCCAGATTGTATCTAATTTAAATTTTGGATAGCAGAACCACATGAAATGATTTTTCCAAATCTAAGTCAACCCACATACAAAGGTGGTTTCAACTGCAATTTCAATCAGATTTGATTCAATTTGTATTTGTTTCTAACTTCTTGAATAGGATTTCCGCATGCCCTTTTTGTTATTTGCAACGCGACACACAACACCACATGGAATGTAGACGGACAGAAGTAACTGACCAACGGTTGCTCTGTTTTTTTTTCTAAACTATATTGCTTGCTATAATAGCTGATATGGGGTGACCATAAGTTGCAGTTTATCTGGAATGTTACCTCGCACATGGAGAGGAACATCAGTGAAAGTTTTCAACCAAGTGCCAGATCTAGTAGCCTATCTGCTGCACTGCAATGATGCACAGAAATAAAGATGAGTATTCCTCCATCTCTGATACTTTCTTGTTATTTGTAGCTTTGTGCTACGGCCCCACCTAACCATCTGAGAAAGAAACAAATGGAGTTCTACCTTCCATGGTTTATCATTTCTGGGCATGATGTATTAGGCTACCATAGTAACCAATGTGGATCTGAGAGATGACGCATATACAGAAAACGTATTTGGGGTGTAATCTGAACATAGCCCTGATGTAGTACAGCTTGACACCTTGCCATTTGGGAAACAGTTTGGACTCTAATGGGGAAAATGCACACGACAGACTTTAAAGAACTTACCATGATGTGGACAGAAAGCTGCTGCTGGTGATGGCTCTCTTACCGATTGAACATGTTAAATCAGCCCCAATCGAACCAACAGAAGTCTGCTGAGCTGTGCATAGAGCTCAGATTTGGGCCAAAGACACATTGTCAGCCCAATGCTATCAGATGTCCATCTGCTGGTTTTGTGTGAACCAAAAGGGTTAAATAGAGAAGTCTGTTTTCAGAATTTCGGTTTGTTAATATAATCCTGCCTTAGTTTTATTACTCCTTCTGTCCTTATGTACACATTCAGTCGTTTTCTCCAAGTAATCTTCTCCTGTTGTCTTTTTTGTCACGCAGGCTATGATTAAGGACCCCAAAATGTACAGCATCATGATGAACCCCCATGTCAAACGGAGTATTAAGCTGAAGACTGTCAGTGATGCCCTCAACAAGGCCAAGGTGTCCCCCATCACAATCAACCTCATCAGTGAGTACATGACAACCCCCCCCCCTTTCCAGAAACTGCTGCAAGAAGATGAACATTGTTCAGCATCCAAAACCCTGAATTATGCATGTATCGATTCATTCGAATTTGCTGCCACCAATGCTCTACTGTAAGCTCCTGCACTTCAGAGTGGGTTCAGCTCCCCCCCACCCCTGTGCGCTTGCCATAGAGACAGGTCTACACAAACAACATGGCAGCAATCGGGGAGAACCAGCGCTTGTTCCCAAGAAAGTGCCAGCTTCATCAGTGGAATTGGTTTGCTTTTGCACTGTCAGACTCGGATCATATAAGTCTTGGTCTGTTTAAGATCTGTCTTAGAATCTCATAGTTCAATCCTTAAAAATGTTTATTAAGTGCCATAAAGAAAAACAAAGTACTTCACTTAAAAGTTTAATGTTTCTCAATTGCAATTTTAGATGTGGAGCTCTTAAATGACCTTTAAGTACTGCATGGATATACAGTATTTCAGGGTTGTTATTTATAATTGGTTTCTTTATTCTTTATTTATGAAAGAATAATAAAGCCTACAGTCTGTGTGTACTCAGTGCTCTGTTGCTATGGTGACTGTCCATTCCAGATGTTCTGGCAGAAAATGGCCGGCTGACCCTCACCCCCGACGTCATCAGTGCTTTCAGTAAGATGATGAGTGCCCACCGCGGTGAGGTCACCTGCTCAGTCACCACAGCACAGGTATGCAACATATTCCTTTATATATCCGTACTGTTTTTCTTGACTTGGCTTTGGACTGTTTTGTGCCTGCTATTCTTAACAGTTCAGGACAATGGTGCACACAGAAGGATCAAACAATATTGTAGTTAGAAATGTATAAAACAATCCCTGCAGTTTTTGCACTTGGAAGGTGATAAATTATATTTACTGAAGGCCAAGCTATATACTTTCATAATTTTTCTTATGAAAGGTACCAAACTTCCTGTCCTTACACAAGATGCATTTATCATACTCTCCTAACCAGAGAGGGGTGGCAGTAACAAAACCTACCTGCAAGTTGAAATTGAAATAATATGTTCTGTGATCCTGATTCAGTTTCTTTTTTAAATATGGTTAGCCATTGGATGAAGCCAACCTGGCTGAGCTGAAAGTTGCCCTGAATGGTTTCCTGGCAAAGGGAGAGACCATCAAGCTGGAGACTAAGGTAAGCCACACAACACTGCTGTGTAGTCAGGCTGAAATTATCTCCCTCGGAAATGTGAATTGCATTTAGATTCTTCTAAGCACGCAACAGGTAAACAATTTGAAATACAAATATGCTGAAATATTTAAAATCAGCACTTGGTTTGGTGCTTCTTACCGAAATACTTTAAAATCTTGTTAATAATGTTCAATTTCAATTAACTCTGTCTCAAAATGAAGAGATGAGCCTTTTACTCACTTGTCTCTTTGCTGTGTTGTCTCTACACAGACTGACCCATCCATCCTTGGTGGCATGATTGTCAGCATTGGAGACAAATATGTTGACATGTCTACTAAGACCAAGGTTCAGAAGCTCACTAAACTGATCAGGGATACCTAAGTCCTGTGGACTCATCTGACCAGACCTGAATAATCAGTCCCAGAGTAGAGAGGGGGTAAAGTCCGAGCGTCTCACACAGCCTCTCAGTCTATGAAAGTTAACATGTCCTTTTGTGTTCATAATAAATATTATGTAACGTATAGCTTTGTTTTTCTGTGTGTTTTCTTGTGGGGCACATCAGTCTATGTGTGAATGCATATTTACATAACACTGAAAAGACCCAACATTGCAGTACTCTCAAACCATGCCAGGAACAGCAGCAGGGACAGTTCTGGAGTCAACACCTGTTGTGTGAAATGAACTCAATTCAATTTTATTTATACAGCGCCTTTTACAATAGTATTATCTATTCTGCACTTCACAGAAGGAGCACCCAAGAGCAACAGGGGCAAGGAAAAACTCCCTTATGTTCAGTTAATCTAGGACAGTACGACAGTACATGTAACACAGCTTGTCAGAAAGGACATGCTTCATCCATTGCTGCCTATATTTGCAATTTTAACTACATGTAACAAAACTTTAAGTTGTTTTGTATGGGTGTGCATACACACCTCAGGACCACCTCCGGTCAATACAGTCTGTAATTATTTAGCTAAGGTTACAAATGTGTTTTCTCAGCTAGTTGACACATACAGACTACTAGGGGTATGCAACAATCCAAACCAGTCGTATAACTCGGAAGGCCAGTTGTGAAAGACTTGAATCCTGAACTAGTTACTGGTTTTGATTAGCTCTAATTGGCACAGATATCTCTAGACTAGAGTTTCAGGATGCATCCAAGGTAGAGTGGATGCATATCCTGTTGAAGCTGTTTTATCTGTTCATTAGAACTGAAACCACCAGAGGTCTGCTGAGCTTCTAGGGAAATGAGTTTGTTTATAGATGCAGCTCTTAGGGAACCGCTGCCTATGTTATCAGCAGTGTGATTGAGATTTGTCACACCTGTGGGTGGGAGTGGAGTTACATTGTTTGTTTGCATTTAATGTACACCTGTAAGCCCCCAGTAAGGGTCAGTATAGGTATGGGTGGGTTGTGATTTCCTGACTGGTTCTGTGAGATGTACAATCTCTGACGCCTATGTGATTCCTTGATAGGACGAGAAGTACTATGCAAATTGCCTCTCTGTGGAGGGGACAAGGCAAGTTCACACCATCCACGAGTTTCCCGTCACTGTTCCTGTGAGAACACTTTGATGAAGCAACACTGCAACATGGGATGTGTCTAATACGCTTTCGATCATCACAGATGTGACAGATGTAGACTTCATGCCACAAATAGCAGGCTGCATGGTCTGTTTGGAATGTGGACCTTTTGTTGCATAAAATGTCTATTCTGGCAGACAGACTCTTTCCACTTTCCACCTCTTACTCAGTCATGAGGAAATATTCACTAAATATTCACTGGCACTGGCAAAATGTGGTAGGGGAATCAAATTCTTTACCTTTACTTTTGTTGCTGTACCTTCAACATAGCTTATCACATCATCATGCAAGGATGCTTCTGTTGCTGTTTCCTCACTGTCCTTCAAGTCGCTTTTAATCCACAACCGCAACTTGACCATGTGGTGTTAAATGAAGCACAGGTGGTCATGTCTCAATACATGTTATGGTTTTCTCATAACTTTTTATTCATTCTTTATTTTACATGGAAGGTCCCATCCAGAGTTATTTAGAAAGCCTAAGGTTCTTCATCACCATGTAAGTGAACCCTCAGAGCCATGTATCTCTACAGCTCTGTAGAGATACAAATGGTGTGTATTTGTTCTTTATAGTGTTTGGTAATGGTGGACCTCAGTGATGATGACAAGGTTTCCCTAAAAGATCATACCTCTGATGGAGAATTAATTCAGGGACCACTGTAAAATGAAATTACATTCAACTGCATCAATAAATGTATGGCCATGCCGGAACCATCAAGGGGCGCACACACACCACACCCAAGTCTTTCTGGTCTCATTTACAAAGTGTTTTTTGTTTGATTGTTCTCCTGTGTTTCATTCAAAACGGTCTCATACTCTCAGAAAGCAGAGGCAAAATCTAGTTTATTTGACTTTAACACTTTAACACACAAAAAAAGCAAACAATCCGTCTCTGCAACCTTACTTTGAAAAACATCTCTAGAAGTCAATAGTTAAGTGGTTATTGTTTCTTTACATGAAATAGTATTGTCTTGTGTCTTGTGCAGGGTATGGATCAGAAAGGATTTAGGATTTGCCAGTGTCCAGCAGGTATGGCCAAAATGGACTAGAATGCAGGAAATCTCATCACATCACATTTTCCGCCGCCCTCAGGGCTAAGCTCCGGATGTGAAATCATGAAACTGATAGCCTATATGCCACCTGTTGGTTTTCGTTCTGCAGCACCTACAAGAGAGGAGATAGAAAAGTGTATTTATACAGTGCCGTTTTTAGCAAGATAATAGATTATGAGAAGAGTCCACGAGTCTCTCAGTTCTTTGTATTCTTAAGTCTTTCACAGTGAGTGAGAGGATGACAGCCCTTAATTCTAAACTCGGTGTCACTGACATGCCATTTAAGCAGAAGATATAAAATAGAGTGATGAGTGAAAGATGTTGAACCCGTTTGAGTTACCTAGTTTTCTCAATATTCTACATTATTTGGTAATAAAATGTGATCTGATATCTATCCAAGTCAAGTGTAGTCAAACATTGTGTGCTGAAGCCACCACCACAAAAGAAATTGCTTCACACTTCATATCTTTGTGAAAAGATACATAAAACATTTTAAAAGGCTGTGAGCAAAAAAAGTGTCTTTCATGTACCTGTATTTATTAAGTTATTACTAAAAATATTTAAATAAATAACTTGCATATAGATTTAAAAATAAGTGAAAAGTCTAGGGAATCGTTAAGAAAATATACAGTGGAATTATAGTGGGGAAAAATTGTTCGATGCAGAGATGTATATTAACTAAGTAAAAATACTTCTCTACAGTACTTAAATATGTTTTGGGATTGTCTATACTCTACTTGAGTTGTTAAAAATCTGTCAACTCTCACTTTTACTTCACTACATAGTAGTATAGTATAGTATCACATGGAATTGAATTTGGTGGTGGACTGACTGACTGACTTTTTATTCTGACTGTGTGTGTGTTTGTGTGTGTGTGTCTGCTTCGACTCCAGTGAGGACGCCCTCTCCCTTAATGCGACCAGGAGAGCAACACCAGCACCTCTCCTTCCCCCCAACCCAGCGAGTGCAAGGTGCCCGAGCGCCATGCGGTGGTTGAGTATGAGACCTGGTTGCTCAACATGCGCTGGCTAGATATTTCCCCACCACTTGCTCCTGACTAGATGGATTCTACTTTGATGATCACACAGCACCAACCGTCGGGGGGATATGTATAGCTCATGGAGAAGACCATACGTTTGTGTAGGGCAGGCGTGCAAGACGCTCAGCATGGCGGCCTCCTCCAGGTGCACCAGGGAAAAGGGAAAAGCCATGGGATATCTGGTGGCGACGCAGCACTACCTTATCGATCTCCCGGACTGTGAATGCGTTCCGATCCTGGACGCCCCCTCACCCCCTCCGGACTGTTCGGGGCAGCAGTCGATGCAATGAGGGAGAGGTGTGAGTCAACACAGAATATCAATCGACCCACCAGCGCAGAGCCACGCGAGCCCTCCACACCTACCCAAGGACGTCCGGTGACGAAGCCAGCCGCTTCCCAGCAGCCTCCCCCATTGGAGCCTGTGCCAGCCAGCAGGGGATGGACCCCCGCCCCCGCCCCAGGGATATGTTTCCCTCTTGTCTCATAATCCTGCTGGGAAGCGGCTGGCTTAAACTTAATTGGGAAATTAAGTGATTTGCCTTCTCCCCTTGAGTGACTTGTCACTTTTGGGAAGAATGCTAACAGTCTCAAAAGGATTCAAGGAACTGTGCTAAAAACACCATCTGTCAGATTGGGACACCAGCTGCATGGAAACAAGAAAGGTTCCTGGACAACCAGTAGGCTAATGGAAATCTATTAGGCTATTATCTGATATGAAATAATGGATTCTTCATACCATAGGTCTTGTGTTACTTCTGAATGTGGCTTCATGCTTGATTGTGAAAAGTGCCACTGTCATCTCTTCTTCATTTCCAGCTTCCAATGAGACTTTGCTGTTGTAACATAAGACAAGGTAAAATGCTGCATGTATAACCTGGATAATTAGCTTCCCTACAATAGTAGCTGTATAGGCCAAAATATAATTTGTCCAGATACAATATGGTTTCCAGACACATGAGATAAATGGGGTCAGCCTTATGTTCCCAAGGCCCTATGTTCCCCAATTATATGATAACCAATGGGAGCATGATAAAGGGTCCTATGTTCCCAAGGCCCTATGTTTCCCAGCTCTATACAGCACATAATAAGTAACTGGAAAAGTTCAGATATAGAATACCCATCAGAATATCACACACATATGTAACAGAGGTCATTCCACATGGTCCAGCCCTAGGCTTGAACCTCACACAAATGTCTCACCACTTCAGTGCTAAAGAAAGTCATGTCAGGCCATCATTTCATAGGTAACCGGCAGGAGGTACTTGCCTTTCTGTGCGGCTCTCTGTGTCACTGCTGATGCAGAACTACTGACATGGTTCAAAAGAATTCCAATGTCTAAAACCTGTTGCTTCGAAATATAACTTGACAACCAAACATCTCACACTATCCATACTAGAAAGTAGGTTGAAGATACAGTGTTGGGAGGTAGACAATTCTCCACAATTCTTTACTTTCCACTTGCAAAAACTAATGCTTTTAACACTGAATAAATAATTTCATCTCATCCTTGACTTTCAGTATAGAGATGTTACAACCAACATAAATGATCAAAGAAATGATCAAAGTTGAATAAATAAAATATAAACTTTATCAGTTTCATTAGAATTGCATTCAGCACCTAGTGCAGAAATGGTGTCTGTTAACAAGCTAGATATCGAACATGCTAGTTAAAGTGATGTCTGGGCCAATTACAAAGGTCATTCCCCAGTGCTGACATTATTTATGGATATGAAATCTTTCACTTTTTTTGGTAAATAGAACATGGAGACATGTCTCTGATAGTCTTCAACTCATCATACTAGGCGATATCCCCGTGCTTTGTAGTGACACGCACCATCTTTTTTATCTATAAATGCAAGGAGATTTTATCTATAAATGCAAAAGAGATGTGTTAAAAATGACACATTCTGTGCAGAATTCCATACGGCAAGTGTGTTAAACACATATTTAACTCTTTTCAACACACAAACTGTGTCAGGTAATTTTACACACGTGTCATCTCAACACATATTTTTCACAATAATGTGTGACTGAGTTTTAATAATGTTAAAATGTTTAATACACACTAAATGTGTTAACTCTATGTTAACTGACATGTGTAATTTAAAACAAAATAGGCACTAATAATGTGTAGCTGAATAGACTACTACTGTGTTAAAATTAGCAAGCATTTGTGTCTTAAAACACCACAACACTTTTCCTCCATCCCAAACATGCTATTTCAACTCTTGCTACATTTGATCATCTTTATAGCTACATTCATTAAACAAGTGCCTCCTCTTACTGCACAGGCCTGAATCTATATAATCAGATTCAATACGGACCTACCTGCAAACATGTAACTGAGCTACCTGTTCTGCACCTTGTGTGAATAGATTTTTTCCTCAAAAATGCTGGTTTTGTTCATACAGGGTATCTGAATACATAAAATAAATTCTTTACTCATTTCAGAAAATCTGGGTCATTTTATTTGTTTCTTTTAGACTGACAGTGTTGCCAGTCCAAAACTGACTGGACTGAAAATTAATGGGTGAGACAACAGTAAATGTATAAAATTGATTACTGTCCTATAGATCAGATGGACAGTGTTAGTGTGTTTGTGTTCACTAAATGAACACACCCCACACTCCCTCTCCTTGCTTCCCAGCGACAGCTTCCATAATCTATTTCCATAGAACCTCACAGAATACCATAGGCTCAGTTCAGTGAGGCCCACAGGCCATAACTAACACATGAAAGTTTAAAATGTGTATTATTCAAGAGTGCATAAGTTGATACAGAAGATTTAATCACAAGATTTAATGATAATGCATGTATTATTACTAGTGCTGTCAATTTTAACACGTTAAACATGATGCAAAAAAAATTGGCGCCCTGCCATACATCTGTAGGGTATTTTAACTTGTTGTCTGAGGTCTCCAAAGACGGTATGTAACTTTAGTTGAGCTCAAAACTGTGACATTCTTTCTTTACAAAAAAATATAGGAGAATTCTTCAAATTTACATGTGTGATTAATTGTGATTATCTTGATTAACTTAAATTTTCTATTGTGATTAATTAGATTTATTTTTTATCGATTGACAGCACTAACATGTTATGCATGCACTGGTCATTTTTAACCAGAACAGTAAACATCAATGGAACACAATAGGAGGATTTACTTGCATTTGATGCATAGGACAACAAACATACTAGCGATATACTCACCGGTAAACACATACTGTTCCACAAATGATGACGCTGGTAAATATAGCTATTGTAGCAGCAGCAATTATGTAGGTCTGTTGCTTTGATGCTGTGATGTGCTTGCCACCTATGGTAAAATTAATTATTAATCATTATGAATTCATTATTAAGTTAATATTTATATTGTTTTATATTGTTATTGTTATTTTATTGTTAATATTACTACTACTACTACTACTACTAATAATAATAATAATAATAATAATAATACCTGGATAAATTGTCAGGTTCCATGTTTGTGATTTTAATGGATAGAATACGGTTGCTACTTCACATGTGTATATTCCTTCATCAGACTCCTGCACATGTGATATATGGAGCACTGTTGGAGTGGCAGGATCAACACTCATCCTGTCTGAGGTGAAGTTTGTCACTAGGTTCATAATTTTTACACCATATATAAAAAACAGGGTTTCATCTTTTTTCCACCTGATAAAAGTTACATTATCAAATGTTATACAGACAAGAGACACATTAATTCCCTGAGGTTCCTTTAGGTATGTTGCCATAATATCTGTACCTAAATAAGAAAAAAGAAAAAAGCTATTTAATTAAATGTATTTCATATTTTTCTGAGAGAGACTGTATGTTTTGAGTGAAATGTTATGTTTTGAGCATGATGGTTTTACCTCCGCAGCTGGCAGAGTGCAATGCGAAGAAGAGTTCCAGATACAGGAACTGCATAAATATCATTGCCAGTTGTTGCAGGCAAGAAAACCTAGAGAAATATGATTCATATGGGGTAAAATGACTACTGAAAAGTTTTTTTTTTTTTCAGAAATTAGATATAGATATAGATATAGTTTGTTCAACTTTTTTATTTTGTTCTCTGTAGAATTTCAAATAATCTGTCTGAGGAAATATAAAATCATATAATTTGATATTTATACAACAATACCAGATCAGCTAGCACAAAAAGTGTTCATTTGGATTCAGTAAATATAATCTCATACCTGTGCAGAAAATATCACAATGTTCACTGCAGCTACCAAGAAAAAAAATAACTTCAGTATTTAATGGCAGCGGCATCATACTGTTGTATTAAGTGTCAGTATCAAGCTTCAGCGCTCTAAGGAAATGCAAGTCTCTTGCATTTCCTTAGAATGTTTATTTGTCAGGAAGTGGTCAGTAGGTGACAACAGGTATGTGACATTTGTGACATAAAATGATGGCAATCGATAAATGTTAGCCTATCTAGAGACTAAGAAAAGAATGATATAAGTAACTTGATCTGTTCTATAGATGTCTTCAATATTCCCACTTGAAGCAAATCAATTTAAGAAATGTTTTTAACAGAGAGAGTACTTGAGAATGAGAGAATGCAATGGGCCATGACATGAGAAACAAATGAGAGACATTGCTTGCAGGTTAACTTCAAGAAACAGCTATAAATACAACAACAAAAAACATTATAAAGAAAGGATTTCAGGTACATTTATATTTTACTTATGGAGATATAAAGAAGACCTTACCTTCAGGGTTCTCTGAGAAACTCTATGCAGTGTTTTGTTAATGTTTGAGGTATAGTCTGCCCCCACATTGTGTTTCCGTTAACAAAACTATAGTTGGAGGATGGAAAGTTTTTGAGCTGGTGAATTGAAGGAATTGTGAAATATCTTGCTCAATGTTAGACAAACTGTTCTGTGTTGGAAATTCCTTAGAGTCATTTGCCCTATCACATATGAAGAACCTGACAAAATATGTATAGACAGATTTTCTTTTGCAGTTTGAACCTTAACTACATTGTAGGTCACAGTGTTCAGTTAGATGAGCTCTGTGACGCTCTGTGGCGTACGGACGCATATTAGGGTCATGTTCAGAAAGATTTTGTTGGAGGAGTGTGGTAATACTTTGAGAAAATGTGAGTAGTAATCTCAGATATTTCTGCTATTATAAACATCTGTAGTGTTTTTTTTTGTCCAAACAACAAACTTGGCACTGCACTCACTTGGGCCATTAGCAAGATGGATACCTAATCTCAGGTCAGTCAGTATGAGTGGTTTGAGAACCAAACAGACTGACAGACAAACACACACACACACACAGATACACAGACAGACAGACGTTCCTCTATATTAGCCACTTGTTCTAACTTGCTCTTCCACTCACAAAAGAAATGTACATGATTGGTGTGTGAGATTTTATATTACTTGCAGGCGTCTGGGAACCACCATCTAAATATGAGAGACTCCCTGAGCTGCCGGGACTTGGTGCATGTGTCTTGTTGCTATTCCATGACAGCATAAAATGCTTAGGTTACAGATTGTGTAAACTCTCCATTTTGAGCTAAAACCTCACAGTTATTAGCCTAGATACTCCAGGGCCTTGTCTGTCTCAGTTGTCAGTAACTTTTGACAATAAACTGCAGCTGTGTTGAGCTTTTGTTTTTTGGATTTGTTTTGTGTTTCCTCTTGCCTGCCAATTTTTAGCAGGAAGCGTGCTGATTGGGATAAGGGAAATGCAGAGTTACCAGTATGTCAGAGACCATTTGTAAAAGGGAAATTATAAATAACATTTCAATTCACATTTTATTAATGTACAGAAATATTGCAGTTCACATCTGCATGTTGAACCATGGGGGATGTATCGTACTGTTCAATAAAATACTGCACACCGTTGCATCCCTAACACTTGTCACCAGACAGAGTTGGAACTATTATGCAGGAAATCCCAGTTGCACACACCACAACAAAGAGTAAGTCTACTATGAAAAATATATATTTTTTAATTTTTCCACAAAATTCATAAAACGGTAGTATGCATGACTGGATCAAGGGAAACAATCTTGATGGGGCGTAACCTTCAGGGCCAGCTAGTAGAAGATAGTGAAAAAACCCACCCCTTCACATTGGTCAATGCACATAAAATGCAATCAAATCAGGAGCACAGCAACCCACTCTAATAAATGGTGAACAACCCACAGCAACACTGCATGGACACCTAGGCTATTGCACACTCCCCCTAAACATACAAGGGGGGGAGGGGTGCAATGTCCGAAGAAAACAAACAAACAAACAAACAAAAACACAACAGCTAACTTACTGTGTCTTAAGCACTGCACCAGCACAACACAGTCTCACCCAGGGACACCAACATAATGGCAAGCATGCAGCGAACCGGAGAGCCAGTGATGACGTCACTGCGCTACACGTAATGCCTCCTCCAACACTGCCGACGTCTCCGTTCCCAACACGGAAGTGGGCGAATAGTCACTCGCTTGCAGTGTTCGTCTAAGCGGTCCACGGACTGTCGAGGCAATTCGAAATTAAGCGATGCAAGCAGGCGGCCACTTAATTCCACCAACGAAACTCCACGTTCACATCAGCTGGATCCGGAATTCAGCAACTTACATCTGGGCCCAGCTTCATCGCATCAGCCACGCACAGCAGTGTTCCGGTAAGTAACATTAATGCGAATTAGCTATGACGGCTTCCGGTCTAGTTATATCAAAATAGAAATCCGCAAGCAAAAGTTTTAATTTTATTGTTTTAAAAAGGAGACTGCCGTCATTTCAACGGCAAAATTCATCGTTATATTGTGAATGAGAACGAACACTGACAAATTAACAAAAAGATGTGGTTCATCCTACTGTAAGACTCGCGTACTGACAAAACAATGACAAATGAACAGAGAGGTGGGAAGAATCATGCAGTGTTTGGTTGTGTATATCACTATTCCACATTATTATGGAAGGATAATATCAATTGTGTAGAAGGACTAGCACTGTTTACATGGACACTTGCAATAGAATAGAATAGAAATGGAATGATAGGGCAATCTGAATAGAAATTACCCACTCCACTGCCTCACTAAAAGATTATGTAAACAAAACAGGGGTGGAATATGTTAAGCACACATGATGGTCTCAGGAAAATGGGCTTGTCACTCATGATGTTCATCACCACATAATCCACATTAATTAAAAATAATCATCAAATAATAAAGGCAAACTGCCTTGGAGTCAATGGTAGTACAGTGTCACAGATGTCATTAAGGGTGTTTTCACCCTTTCAGCCTCAAAACAACTCTGCATGGTCTTTTTGTTATATCCATAAAGCCAATAAAATGCCTTTGTGCTGGCAGACAGACTCTTTCTCCACTTTGTTTCCACTAGGACTTTTTAAAGTGTTTACTCAGAGTCATGAGGAAATATTCACTAAATATTCACTGGCACTGGCAAAATGTGGTAGGGGAATCAAATTCTTTACCTTTACTTTTGTTGCTGTACCTTCAACATAGCTGTATCACATCATCATGCAAGGATGCTTCTGTTGCTGTTTCCTCACTGTCCTTCAAGTCGCTTTCAATCCACAACTGCAACTTGACCATGTGGTGTTAAATGAAGCACAGGTGGTCATGTCTCAATACATGTTATGGTTTTCTCTCATTACCTTTAATTAATTCTTTCTAGTGTTAAAAATGTCAAATGGTGTGTATTTGTTCTTTATGGTGTTTGGTGATGGTGAACCTCAGTGATGATGACAAGGTTTCACTAAAAGATCATACCCCTGATGGAGAATCAACTCAAGGACCACTGTAAAATGAAATTACATTCAACTGCATCAATAAATGTATGGCCATGCCGGAACCATCAGGGGGTGCAACCACACCACTGAACATCGAAATGGTCTCACTCTCAAAAAGCAGAGGCAAAATCTAGTTTATTTGACCATACCACTTCTAAAATACAAAAAAGCAAACAATCCTTCTCTGCAACCTTACTTTGAATCAACTCAAAGTTAGTCTCACATTCATAGGTTTTGTCTTGTGTCTTGTGCAGGGTATGAAGAAGGGATTTAGGATTTGGCAATATCCAGCAGGTCAGCCCAAAATGGACTAGAATGCAAGAAATCACTAGAGGTGGAAAAAGTACTGAAAAATTGTTATTAAGTAAAAGTATCTTTACTTTGCTTAAATCCTAGTAAAAGTAAAAGTACCCATCTGAAAATGTACTCGAGTAAAAGTAAAAAAATACTTCATTTCAAATGTACTTTGAGGAAAAGTTACTTTAAATTATTTGATGTAAAAAGGACGAGTCATAAACCAAATCCAGCACAAGTTATCCTATAGCCAACATAAATTAAGACGATTTATTAAGACAGTAATTGCAAACTAGTCCTGCATTCTTATTATTTCTGACTACCCAGAAGGTGATTAATTTCGTGAGGTGATTAATTTCCCCTGCCTTCGGCTACTTCACTTGAAACGTTAGTGATCAGGATGGAAAATAATTGATATCATGAAGCCAGATTGTGCTTAACAGCGTAAGGTGTTAACCCAACAACAATAAATATACTGTTCGGGTATAACGGGCAAAACATATAGGCCTATATTTGTAGCCTACTTACCGCCACATGCTTTCGTAGATTCTAAGTTGAGGTCTTGTACGCTAAAAGATCGGTTCGGCCGGGCAGACACATTTTACATTGCATGAATATGTTGTTGGCTTTTTTGCATTTAAACGCGAATAGGTCATCGAGGTTTCGCCAAGGGTTACTATGGTTTTTATCTCCAGAATTTAATGCATCTTCTTCTGGTCTTTCATCCTCCATGATCTCCATATCTGGCTCCGCACTAGCCATCTTGTTCCAACGCCGGCGCGAATGGAATTCCCGTGCGCAAACCCGCGCATTGCAGTTTCCTTTCAGTTCAGGCACATTTTTTCCCCCGCATTTTATTTTTTGGACATTATTAATAATTTTATACATTATACATTATAACATCAGTAACGTGGGAGGCGTCAAATGTAAACAAGTAAAATATTTGGCTTAAAATGTGCTCGAGTAAAAGTAAAATTACCTATTTGAAAAACTACTTACAAAGTACTCATACAAACTACTCAATTACAGTAACGTGAGTAAATGTAATTCGTTACTTTCCACCCCTGGAAATCACATCACATTTTCTGCCTCCCTCAGGACTAAGCCCTGGATGTTCACAATGTCCAGCCACGCCCGTTCATGAAACTGATGGCCTATATGCCACCTGTTGGTTTTGGTTCTGCAACACCTACAAGGGAAGATAGAAAAGTGTATTTATACAGTGCCATTTTAGATAGATAATAGATTATGAGAAGAGTCTATGAGTCTCTCAGTTCTTTGTATTCTTAAGTCTTTCACAGTGAGTGAGAGGATGACAGCCCTTAATTCTAAACTCAGTGTCACTAAGACATGCCATCTACGGAGAAGATATACGATAGAGTAAAATAGTGAAACCAATTTGAGTTACCTAGTACCTGCATTATTTGGTAATAAAATAAATGCAGTGTGTTCATGTCATGGTGCGTGGAACATGGCCACGGCCAACTCACATGCCCTGTTGAGGTCATTATGTCTTTCCTTCAACATATGTTCAAGCAGGTCCACACCTTCTCAACACTCAAAGTTTATCTGGCAGTCATTTCAGCATGCCATTGTTGGTTGTAACGTTGTCACCCTAGGCACACACACCCTGGCTGGCCGTTTCATCAGGGTCTCAAGGCCTCCCCATTCTCTGTCAGTTCCTCTGGGACTAAACACTGGTGATGTGAGAGAGCTGGTGTGGACACCTGCCCTCCCGTTGTGACTGGTGACTGCATGGCAACATTCACCCAGTTCAGTTTGTCATGTGGGATGTATAAGTACCATGTTCAGAGGCTATGTTGTATATGTGTTCCAAATAGGTGGCCTCAAAGGGCTTCAACTGAAAGAGAACGTAAGGTTAGGACAAATAACCTCAGTTTTCTGAAGGAGAACACAAGTAGCCAACTGACTCGTCTCTGTACACTTCATCTAATCATCCATCAAGTGTGAAAGAGGAAGATGGTGAGAATGCACCTGCGTTTTATTGCCTGAGGGCTGAGACCAGCACATGCATGCTTAATGCCAGAGTTAGAGTGGTTTCACCAGAATGGTGTCACCATTGAGGATATCCCAGTAGTTGGCGCAGTAATAGTTTAGTCCTTCAGAGAACCAAGGTTATTTGCCATAACCTTACAAGAGCTTTTGGGTACTTTAAAGAGATAGAAAGGGAGCGTGTGTGTGTGTATGTTGAAATGATTTTAATGCTTCTGTAGTGCTCTAAGGTAGACATGACATCTCTTTCATTTGTTGTTAATTACAGATATTCACTGTGATTTTAAAAGATGAAAGGAGAAATAACTGCATAATGCTGAATAAATGTACCTTATAAATTGTAAGACTATTCAGATCAGCCATTTACCATTTCATTTATTTAACAACTGATCAGTATTCTTATTACAATATCTGTTAACTGTTATATCTATCAGCTATATCAGATATCTATCAGAATATATGTTAGCTGTTAAATATCAACTAGTTATAATAACTAAAAATAAAAAAACGAATAAAAAATAAATGTAGTAAAGCCAAAATGAATGCAATGCAATTGTGGAATAGGACAAATAATATAAATTATACTACAGTACTGCATACATATAGTCCAGTGCAACCACATAGAGATACAATAGTCTATTACAGTACTATATCACACATTAAATCTACGGTAAAGTTCTGTGATTAGGTAGGTGGTAGACTAGTTAGTTAGTTAGTTGGATTCTTCATACCATAGGTCTTGTGTTACTTCTGAATGTGGCTTCATGCTTGATTGTGAAAAGCGCCACTGTCATCTCTCCTTCACACTCATTTCCAGCTTCCAATGGGATTTTGCTGTTAAAACAAGGTGAAATGCTGTAGGTATAATTTGTTCAGATACAATAAAGGTATCAGACACATGAGATAAATGAGGTCAGTCCTATCTTCCCAAGGCCCTATGTTCCCAGGGCCCTATTTCCACAGCTAGGCTAGCTGTTGTCTGTCACATACACATTGACACTAATATACACGTACACACACACACCTTGGCTTAAGAACTGAGTATGCTAACAGAGAGTGGGCTGAAAGCAATGATGTTGAACTAAAATGGTGTGTTCCAGCACGTAACATACATCACAACCAAGCAGTAGCAATTGGTTGAAGCAGAATGTATCTCCCCACCAGTAAGCAAATGTATCCCAATGGATATGGTTCAGATGCTTTGCAAAAAGTGAAACAATGCAAAAGTGTTTGATGCAGGCTAGCCATAAACTCCTATGGCAGAGCCATAATAATAAAAAAAGGTAGAAACCTAATGGGTACCTCTGCCACTTTCCTGCCTGGCCCCCAGTTACTGACATGTTTCACACATTGGGACCACTAATGTGACTTGTCTCTGGATTCTAGGAACAAATAGGTAGGCTACAGATTAAATCCTATAGCCTCATAAAAATCAATAAGTGCTAAGGTATAGGCAACTACACTTCTTTTTTGGAGCTTAAAGACGTTTCACCTTTAATCAAAAAGGCTTCTTCAGTTCTGAGAACTGATGATGGAGACCCAGGAGATATATCTCTAGATATCTGTACCTCTGTTACACACCATGCTGACTTCCGGGGGTTTAACTGTTTTTAACACACTATGTTACATTATTGAGTATTTAAATGACAGCAAAACAATGAAACACATCAAAACTTTACTGAATGTGCACAACATAAGCCCCTTGCTGCAGCAGAGCAGACACTACTGGGTATACATGATCACGTAATCTTTCACTAGCTCTGCAACACCAGTGACACAGAGAGCCTCGCACAAATGTCTCACCACTTCAGTGCTATAGAAAGTCATGTCAGGCCATCATTTCATAGGTAACTGGCAGGAGGTACTTGCCTTTCTGTACGGCTCTCTGTGTCACTGGTGTTGCAGAACTAGTGACATGGTTCAAAAGAATTCCAATGTCTAAAACCTGTTGCTCTGAAACATAACTTGACAACCAAACACCTCACATGATCCATACCAGAGAGTAAGCTGAGGACGCAGTGTTGGGAGGTAGACAATTGCCCTTAAAGTTTACTTTCCACTTTCCACAAAAACGTAATGCTATTATTAGTGAATAAAGACATTTCATTTCATCCTTGACTTTCTGTATAGAAGCAATACGACCAACATAAATGAACAAAGACTCACCAAAGTTGAGTAAGTAAAATATTAACGTTTCAATACAATTGCATTCAGCACCTGGTGCAGACATTATGCCTGTTAACAAGCTAGATATCAAACATGCTAGTTAAAGTGATGTCTGGGCCAATTACAAAGGTCCGTCCCCAGTGTTGATATTATTTATGGGTATGAAATCCTTTATTTTTTTTGGTAAATAGAACACGGCGACATGTCTCGGATAGTCTTCAACTCATCATAGTAGGCAATGTCTCAGTGCTTTTTAGCGACACGTACCAGCTTTTTCACCTTTTTTATTTATAAATGCAAGGAATGTCTGTCTGTGTGTGTGTCCATCTGTTCCACACATAACTCTCATACCACTCATCCCAAAAAAATTGGTACATGTCATGTTAATGGCCCAAGTTTGGTGTTGTTTGGACAAAAAATACTAAATATATTGTCAAAAGGAGCACAGTTGCCTTTTGCCACTCTATCCGCTTTAGCCCCTCTCACATACTCCCGGTGCAGTAACTGCCATGGAGAAAAAAACCCTCGACTTCTGTGCTCAGTAGCCCATCATGTTTCAGTGTCAAATATACTACACCTCTTACCATTCAAAGGAATTGTGATGTGTCACCTCAACAATGTTCACACTGTTTATAGTTTGCAGATCTTGCATTAATTAAATCTTAATGCGACAACAAGGAAACACATGGGTACACTGCAAAAAGAGATGTATTAAAAATGACACATTCTGTGCAGAATTTTAACACGTTGTGTTAAACTCATGTTTGACACATTGTGTCAAATTTTACACATTCAATGTGTGAGCCTTTTCAACACACAATAATGTGTGACTCAGTTATAATAATGTTAAAATGTTTACTACACAGTAAATATGTTAAGTCTTTCAGCACACTGACATGTGTAATTTAAAACAAAATAGGCACTAATAATTTGTAGCTGAAAAGACAAACTACTGTTTAAAATTAGCAAGCATTTGCGTCTTAAAACACCACAACATCTTTCCTCCATCCCAAAGATGCTATTTCAACTCTTGCTACATTGGACCATCTTTGTAGCTTAAATTTGTTTCCTCAAAATGCTGGTTTTGTTCATACAGGGTATCTGAATACACAAAACTCATTCTTTGCTCATTTCATAAAATGCATAGTGTTAGTGTGTTTGTGTTCACTTACACAAAAATTAACACATTCAACACTCCCTCTCCTTGCTTCCCACTGGCCATAAATAATACATGAAAGTTTATGTGTATTAAATGTGTATTATTCAAAAGTGCATAAGTTGATACAGAAGTCTATCACAAGATTAAATGATAATAAATGTATTATTATTAGTGTTGTTATGCCATTACTTATGTTATGTAATAATATATTAATGCATGTTATTAAAGCAAAATTTTTAAAGGTACATCCATACATATTTAGGGTATTTTAAATTGTTGTCTGAGGTCTCCAAAAATGCTATGTAACTTCAGTTGGGCTGAAATTATATTGGAATTATAGCAATAAATATATGACTAGAGTGGGTCTTTAACTGAAAATGCAGGAAAGTTGTATAGATATTTAGATCAGAGTGGCATACTCTTTTGGCGCATTCATCCATGGCGCATCAATTTTGTTACTTGTGTGACACACGACTGTGATGTACATTTTATGAATTCATGGAAACTAAACTATTTACTGTGAGAGAGATTTTCTCTGAGAGCTACTACAATGACGAAATCATTGTGGCCAAGAGCTACTCTGCTACTATTTTACATCAGTATTATTGATAGCCCTGGTGACAAACGTTGCATTGTATTGCAACCTTAAAGTTGTCAATCATATTGTATCATGGGTTGAGTGTATCATTACATCCCTAGTTACATCCTTTACCATCTTACACATTTACAGTGCAATGCAAACTCAAAATTGCCTAAATTTGTAGGGAGAAAAATATTTTCTGGCCTTGGAAAGAATCATTTTGTTCCAAACAGAGCATGTTTGATTTTTACAGGTTTAATACCTTTTGGCAGATTTTATGATATTTATTTACATTTCCTGTGACCCTTTAGCTACTCTTAAGTAGGTGGCGAGCTACAAGTAGCTCCTGAGCTACCTATTGGAGGGCCCAGCCATATAGGGGTAAAAAGAGCTACCCATTAATGAGTCACTTCTGTCCTTTTTGATTCCATGTTATTGTTGTTTGTATCACTTTGCAAATAACGCAAAAAAACGGACTGACAGCCTGTCTTATGTCTTGGCTGTCCAGACAGAGACGCATAAAAATCTGATCACAAAAACCACTTCAGATTTGGAAAAATTGCACTCCATGTGTTTTTCTGCTTTTCAGACTACTGAAAATTCAAGCAAGTTCAGTGTGGATAAAGATCTGGGCTGGTAGTCTGTACAAGGCCACAGGGTGACAGTAGAGGAGACATCAGGCTCAGTGACACCATGAGACAGCCAGCATTTTAAATAGTCCAAATACAGCCACAAAAGTGCACTGCAGTCCACCAGAACTTGAAATAATGTAGAGTCCTACATCTTAATACTATGCCAGAAAACAAAAACATTCATATACACTCACCTATAAATGCGTAATATCCCACAGCTGATGATGATAAATATTCCTACTGTTGCAGCAGATATGATGTAGATCTTCTTATACTGTGGTCCTGTCCTGGGGCTGTCATCTGCTGTAGGTGAAAGAAACGCTATAGTCATAATTTAAGTACTAATTAATCAACACATTATATGATGAGAAAAAATGAAATACCTTTATAAATGGTCAAGTTCCATGTTTGTATTTGTTGATTTTGTGCCAGACTTGCTTCTTCACATGTGTATATTCCCTCATCAGACTCCTGCACATGTGATATATGGAGAACTGTTGGAGTGGCAGGATCAACACTCATCCTGACTGAAGTGAAGTTTGTCATTAGGTTCGGCATCTTTAGACTAAATGAAAAAACTGGTGTTCCATTCTTTAACCACTTGATAAAGGTTAGGTTAGCAGATGTATTACAGATAATAGAAACATTTATTCCGAGAGGTTTCCTGAGGTTTGTGTCTGTACCTAAAACAGAACAAAGAAAAGTTAATTGCAATGATTTAATGAAATGTATTTTGTATTATGCCAGCATGATGCTAAGAGACCAGATTTAAGAATTACATTTCAAGTGTGATGGTTTTACCTCTGCAACTTAGCAAAGCAAAGCAGAATCCAAGACCAAGGAGCCCAGTGGGTGTCCTTGCCATACCGATTAGTCTAGCACCATGAGTGATAATAGTCATTTCTCGGCCGTCTGTGAAGTTGGGCAGTCCCACTGCAGAGCTCTCTGTGCATAGCAAAAGAATCCTGTTTGAGAGAGGAAGTGGTTGCTTGCATATGAGACAGAGACTCAGCTATTCTCTGACTTTCTAAAGTCGTAAATTTGTGAAAAAAAAACAGCAAATTTGTGAGAAGTGAGGGCACAAATTTATAAGAAACAATCAAAGGGAATCAGTCACATCAACTGGAGGTGGACGCTGTGCTTAGTCTGTTGCAAAGCTTTGCACAATGAAGTGGCCAAACACCTCTTTCAATCAAACCATAGTAAACCGGTGTGCGATTGGACTTGTCCCTGTTCTTTGCTGTCAGCTGTGTGTGCGTTAGTCTAGACATACCGTATGTGTGGGATGAGTAAAATGGTTGGTCCTTGGCTGGGGTTAATGACCAGTCCCTTCCCCAGTTTGGTCAGAGGCTTAGCTTTGGTTGTGTGAATGCAGTTGGTTGTGTGTCGATGTGTTAAACTGCATCAGTGAACACAAATGTGATTGGAGAATGTCCAACAACTTGCTTCTTTATTTGCCGTTTATTTGTTTATGTACACTATTTACATGTGCTGGGGTTTGTACCGGTTGGGCTCCTCAAAGCCTCTGCCTCAACATTCTAATGTTTCTGCTGGGTCCTAAAGGCAGGAAATGGCATTTTCTTATTATTCATTTATCTTTACTGCTTGGGTTAATATTTTCTTTTTCATCCATTAAATAGCGAAATACAAGGTCATTCTCATTCAGCAAGTGACAACAGAATTTTGCAAAGTCCGCATACCACCTCTTTTTCATCTCCCATTTCACTTCCAAAATCGTACATAGACCTTGTGTAAACCACAGTGTGTCACAGGGTTATCTCATTGACCTGCACCATAATCAACACCAGTTAGAGTAGTTAGATGTAATATTTTATCTGTATGTGCATGTACATTTCACCTTTTCTTACCTCTAGCATTCTGCTAGACAAATTACTTTTTGGATACTTTTTGTTTGGTCTCCATCAGTTTAGTAGCTTTATTAGTTTTGCATTTTAATGGTATCGACCAATTTTTTCTTCATTCTTCCAACCTCCTGCGATGACGGGGCAGGTGGTAGAGGTAGAGGACAGAGGATTGAGCCCCACGCTGTGTGACCCCATAAAAGTGTCCTTGAGCAAGATACTGAACCTCAAACTACTCCTGGTGGCAGGTTGGCACCTTGCATGGCAGCCTCTGCCACTGGTGTGTGAATGGGTGAATGTGAGGCATACAATGTAAAGCGCTTTGAGTGCTCATAGGAGTAGAAAAGCCACTTTAATCACTTATTATTTTATCAACTTTTTATTTGTTATTTAAATAATGCAGCATTGGAGAGGGAGACATCTTGGCTCTGCTCTTGCAGACGCTTCTACACTTGCACTGTTTTTTTTTTTATTCCAACCGTGATAAGTGACCACACAGTGAAAACACAGTGAGGTGAAGCATACACCCTGAGCAGTGGGCAGCCTGCTGCTGCAGTGACTGGGGAGCAGTGAGGGGTGCATGTGGCCAAGGGAGAGCAATGTTCAACCACTTCCCCCACCTACATGTTTCCCAGTGATAAGAGTCAGTTACAAGTCAGAGGCCCCAACCAGTAGACCACAGCTGTCCCAGTTGCTGAAGTTGAATGCATTTCATTATTTGAAATAGTTGAGACCTGTAGTGATACCATCTCCTCTCTGTCAGACACAGACGGACGGAGGCAGAGATGGATTTAATCGAGGAGGTTTTAATGGACAAAATCAAAGAACAAACAAAAGTCACGTCCGCTTCTAAAGCGGAGGGGGAAACAGAAAAATACTAAATGTACAAACAAACAAGTGGAACGAAGGTCACGTCCGTTACTCTAACGGAGGGAACTGATAATACAAAGTACCAAGAATAACAGAAGACTTGAAATACACTGGGGAAAAGAAAGCGAACACTAAGAACAGACTATAACAATCAGAATGAACAAGAAACACAAAACCGATCGGGGATTCTAGACTTACGGAGCGAGGCACACTGGAATACGTGGGAGACAGAGGAAACACAACTGACATGTAGGAAGTCTGAGGGAATATAGACGGAACATTGACGAGACCAGACAGAGAGTGATGTAGAGGGGAGGCTTAAATAAGGTGGGGACCAGGTGATACCAATTATAAATCAAGTGAGTGCAAACGGGGAGACGAGCTGTGAGTCTGAGTGAGGGGGCGTGGCCGTGACCAGATCCGATGCCGACCTGACACTCTCTTTCTATCAGTGATTTAATTACAACTTCATGCTCATTGTTTCTACAGCAAAATAGGTATGAATTGGCATAACATAATTTAAAGACTCAAAAATGCACCACCTTGACAAATTGCTCGGCGTTGTATGTCTATATCAGAAATAATCCTCGAAGCAGACACTATGGCTGGTCCTAGTGAGCTCTTTAATTTCATGTTGATGTTGTGCATATGAAACTACAAATGTTTTGAGAATACAGCATGAATCTTTCAGCTGTGGCTTGATAAATGAGTGTTGAATGAATATTTGTCAGTTAAAGGGTACTGTGTTACATGCACTTCTAAGGGGCTCACTTAAGAAAGAGCAAGTGGTTAGCAGAGAGGAAAAGCAACTCGACAAGACTTGTCAAAAATATATAAATAACTGTACTGTGTGTACGTGTTTAGATTATTAAAAGAAAATAAGCAACATGTGTAACATGTTTAATCATTTTGTTTAAGTAATTAATAAGTTGCACCCCCACTTAAGTTTGCATTAGTGCATGAGGTTACAAACAAATGAAATGGGATGGAAACAAGAAATGATGCACTGCTCACATCAAAGGACAGAAAGTATCTGTCTATCTGACCACGACAGCAAGCACATCCCCAAAGCTTCTTCTCCCTTGCAAGCTAGTCCTCTATCAAGGCCCACAGCTGTGGTTTCAGTGCACAGAGACAGGAAGTACTTTAATTTAGTATGTTACACCTCACCTTCAGAGGCCTGCCAGGGGCTGTTAGATTTCCACCTCTGAGAGAGAGGCTGTAATGGATGAGAAGTTAGAATGGATGATTAAAATAATCTAATTATATCATCACTATAATAAAGTGTAAAGCAAATGACACTCACAGTTGAATGAATATCTCCCTGCATTTATTGCGTGTAACACCAGCTGTACATCTCCCATCCCAGGGAACCCAATACACTAGTGCTTCACGTCTCTGGGGTCCGTCACACCGGGGTCAAACTATCCTGGAGGTTCCTTGTACAGGGGAGGGGTGGAAAGCATCGTTGGGGTTGTTGGATGAGCAGTCAGGTGTGGCAGACAGCAGCCTGTGTGGTAGCTGTGACAGTGATTGTTGTTCTCCTCGCAGCTTGTGAGTGCCACCTATTGGAAACATGGAAACCCCAGGAGTAGCGCTATCTAGTGAGAGATAATGCAAAAATAAGATATTGCAGTTGCCAAAATCTTGACAAAAACATGTGAACTTTATTAAATTGTACATGTCAACCATGTCCAGGTGTCTGATACATTTTGTAGAAATAAATTCATGTGTACCTCTACAATTTAGAAAAAATTCCTAATAAGTCAATGTCAAGAATCACACTGAAATGCAATGCACACTTACAAATCACACACAGATTCATACACACACATTCTCTCTCTCTCTCTTTCTCTCACTCTTATTCACACACACACACACACACGTATATTCACCGTATGTTGAACTCATAGCGGCTAACAGGCAAGGGCTGTGTTTAGAAGATTCGTCAATAGGAGGGATGGAGATTCATTTTCTTCAGATGGTACAATGGGCAGAGATCATACTATGTATTGTTATAGTTCATCACTTGCTTGGTGAAACTCAGGACTAATCTTTTTACCTCTAAAAAGAAGAATAAAGGTCTTCAGACAAAATCTGAACTTTGTTCAGAATTCTGAAATGAAATTATATTATTATGGGTAATATATAATATAATATATAGCATATTATATTATGGAGCCATAAGGAGGTACACACACCACAGCTAGTGTGTGACTTTTGCTCTGTGTTCTCTTCTTTCTATTTCCTATTCAAAATAGTGTTAGAGTGCTGTATGATGAGCTAGTAGAAAGAGAATGCAGTACAAACAGTAGGCGTACCGAAAAACAGACCATTGTATGGTCTGTACCACATATTTACCTTCATATTATTTTTGGCATACACTGATACAGAGTGCCAACAACAGCACCACTGCAGGAGTAAATAGCCCCTCCCCTTGCACTGCCCCTATAGCACAAGGGTTCATGTTCTCAAAACACTGAGCTGGCTGATCCTAAGTGTTATGGTTGCAGTCTCCCATTTTATTTCTGTGCTTTTGAAAACCACATATGGTTTCTGTATGGTATTTAAAAACTACACGTCAAGAAACTGGGCAGTCAGTCCTTGTTGACAATACATCCTAAACTACCATCCTTTGGATGTGTTCAGACCAGTGGAAATACTGCACATTGTTGTGAGTGTGTTCGTTTATTATTTGTTCTATTTCCACTGCTGTTTGTTTGACTTGTTTAACAGTGGGCAACACTAAGTTAACCTAGACAATGTACCTGTACAGATTTAGACCGAAAGTTGACTGATCCAGATTTTAGTTTAGAGGTCTGAAATTATTTAATTGCATTGCATTATAATGCACAATATGTTCTAATGATATCTCTGATAACAATGAACAGTTTATTTTAAGAGATACATTCATAGTTCCACCCCCCAAACCTACTCATACAGGGTCACTGTGACAACAAGTAATTGATGTCTTTTAAAAGCTATGAGCAGAATGTCTAATTTCTGTCTGTCCTTGATTCATCCTGCGTTCCATCCTTATTTTCTTTACCGGAGGAGTAGCAGAGGGAAGGATGGAAAAAAGGATAGGAGAATTTTCAAAAGAGATGCAGCCATAAGCAATTAGGATTGGATGAGAATCATATAACCTCAACAAGAAAGATGTTTGTTGTTTAATTACATTCTGGTCCCTCACCCAGTGCTAATTTAACTAAAATGTAGCTTAAATTTCCATTTATTTGCTTCACATTCTCAGCACTGGAGCTTCATTAAACACTAGAGGTCAGAGTTACTCAAGTTTACACTTGTTGACCACACCCAACTTCCGTGTCTTATTTTGTATTGTAGTTTAATATACAATAGACACAATAGACGACACAATACACAATAGACAAATGTTATACACATTTATATTTTCATTTGTAACACAAAAGTAAAGGCTAACAATAATAAAGTGACTATATTTCATAATCATAATCTGTAGTAAATTCAGATCAAATATCTATAGTATTACATCATCATGGAGCATTTCTTTTATTTTAAACTGTAAGCTGAATCACATGATGATCCAAAATGATACTCTGGCCTAAAGCTTCCTGTAAGAAAGAGGGGAACCCAATACCCCAGCCACTGTACACCAGTCTCCTTTTCATTTGCTAATAGACTCACCATTCACAGGAGTGTATGTCCCATCCCTTCAGCCCACAGAGCTGTTCATGAACTTAAACTTTCTGACAGATTAATGATGATTGTGGTTAAAGAGGTATAAAGAGGTATATTAATATATGTTTACATAATTTGAGGTATCCTTTTTCTTAGACCATTTGGTACCATCTCCAAATGTACATTTATTTAGATAGCATAATAGTCACGTGAAGGGTGAATAAATATATGTTATTTGCACCAGCCATCTAGAATATGAACTGTGCAGTTCTGTGTGAAGGGTAGGAAACCACCACAAAAAAAAAGAAAACA
The DNA here is from genome assembly GCA_027481765.1 of Tenualosa thibaudeaui. Taxonomy (NCBI): domain Eukaryota; kingdom Metazoa; phylum Chordata; class Actinopteri; order Clupeiformes; family Clupeidae; genus Tenualosa; species Tenualosa thibaudeaui. Next base: position 6,377,469 of record JAIFZK010000010.1, on the reverse strand, counting down.
GCATGACATGCTGACTGTATTTTCATGAAATGCCAGTTAGAATCTTCTAGCAATATAAGGCTGTGGGAAGTGTTTAGAAGGTTTAGTGTCTTTAGTGCCTTGTACATACACTAGTGTTACAACAAAACTCCACAGTGTTGCTTTAACTGAATGCCACAAACACAGGGCATGAAGTACTTTCCTAAACAATGGCCTATTTTATGGGCCCTGCCTTTCCAAATGGGATCATATTTTTCCTATGATGCTCTCAGACAACCAAAGCAGCCCGTGGGAACATCATTATGGTGCAGTTCACACTTGTGCACGCTTGTGATATTCAGGCTGACCCAGCCGCTGGACACATTTTCTGCTCTCTAAAGAAGGGAAGAAGATAGAAGGTAGTTATCTCGGCAGCCTTATAAAGACCCTACTGTCTGTGATGTCTCTATGCATTGTCGATCTGCAGCAAATTTGTGACACGGGACACTCAACAGAGTCAATGCTGAGTCTCTGCAGACAGGCCAGCATGTGCAGCATTCCTCAAGGAGGGTTAAGAGTAAATGTACAATCTTGTGTTGGGTGGGCCATAGTGGGGAATGCAGTCATGACAGGTGAAAATGGATCTTGTGCCTGTAGGCCTGTGTGCCCATATTTAGTTTAAGTTTTAGGACCACTGCAGTAAAAAACAGATAAAAATAGCATGTTGCCATTGTGTAACACATCCAAAGGAAAATAGTTTAGCATGTGTAGCATCTGAGATGAACTGCATATCCAACATGCATATCTGGTTCACTATTCGGTCTGTGTTTTATTCATTTTTCTGGTGCTTTTACTTATACAGATAGCACTTGGTGACCAGAAGCAACACAGCTATTGATTGAATCACACTGGATTTCCCCTTTAAACCGTTGGCTCAAAGGCCTCTGGTGTTCCCCCTTTATCTGATTTCAGTTTGATTTCAGACTAGTTTAGTGAGGAGTGACTGCTTATCTAATCTCCTGCTTATATTATGTCACGCATATCCCAGGGCTCCTTTGCAAAGAGATTTAATACCTCAATGGGACCTAACCTGGTAAAATAAAGGACAAATAAATAAATATTTTATCGTCCTTATTCAGACATCTGGCTGTGAGCTACACAATAAGGTTGAGTTTCCTGAATGTATGTTGTAATTTTTTTATTTAGGCTGACATGTCACTATTCGGCCTATTTGGTGCTGTGAATGTTTGCTGCTGTAAGGTTATGGTTATAGTGACACGTATTCCTTACATGGATATCACATTAAGAGGCATAGCCAATCCATCCTCTCCCCAACACACACACTCAGTATATATACATGCACATCTAAATCAAACTATTGGCAATAACCGAGCTGATGGTTTAACCGAAATATCCAAGTAATCCAGGACATACTGCATGGGAAGAAAATCCAATTGCATGGGAAGAAAATAATTTTTTTTGACGAAAGTATGTTTGACTCCACAACTGCAGGCAGCAATATACTTCATTCATGATTGAGGTTCGTCATTACAAGACGCCCAGGAATACACACACTCGGGCTTCTATTTGCACCCGGTGCCCAAGTAGTCTAATAATAGCATTCACTTATTCATCTAATCAAAGAGCAGCTCATACTATGCCAGGCATGTGTACAGTCAGCCCAGTGGAGGTTGCAATTTATTGGGGACAAAAAATTCTACCACTGTATAAATTAAGCTATATCAGGCAAAAATGTACTTGCATCAAACTCCATGGTCATTATTATCAAACTACGTTAAAATTGCATGTTCATCAGCCCAATTTCTGAGGAGATGAACCCCCAGGCACCTGAAGTGGAGACGCAGGGATGCATTTGCATTCCCACGTTTGGCAGTCAAAATAAAGAAATGCTGTCCATGTCATGAAAATAAGTTCATCATTTTGCATTGGCAGTTACTACTGCAGAAAGATGATGCTTTCACAAATCACTTTCAGGTGGAAAATATAACGCAATTCTATGCATTGCGGCTTGTGCGTTGGTTCTCAACCTGGGGTCCGGGGACCGCCAGGGGTCCATAGCGCATTGCCAGGTGCAGGACAGAACAAATAGATACAAACTTGTATGGTTAAATTTGTGTTGCGATTATGAGGGGTCCTTCAACATTTCTCTGCTCCATGAGGGGCCCTGGCTCTATAAAGTTTGAGAACCCCTGGGTTAGTGATTACACGAATGCACTGTTTTGACTGTGAAAAGTTACTTGACACATTTTGAATGGATGGGCATTTTGTATGCCTACTAGAGCGTCAATAGTTTGGTGAGCTTGATAATTCTCTAAGACAAGAAGCACTATGGATAAAAATTTTCTGAAAGGAATGGACGACTGGAGGTTGGAGGATGAATATCTTCTGTTTAGTCAGGATGAGAGGGAGGAAGATCTATCTCAGAGGTTCATTCAGTTTAATTTAAAAAATTTATAATAAGGCTAGGCCCACTTTAGTCATGATGTTATTTAAATAAGCATGAGAACATTGTTTTCTTGCATTTACTTAGACATGTTATTTCTTTTGACTGAAACTATGTCAAAAAACAGTATTTGTCTGACAAAATATTTTTTTTTTTCTCGGGGATCACAGATCCCCCGATAGGCTAAATCTCTTCATCCTACTTCCAATGTGCACCTGCATGATCTTCACAGCCTAATTGATATAATAACATGTTTTCTGTTCTCTTTCTGACTACAATTTTCTGACTTCTGGGCTATAGCCCCGAATGTTTTAAGTAGCTAGCAACACCCCTGCCGTAGAACATAGCTCATATGAAGAAGGACATGCATGAAGGGCATATGTATAATCTACTATTGGGGTGATGTGAAGATCTGGGATGAAGAATATTCAGCCGGTATAGCCAAGTGAAAAGGCAGAGCTCTGTCCAGCTACCTACATCATCAAACGTTAGCAGCTTGTGCATTCAGTGCTCTAAACCTGTGCAAGAAACCCCAAAACATGCTGGTCATGTTAATGACATTTAAGTCCTGAAACAACATCAAATAGTGTTGTATCCATGTGTTTGTACTGATACATTGTTCAGTATCAGTTTTATCAGTTACCTGTATGCATGACAAATTCCAAAATTTCAAAAGAGTTTCAAGTCTAAACATGGGTCTTATGATCTATGCTATGAACCAAATGGCGCTATACAGAAATTAAGAGAGAAAAGGTAATATTATTAAAATAATATAAAAATAATAAATTGTAAATATCAAAAATGCATTACTTGAAATTATTGACTTCAGTGGATATCGCAAAAGAACAAAAAACATAGGAAATACCATAGGAAATACATGTAGGTCATTTGTGACCCATGTCTGAAAATTTGACATGACGGTACAAAAAATGTGTTTGTTCATAAAGTAATGGCATGAAATGAAAATAATATATGTAGTAATCAGAAACAAGATAATTAATGAATATCAGTAAAGTTTAATGGTGAAATAAGTTTCTCAACTGATATTGCAAATAAAGTTAGTTTTTGTGTATTGTGCTGCAGCTTGAATGTTTATCCTCTTTTGTAAGTCACTTTGGATAAAAGCATCTGCTAAATGCATAGATGCAAAATATAATGTAAATGTAGAAACACTGTATGGTGTATCACATCATCTCATTCTTTTTTCTACTGTGATCACTCTATGGTATGTTTCTAATACAGCAGCTGCCATGCATATGCCACATACAGAGGGACAGAGCTATACTGCAGCTAGCTAGAGAACGAGTGGAAACAAGCAATATAAGAACAGAATAGCTCCTGAAAGACAATCCTGTTTTGAATACATATACGCACACATGCATGCACGAACGCACACACACACACACACACACCAGCACAATCTAACCACACCCAAGTGTAAATGAGCTGCTACAACACAGAAGTTACACAGACGCCATAGGCAGATATATTGTAACTAAATCATGCACCAGAGCGTCATATTGAGTGTCAGGGCCCACGTTGGCAGAACAAGACTTGAGGACCCAGAGGCAAAATGTCAAAACAGTGGCGGTTTATTCAATAAAGAAGGCAGAGATGCAGGCAAGGGTGAGGCAAAGATCCATAGTCAAAAACAGAATTCGTAACACAGGGTGGCAAAAACACAAGCAGAGGCATAAAATACAGTCAAAAAACAGGCAGAGTTCACTTCACAGGAAGGCAAAAACACAGGCAAGACTGGTTGCTGTTATGCAGAACCTGCATCACACTGACTTGTGTAATGTTTCTATGGTCATGACATGCCTTGATGATCATATGGCTTCTTTCTTCTTCTTTCTTAACCTGCAGTCACTTAGCTGACTATAATGACACACTTGCATAGGCAACAAGATGGCAACAGGCCTTTACATTAAATTATTCACAGAATACACTTTTGCACAGTTCTGAGTAGTCCTCAGCAGTTTTTACAGTACAGTTTTTAGCTCTCCATTTACACAGCAGCTGGTGTCAGTTGCAGATGAATGCAGCTTGTCACTGGACCGTGTTCTTTGCAACGGTCAGACAAACCACAAACTGCTTTCAGTCTCATTTCTGTCTCAGAGAAATAGAGGTTAGAAAAGAGATCATTTGTTACAGATCGAGACTGGAGTTAATAATTAATAGTTAGTAAATTTTTTTCCTCAATGCATTCAATCATAAAATGTGCCGTTGAACAAACACTCTCTGTCTGGAAACTTCTGGCAAACAACGAGCTTCCCACACTAACAGTATAGTTTCATTTTAACCTTCCCACAGCGACTGAAACCTGGATGAGAACAGGCAGGTCTGTTTATTTGTATTGTCAAGACATCAGCTTCATAGCTATTCCAGCTTGTCAGGGTTGATCCTCCAAGAACAAGCCAGCCCAAACACGGCTATGACTTATGACTTATGCATTAGAATTATACATTTGCAACCCAACCATGCAAATTACACTTTAACTATGTTTTAATGGTCACTTAACATTAATAGTTAAACAGGCCCGGTGAGAGTGAAATATAGCCAGTCATGCAAACGTTTGAACAACACAGTGTTATAAACTTTATTGAACTGAGAATATTCATAAAGAAAAAGAAGTAGACACACAAGACATCTGCAAACAAAGAGTCAAAACAAACTAGAAAGCAAAGGCACATTAACTAGTCCAGACTAGTTTTTCACTAGTTTTTTTTTTTATCCTAGGAGTAGATTTACACTTACCACCCTATTTTTTTTAAGTTTGTACTCTCCTTGCAGTAAACCTGTGAGTTCAGCCGTCAGTCCTTTGTCGGTCGTTGTTTAGACCAGAGGTTCTCAAACTTTATTGGGTCGGGGAAAATTTCCAAGGACCCCTCATAATCACAACACAAATTTGACCATACAGGTGTATATCCATTAGACCAGTTAGATGCTAGATGCTATTTTGTAGCTAAGGTTTTTGTGGACCCCCTGGCAATAAGCTGTGTACCCATGGGGGCCCACGGACCCCAGTTTGAGAACCAATGTTTTAAACTATTAAACACAATTCGAACTGGAGTGCCATTGGAACAAACAGCCAGCAAGTTGATACACAGGTAGCTTTTTAAACAATGCCTATATATAGAATACAAAAGTCACAAACTATGCAGACCTCTCATCTAGTAATTATAGTAGTTAATCGGAAAAGCAATGACAAAAAACTTAGCATGAGGAAAGGGACTTTTGAGTGTTTTGCTTTTCTGTCTGGATAATTAGCCAAATAAGGGTGGTCTCTAAAAAAGTCTCTATCAAAAGTGGGTCATTAGTTCGATCTGTTGTATCATACCCAAGAATTCTGTCCCGTTTTTTGTATAATCACCATTTACCATACTTCTAAATGCAGTGCAAGAGAGTTAAAATCCATTTTGGTCAAGTTAACATGTTGCTCTGGTCAGGCTGCTAAATTGCAACCCTGTGTTAAAGTTCATTTAAACTTCTCAGCGAGTTGGGTGAATTGATACAAGTTTAATACGTCCAGAAAAGTGAAACTATTTCATAGGAGTGTGGTTATCTGAAAATAATGCATGTCCTAAATTGCACATCACATTAGAAAATTTGATGAAATGTGCCTTATCACCACAAACGTGCAATATTCACCTATATATGCACGCTGCGTCATTCATTATCCCTTACATATCAGACCTTGGAATGTGTAGTGAAGTGAATGGAGCATTGTACAGCATAATAAAGAGCTGTGTACTAAGATGTCATATTGCATTGTGAGTTTACTGAATTGACCTGTGTCCTTATTTATTGATGTCAATAAAACCATTTTAAACCAAACTTTTTTCTCCTTTATTTTTTCCTTCAACTATCCATCAACTCTGAGGAAACAAAGCTTTGACTCTGTTGCATTTGTCTGTCTGTCTGGTCTGTGCATCTGGCCAATGCTGGCCAGTAATAAAGGTTAATGGGGCATCTAATTTAGCCATTGAGACATCCAGCTCTGTGATGTGTCCTAGCAACAGAAGAGTTGCTGCAAAGATGCAGCAGGACTGGTGCAGAGGAGATTTGTATAACTGAACATCAACCCTTGGCCACCTTTTAATCTTTTGATTGTTGCACTTAGAACTAAAAAAGATAAAACACAGCAAAATGCTGAAAGGCAAGTTGCCTTTTGCCAACAAGGGATCTCATGATCCACCACAGCGTGTTAATGTTTGCAAAGTAATAATTATGCATTTTAAGTGGTGCACTGCTTCTCCCAAAACAACATATCCAGTGCACTCGCTGGTGTTGGTGATGTTGGAAGAGGCACAAGACTGGGTTTGGCCAAACACTTCCATGTGGGGAGACTTGCCCAAGCAAAGAATTTGATTAGTAGCTTCTCAGAGTTTGTTCACATCAGCAGCACGAAGGGTCAATGCAAGCATCTATAGATGTATTTATTGTGTCTTAAATACTGTTCATGAAGCATGGGAGAGGAAAGTGAGTGAGTCAACAGGCCATGGATGAACAGCTGTGAGCATGTTTGCCTACTTGTTGGTTTGTAATTTTTGCCTTTCCTGTATTTTTAATTTTTATGTTTGCAAATTAATTCTTATGAATAACAAAACCCTGAAAACCACAAAGTGGTTTGGCTTACAGCGTTTCTCACAAGCACACATTTTTTGCCCACATGATTTCTCAAGAAATAACTGACTGCCATCTCCAATTTTGTAATGCTGGGAATTGGAAAATGGCTTACAGTGTAAAAATTACAAAGTCTACAAAGTTAACTACAGTAACTCCCCCATAGTCAAATGCATGAGGAGTGCCTAAAATGTGATGACCAGACCCGCATACCACTAGCATCTGTCAAACATAGACACACTCTAAACAGATGAACTTAGAGCATGGTTTGGGTGGATGTGGGAGAGTCTCATTATGACAGATGCAAGACATCTGTGAAAGACTTAAAATCTCACTTGCCAGTATTCTTTTCCATGCTGTAATGTACTGTAGAGGCAGTATTAAGATGAGGCTAGGCAACTGGCTGGTAAGCAGGCTTTGTGTAGGCAACTGGACTTCTTTTTGGAGCTTGAAGACGTTTCCCCTCTCATCCCTCATCCTTCTTCAATTCTGAGAATTGATAATGATGACCTAATTGATTTAGCTTACCACTAGAGAGGTCATGAGTTAAGTTGTGAATGCACCCTAAGGGCCAATTCATAGTTAATGCAAGCATACACAAACGTAAACGCCGTTTACACCGTGTTGTGTCGAGTGTGTAGTGAAAACCATCCTGACGCAACGCAGTAATGCATGTAATACGTAACAACAATACGTAATGATGACAACAAAATGCGCAACAACAAATACTCAGCCTCACAGCAAGCTTCCGCAGTTGCAGTCCCCCCAGCCTCCAAACCAAGACTGAAAAAGCCTCAGCTTAAATAGAGGACTTAGATGACTAATTGGCACATACCATCATATATAGGGCAACAACCATCTAGCAGCACACAATTAGTAATTTTAAATATGCCAGAATACATAAAGCACTTTCAGTTAATTAATTATCTTACACCTGCATTGCATGGTCATAATTAAATAATCATGATAGCCTCAATGCATGCATTCAACTCCCATAGTGAAAACATTACATACCCCGGGTGGGGCTGCCTTTTCACAGCATGGCTGAGGGCTAAAAATACTTAAGTGTTGGTGCATGCGTATTAAGCCATACCGAGTGCACCTTGTGCCTGAGGGGGTGGAATTTGACCTTTTGTCTATGTACTTAGTTTATCCCTTTGTGTGCCAAGCCAGTAAATATGTTTCCCATTGTTTTGTTGTCAGGTCAGTTTTGTTCAGTTAAACATCATATCTTATGTGTGTCAAATGTAGTGATATTTTAGTTCACCACTTTTACAAGCCTAGTTGTCAATTTTAATAATTTTTAAGTAAAAAAAAAAAAAAAAAAAAAAAAAAAAAACCAGGCTGTGTGTTTTAAGTCCATGGTTGTATTCTCTGTATACATACAAATGTATGACTCATGATTCCAACATCATTACATTTGCTGATGATACAGCAGTGGTTGGTCTAATTTCTGATAACAATGAACTGCCTTACCTAAAGGAAGACAAACAGTAGCACACTGGTCAACAACCTCCTCCTAAATGTTACCAAGACAAAGGAGATGCTCATGAACTTGCAATGCAATCAGCCAAAAAGTCTACCAGCTCCTTAATTAATATTAACTGATCCCAGGTGGAGATTTAAATGTTCATGTTACTAAAGACCTGACAGAGGACTTGGATACACCGATTACTTTGTGAGAAAGGCACAACAATGTCTTGTACGACTTGTGAAGTTTAAGCTCACAAAGCATCAAAGCATCAAATCTTGCACCTGTACTTAGTACTTGGTTGGGGCCCCTTTTGCACGAATGACTGCCTTAATCCGGCGTGGCATGGATGCTACCAGCTTGTGGCATATCTCAGGTGTTATGGAAGACCAACATGCTTCAAATGCGGCCTTGAACTCTCCTTTATTGTTTGGTCTTGCCCTGTTCAACTTTCTCTTGGCAATGCCCCACAGATTTTCAATAGGGTTCAGGTCAGGCGAGTTTGCAGGCCAATCAAGCACAGTAATCCCATGGTTGTTGAACCAGGATTTTGTACTTTTGGCAGTGTGGGCAGCTGCCAAGTCCTGCTGGAAGATGAAGTCCGTATCCCCATAAAGCTGGTCTGCTGAAGCAAGCATGAAGTGCTCCAAAATGTCCTGGTAGACAGCTGCGTTGATGCTGGACTTGAAGCACAGAGGACCAACACCAGCAGCTGACATGGATCCCAAAGTTTTCACAGACTGGGGAAACTTAACACTGGACTTCATGCATCTGCTATTTTGCGCCTCTCCGGTCTTCCTCCACACTCTGGGACCTTTGTTGCCAAATGAGATGCAAAACTTGCTCTCATCAGAGAAGAGGATTTTGGACCACTGGGCAACAGTACAGTCTTTCTTCTCTCTAGCCCAGCTAAGGCACCTGTGGCGTTGCTTGCTCGTGAGGAGTGGCTTGACAACAGGAATTCGACATTTCCAGCATCGGCCTGCGTGTTGTTTCTCTTGAAGCAGCAACTCCAGCCTGAGTGCACTCCTTATGAAGTTCCCCCACTTTTGAATGGCCCTTTCCTGACCATCCTCTCCAGGCTTCGGTCATCCCTCTGGGCTGTACACTGTTTTCTTCCACACTTCTGCCTTCCACTTAACTGTCCATTAATGTGCTTTGACACAGCACTCTGGGAACACCCAGCTTCTTTTGCTATCACTTTTTGTGTCTTAACCATGTTGTGAAGGGAGGCAATGATAGCTTTCTGTGCAGGAGTGTTTCTGTTTTGGATTACTTCCCTAATTAGCGTGTGACAATTTGGGCCTACAATACTGAAACTTTTCACAGTATTCTAATTTTATGGGTTTTTGGGTTTGAGGTTTTAATAAGCTGTAAATCATAATCAGCAAAATTAGAACAAAAAAAAGCTTGAGTTCTCACTTTGCATGTAATGAGTCTATAAAATGTATTGGTTTCACCTTTTGTGTTGGACTGCCTGAATAAAACAACTTTTCCACAATATTCTAATTTTCCAAGTAGTACCTGTATTTAAAGTTTTGTTAGGGAATATAATAATTGTGTATCTTAACAACACACAGCAAGACTGCAAAGCCTTGCAAAGGAGGGTGAAATCAGCAGAGTCACTCTCAGAACCAAGCTACCCAATCTACAGGACATCTACAACCAGAGAGTCCAGTCTCATCTGTGACCCAAGTCATCCCAACCATAGCCTTTTGTCTGTGTTAAGGTCTGGGAAACATTACCAGTGCCAGAAAGTTAGACCTAAGAGACTGAGGAAAAGCTTCCAACCTCAATCTATCTGCTTCTTGAATGAAGGTCACAAGACATGGTAACATTTCTTGTATATAGCAAAATGTATTATCTATATATTTATTTATTTTAGTATATTTTCATTAATATGTGCATAGTCATTGGAGTTAATACAACAAGCATTTCACTACTGCATGATGTATGGAACAAATAAAAGTTGAAATTGAATTTCATCTATAGCATCTATTACAGAAAGCCCAAGTATGATTACTTCATCCAGCTCTGGCCGTAGATATTGCCTTCACATGCAAAAGGATAAATGTTGTCATCAAGACACACCTTTCATCATGTTATTTTGCTTTGTTTGTTTTATTGTCAGTCATCCTGGAAGAGCACCTGATATTTGGAATATTTGAAGAAATTCTGGTGACCCAGTGTCTCATTCAGCCTCAACTGCCATTAACATGTCTTTAAACTATATAACTGTGTTGGAAAGATAGCTGCCAGATTCGCTTCAGTTAGACCACAGAAACGAAATACAGGATGTACATGTTGAAGAAACTGTTGGGATAATGTTTGTACATGTTGAAGAAACTGTTGGGATAATGTTTCGCAAACGGAAATTAGTTACCCTCTTCCATAATCAGCAGACGTCGAAAATTCACCAACGGCTAGCATCTGAAGTCGGGCTTTCTCCGCGGTTGGAGATGAACTGCTGCGAGATCGGAGTAGAATCCACCAACAGATAGGTATGGTAAATCTTCACAATATTGAGCGTATTATTATTTTTACGTCCGCCATACGGAAACGATTTCCACTCATTTGTCATCTTGGTCAACCTCAGAGTATGCTTTTCTTGTAGGCTATCGGTCCATGTGTTACCCGAGTAAAATTAAAGCCTGTGCTGCCACCCTCTGTCTAAATGAGTCTAGAGACCATTTGTCCTTTTTAACCACCTTTTCCCCACGTTAACGCTACGTTCTTGCGCCGACCCTCCCCCTAATCACACAATGCGGAAAGAAACGAGTCATGTAACCATCCATTAAGAATGAAGAATCGAAACAGGTGACATGAGAAATGAGACTGCAATATGAATTAGTAGCCTAGCTATGTTGAGCAATGTTTTGTCTCTGGAAGGGGCATGAAATGTTTTCCTATTGAAGAACCTAGGCTACTGAAAATTAACTCTTGATTCACGTATATTTTTAATAAGTCATAATCCAGACACCACGCTCCTTGTCAAACTCTTAAGTCACTCTTAGTCAAACTCTTTCTCATGTTTAGTCTACTGTTATTCGCAAAATAGTATTACTGCATCACAAGGTCTTTACTCAAAACAATTTGATATGTCAACCCTCTGCTGCACCGCAAACGTGCTGCTTTATCAGGCAAGTAATCATATTTGGTAATATCCTAAAACACATACAAAAATGTCCTTCCACACTTCCCTGTGAGGTGGTAGAACCACTTATCTCATCACTAGAGCTCAGGTCATAATGGCATCTGACAAATTACTAGTCACCTAGAGCATTTCAAACTTCAGTGTGCTTCCAAAAGTTGTAAACATCTTTATAGGGCTCCAACACTTTCGGTCATCAAACATCAAAAAACTAACAATGGTAAATTGATGAAACTCACATATGGTATGATAGAAGTTGCTCAGGGCCTCTATAAATCAGGGAGTATTTGGAATGAAAAGAAGCCAAAATGTGTGACCTTAGAACCATCTCACATAAAAATTAAATGACATAATTTAGTATGCATTTATACTGTGACCCTAATTATGGCAAAAATGGATATAGTAACAAAATAGGTAATTTTATAGTCTTTCTGACTGAAGTATATATTAAAATCACATTGGCTTTTTGGCCAACTTTTTTGCATGAGCAGCTTCAGGTAGGATGGGCCAGTAAAAAGGCAAAGGGAAATAGTAATTCATCATCAATTTTAATGTTAAAACATCATCTGGCAAAAAACATTAATTAAAACAACAGGAACAGGAACACCATCAGGAACTGATGTCAGTGGTGTGTGTGTGTGTGTGTGTGTGTACGTGCCAAACACAGTCTTTGCAAATGAAACCATCATCATCATAGACACCATTTTCTTCACCACAACTCTCATGAAACCTGGCAGAACATGGATTACATTTTACCCATTCCTCAGTAGCCTTAGGGTCATTTGGGTCACTATAATGGGCTTTACAGCCTTTTTTTCCTTTTAGTTGCTTGCTGCCCGGGTACTTGCTGGCTTGCTTGGCTTGTTGCTTGCTGGATATTTTTTTGGTTTTAATGTACTCAATATGTTTTTCACTTGTAAGGTGATGGTGGCTCCTCTCTCTTCCCGATGGCCCTCTCTCTATGCGGCACTGAGATCAATTCAGTGAATTTGACTGATCTTACAGACTGAACAGAAAGAACATAAGAAAAGTACATTATTGTACATATATTATAGTATATTATTGTACATTTTATATGATTAGAGACTAAATTTTCTGTATGTGTGTGTGTACACACGCGTGCATACATGAATGTGCATGCATATGTTTGCATGAGCATGCATGTGTAACATAACATGTTTTAAAATAGTATAAAATGTGGTGGAGGGTCCCTCATCCTGGAAGTGGGCTTCTTCCTGTTCTGTCTCATCACAGTTCCATATATGTGACGGTGTGCCCTCAATGCCCAGCTCGACCATATTGGTTGAACCACTGGCTCGCCACCTCTTTGTTGAGTCCAGCAGCCCGTGCTGCAGAGAGGACCTCTGGCTTGCACATCCCAAGCTCTGGGTTGCGCTTTAGAAAATTTTTAAACCAGTAATATCCAGCCCTCCCTGCTGTCTTGGTGAAACCAGATATCTTGTTTTTGGCTGCAAAATCAAAGGCCTCTTGCTGGACATCACGTGAATCTGTGAACACCCCTCACTCTAATTCCTTTCGTCACTCTCTCCCTATATTCATCTAAGGCCCCCTTCATCCTCTCCTCTTTCCTCAGATTGTAGCTGTTTGGCCTTTCTTTTCCTCCCTGTTTTATCTTTGTATCCTCTCCTCTCTGGTCCTGGTTCCTCCTCTCTTTTCTCTCTTTCTGTCTCCTCTCTTCCTCTGCATTCATTTCTCCTCACCTGTTCTCTCGCTTCCTGTGTCCTGATTGTCTACTCTCTCATCCTTCTTACTCCTCTCACTTCCTCTCTCTTTCTTTCTCCCTCTCTCATCTCCTTTCACTTCCTTCTCATTTGCCACAGTCACTGTAAATAAAATATCTACCACCATTTCTATTCTTCTCGGGTCATGGTGATTGTGTGTGTGTGGGTGCATGTGTCGGTCAGTGTGCTAGTGTGTGGGTGCGTGTGTATGTGCGTGGGTTTGTGTGTATGCACGTATGTATGCACGCACACACATCAACTGCGGACAAGAGGACCCTGAGCAGACTGCTCTCTATATTGGACAATGAGTGCCATCCCCTGCACACCACTTTCACTAAGCAGTCCCTTCGTTCACTGGGTGACAGTATACAAACATGAGCTAAGCTATCACTACAGAAAGGCTACCACCCAGTCATATGTAACAAGCTAAGTTACACAAACACACACCCAAAAAGTACTAATTTCACATGACAATCAACATACATGTTTTAGTTGAACCAAATGCCATACACGTTTTTTTGTGTGTTTGTGAGTGACCCAGAGGGTGGCCTGTTTTAGCTGAAACCATATGGGTCATTTTACCTAGTGGGTTAAGGTAAATTAGGCCACGAAGATAAACATCAATTTTCCAAAAAAATATGTTAGTATACCAAACTAATGGCATTATTTCTGATGGATGCCATCAAGACAGATGTCATGCATAGTTTGTTTGTGTGCATGTTTGTTTTTTAATAGATTTATCATCCTTATAATAGTTTAGTTAGATATGATATGCCAGGCTACTTACCATGCAGCTTTCTTGTGCAATTGAAGTATTGCCCTGCCCACCATAGCAACCATAAACCAATCAAATCACCTGTTACTTGTCAAGCATAGTTGTGGCAACATCCTTCCTTGGCTCTAAATTCCAGAGGGGCTGGGAACAGATTGAAATCCTTCCGTCATTGGCTCTAATTTCCAGAGGGGCTGGGACCCTCAAACCTTAAATGGCTAATTTTACCTGATGGCCCATTTTACCTGATATGACCCTACATACAGGTCGGTTTCTTCTGCGTACTATGGAATCAAATCCCGCTGGCACCCCTGACCATTACTCTTAACAAGGGTTGCAAAGGGGCTGTAAATTCAGGTAATTTGCAGTAAATTTCCAGAAACTTTTCATGGGAACTTTAAATTGGAATTAAATTGGAAATTTTCCATGGGAATGAGAATTTATGGAAATAAATGAAAATTAACTGGAATTTAAAGATACTGTGTCAGATTCATACATAAATCTAAACATTGCATGCAAAATAGGAAAAAAAAGACACAGGTTTATGTATGAATAAAACTCAATTAAAAATCAACTATTTATTCTTTCATTAAACAATCAATTCTTGAACAACAAAAATTATACGAACTGGTGAATATGATTTTTGCTGTTTTTGCTAGGTGTTAGTCTAGCATAAGATGGTATTCATGCATGGTATTCATGTACTTGCTATGTCTGACATTTCTCCTGAATGATGGGTGTTGCTGTTGACCTAACAGCTAAACCAGCCATATTAACCTAATTATAACTAATGTTTTTAATCGGAAAGATTTTTGTTAGAAAGATAGGATTACTAGGATAGTTAGCCTGATAAACACACTTTTCAAATTGTTCAATCTATATATGTATTAAGAAGTTGATACATTATCTAGGAAAATACTGACAGCAGGGAATCTAATCCTCACTTTGCTCCAATGCACATGAACTACCATGAAGTATCTTGCTCTGCCTATTAAAAATCATTGGTATAAGCCAATGACTGCATATATAGATGGACAGCGCATCTCAGTTAATGCTGTTCTATGGAATTGAAGCATCCACAACCGGCGGAAAATTAAAGCCCTCTTCAAATTAAAACACGTTTCAAGCATTTTTGATAACAATACTTTCCTGTCTAGATCACTCAGTGTATTCAGAGATGTTTAAACAGTACAAGAAGTTATGACTGCAGCGACAGCTGTCAATCATTGATCAATAACATTTACAAAAAATAAGTCCTAGGCCTTAGAGATAGATATGGGAATGGGCGGGGTTATAAATTGTACTGCAACCAATCACCAGGGGGCGACTAGACTTCTTAGTGCTTCAAGTTTTACGGTTAAGCACACTTCAGTACCTTTTAATTATTATTTTTTATATTATTATTATTTTACAAGCATTGTGATAAATTCATGTTACTGACAAAAACTTTATTACTGACATGAAGTTGGTTACAGACCTCTTAGGATGGAGTTGGTGACGGGATGCCAACTAGTAGGCAGGGATGACTCTCTGCAGAGATGACAGGCAGAGGAAGCAAATGAGTTAGGCCAGTCTAGGTGATTCACAGATCATGTGTCATATGTGCATGTATGTAAAGAAACAGAGAGAGAGAGAGTTGTATGGCATGACACATGAGAGGTCTGTGGCAGCGCTAGGCTATAGCAGCAGTTTATTATGCATTGAATGTTTAGTTAGTCTATAGTCATGTATGCATTATCTTTGTGTAATCTCTGCTTGTGATAAGATTGCAATAATTTGTCCTCTCGAACGCAAATTAGCCTAAATTTTCAGTTTTTAGTTTAAGCCCTTCCTCCCTATAGAAAGATAATGAGAATAAAATATTCTCTCAAGTTTGTATTCATGTGCTATATTTTATCTGGTATACAGAAAGCAGTATTTTGTCTGAATATATTTTTATGTTATTATAATCAATGTTGTAATCATATTATAATTATGTTGCCTATGTATACCAGAGCCTGAAGACTGAAGAAGTATTTTGTTTTCCGTCTCATGCTCCCTGACTGCTGTTACATATATTGTAAAATTAATGTCTGCAGCATTGGAAGGCAGTGTCAGACAGATTAAGCATAACTTTAATTTAGTTTGTGTTATTCCAGCTTACTTGTGCAGTAAGTACATCCTTTGTTACACAATTCTTACTCACTCCATAGCCAGCGCTTATTGTAATTGTGTGTGCTTGTGGTGTTGTGTTCCTGTGTGTGCCTCTATCAGATGGAGTTACTCTTTTAGTCTTATCCTTCCCATGTGAAACTTTGTTTCCCTTTGAGATCTATGAGAAGGGTTTAAATGAAGGATGACTCTTATGGTGTTGCTCTGCCTCAGCATCACTTTTAAAGGTAGGTACTGATATGTTTTACAGTGTATACAAGAGACGTGGACTCGAGACACATGATTTTAATGACTTGAGAATTCAGAATATCACATTGGGATGCTCCCGATTTGATATTCATGGTAGCTTAAAAGTCTTAAATTGAATGTTCTTAAATTAAGGCCTTAAAAAGTCTTTTTTTTTAAACAAAGGTCAGTTGCACCAGCAGAACTTGCGCTTTTGCAGGTCTTAACTACGCCCAGTCTGAGCGATTTGTGACCATGTAAGAATTCGGATTTACAATGAAGAGTGATACACTTTGATCTGACGATGTCGACCCCAGGAAAGAAAGTAAATTTTGCTAATAGTGAAATTAGGAAATTGATTGAGCTGTATAGTGAAGACGTGCTGACAAAGATGTGCTGACTGCCAAGCAGTCAAATACTATTACAAATAAGAAGAATTTTTTAATTTGGGGGGAGATAACGGAGATGATCAATGGCTGCTCCGACTGCCTCCATTTTGTAAAAGACATTAGGAAGAAGTGGAAGATATTCTTAGCAAAACCAGGAAAGACGCATCTGTGCTAACGAAAGTGTGGAGGAGGAGTGTGAAGGTGTGCAGACCAAGAACACAAAAAACAACAAGAAATGGCATTTAGTTCAATAGGTCATTGACTAATCAATCCTTTACTTTTACATTCAATGAATGCTACTTGTAGGCCTAGTCCTGCTCCTTGTTCCGCAAGCCATCCACTTCCAGTGACATGGCATCAACACATTCTCCTAGAGAAGGAAATTCTTGAAGTGGAGGCTGAGACTTAAAAATTGCACACAGAAGAGCTGGAGAAGCAAAAGCTTCAGCTTGAAATTCAGTTGCTTCAGCAGCAAATAACTAGGCCAGGCGCTTTGCATATTTTTGAGGTTTAAAGATATAGAGTAATAAAATTATAGATAAAGAGTAATAAAATAAAGTAACCTCATTGTAGCATACACTGGTCATGTGCCTGCCTTGTTATCCAATTACTCACTAGCATTTTAGCCCTGGGTTTCTCTTCACTCTTTGCTGAGTCCTCAAGGAGTAACACCTTAAGGTACCTTTAGTTAATGCTGTTGTGCTTGCTTGTTTGTTCTGTATTCTGTCCTTGGATGTCCTTTATGTCTGACTGCCTGTTTTGCCTTGTGGAATACTTTTTGCCTTTGGCCTTTCTAAGTTGGAATTTTCCTTGGATTACCTACTTCATTGGTTCATTTTTTGGATCTTCTGAGCTTTTGTATTTTTTCTGTTTGGATTAAAACCTTTGCTAACAAAAGACTTTCCTCTGTCTGCGACTGAGTTAAATACTGTCAGCTTAAATACTGTCAGCTTGTCAACTATGGACTCTCATGGTGAAGCCCTGCTCCGAACTCAAGCCACACTTGCCCGTCATGATCAGCTGTAAGAGACTGGCCAATCCCTAAAAGTGTCAAGGAGGTTTTCTTGGATTCGCTAACTTCTACAGGAGGTTCATTTGGAATTTCAGTTCAGTGGCTGCTCCTATCTCTGCGCTGACTAAGAAGACTGGACAGGCCTTCTCTTGGTCTACAGAGGCTGATGGGGCATTCCAGTCTCTCAAGACATGCTTCTCTTCAGGGCCGGTCCTGGTGTTACCTGACCCTTCTTCACCTTTTGTGGTTGAGGTGGACCCTTCCAGTGTGGGCATTGGAGCCATCTTGTCCCAACGGGCTGCCGATGGGAAGCTGCATCCATGTGCTTTCCTTTCCCACCATCTTACACCCACAGAGACTAGGTATGATGTCGGGGACAGAGAGTTGCTGGCGGTTATGAGGGCCAAACACCCTTTCCTGGTGTGGACTGACCACCGGAACCTGGAGTACCTTAAACAAGCTAAATGCCTTAACCCTTGGCAGGCTCGGTGGGCCTTATTTTGTAGTCACTTTGATTTACCTTGTCCTATCGCACTGGTTCCAAAAATGGTAAACCTGCCACACTGTCTAGGCAGTTCGAACCTGACCCCACAGGTGACGAGTTAAGGTCTGTCATTCCTCCATGCCGGATCATAGCACCTGTTCGCTTTGGAATTGAGACCATGGTCAAGAAGGCACTCAGGCAGGACCCTGGACCTGGCACTGGACCTGCTGGGTTGCTGTTCATTCCCAGATGGGTGAGGTCTAAAGTGTTGCAGTGGGGGCACTCATCTCACCTCACGGCACACCCTGGAGCTCACAGGACCCTTGAGTTTCTTCAAAGACACTTTTGGTGGCCTGAAATGAGGGAGGAGGTCAGGGACTTTGTAGCTGCCTGTGACATTTGTGTCCGAAGTAAGGACCCCCGTCAATGCCCCCAAGGGTTGCTGCTTCCGCTGCCAATTCCAAAAAGACCCTGGTCCCACCTGTCCATGGATTTCGTCATGGGGCTTCCAGTTTCAGAAGGTAATACTGTCATCCTAGTAATTGTCAACAGGTTTTCTAAGGCCTGTCAACTCCTCCCCATGTCTAAATTACATTCTGCTCTAGACACTGCCAAGGCTGTTTTTAATCATGTTTTTCGAGTGTTTGGTCTCCCTCAGGACATTGTCTCCGACAGAGGTCCCCAGTTCTCCTCACGGGTGTGGCAGGCCATCTGCAGGCTTATTGGTGCCACTGCTAGCCTGTCGTCCGGCTTCCACCAGCAGTCCAACGAGCAAACCGAGAGGGTGATACAGGAGCTGGAGGCTGCCCTGAGGAGCTTGGTTGCTAAGAACACTTCCTCGTGGAGCTCTCGCTTGCCGTGGGTGGAGTACGCACACAACACTCTGCAGTCATCTTCCCCTGGGTTCTCGCCATTCCAGTGCCAGCTGGGATACCAGCCGCCCATGTTTCCTGACCAGGAGGTAGATGTGGCCATTGCGGGTGGAGTCCCGTAAGCTTGCCCCTCGCTTTGTTGGCCCCTTTAAGATCATCCGTAGAGTGAACCCTGTGTCCTACAGACTGGAACTGCCCAGGTCCATGAAAGTTCACCCCACTTTTCATGTGTCCCGTTTACGCCCGGTGCTGTCTTCCCCTTATGCCCCTTCCCCTAACCCCCCGCCCTCCGCCCCGGATGTTCCTAGGCCATCCTGTTCACGGTTCGCCGACTATTGGACTCCCGCCGCGTTCGTAGCTCTGTCCAGTATCTGGTCGACTGGCTGGGTTATGGGCCTGAGGAGCGGTCATGGGTCCCCTCTCGGGACATTGTAGACAAGACCCTGATTACGGACTTTCACCTGTGCTGTCCTGACCGTCCAGGGAACGTCAGGGGCCGTTCCTAAGGGGGGGTTTCTGTCACACTCTGACCCTTTTTTCTGCACTTTGGACTTTTTGTTTTCACCACTAGATGTCACCCTCATGAGCTGTCCCTATGTTTTGTTAATTTTCGTTTATGTCCTAGGTTGATTACACTCACCTGCACGCTGTTACGCTGATCGTGTGCCTGCCTTGTTGTCCAATTACTCACTAGTATTTTAGCCCTGGGTTTCTCTTCACTCTTTGCTGAGTCCTCAAGGAGTAACACCTTAACGTACCTTTGGTTCATGCTGTTGTGCTTGCTTGTTTGTTCTGTACTCTGTCCTTGGATGTCCTTTATGTCTGACTGCCTGTTTTGCCTTGTGGAATACTTTTTGCCTTTGGCCTTTCTAAGTTGTAATTTTCCTTGGATTACCTACTTCATTGTTTCATCTTTTGGATCTTCTGAGCTTTTGTATTTTTTCTGTTTGGATTAAAACCTTTGCTAACAAAAGACTTTCCTCTGTCTGCGACTGAGTTAAACACTGTCAGCTTGGTGGGTTAGTGGGATAGTTAATAGAACAATGATATTAATTATATATTATATTAATTATATTAATATATTAATTATATATATTCCTATAATTTATATAATGTAAGAATATATATAAGAGAAAACAAAGTAAGCCTATCCAGTAGAGATGGCAAAGAAAAGGCATGGGGTTTCAAAGAGGGCAGAAAATAGGCCCTGATGAATACTCTGTAACTAATAGGAAATGAATTAATAAGAAAGAAAACAATTATTAAGACAAAATCATGTGTGAATAAATAATAAGAATCAGAAGATGTGATGCATCATAGACTGAATAACGAACCAGCAGCTAACGTTAACTGAATGGGGCATAAGAAAATGAAACTGAAAGTAAGTTACTGTGCCCTATTCAGTGTTAGATGCAGGTGCAGTATTGTATATATTGTATCAAATTTTCTTGGTCTTCACTTGCCAACAGCACTCAGAGACTCAAATAACAGGGCTATGGATTCACGCTTTCTGCTGTGCACCTGCATTCACTACTATGACCAAGGGCTAAGCCCCCTGGCTTTCAAAGCTAGTGACATCCCTGGTCCATAGGATCATCTTCCTCTGGTATTGGCAGATGATTTTGTCCCCTGGAGGGATCCTCTGGGTGATACAAATATTGTGCAGTACTGTGCTTGCTGCTATCACTGCACAAACTCTCTCTGGGTGCATCCGCATCTCCCCATGTAGACAATGGAACCTAAAAGACCAGTTCACTTCAACAGTGAAGCTTAGACTTCTTGATTGAGTTTAATGAAGTTATGAGGTTAGGCCTATGTCAGAGTCGGTACAAGGGATTACAGATGTAATGCTGACCCTGACATATGGAGATGTTTAGGCTCACCTGCACTTGAGCACTCCAATACTTCGCTCAACAGTAGACCTCGTGATAACGTGGGTGGTGTTGTACTGCCGTTCTTGCAGGGACCTCGAAGTGAGGATAGGTGTCATTAGCCAGCGTTTCAAAAGGTAACCACTGTCGCTGAGAAGTATGTTGTTAACTCCTCCAGCCTTTAAGGTGTTGCTCAACTGACTTTCCTGGAGTATACTTGAATCGTTGACCCAGGCCACCTTGCCACCAAATTGAAGATTAACTGGCATCTGAACGTTGATTGAATGGTATCCTTTATGGGTTTACATTTAAATATTCGTGGTGCCTGGATGCGGACATAAATCCCGTCAGTGCAACCCATGATGCCTGGGAATGCTGGAGGCCTGGAGAAATTGCTGCTTCATAATTGCCGAATTGGCTTCAGTAGGGAGTTGAGCATAGAGCAGAAAACAGAAAATTTAAGTTTCTCTCAATTCCTTACACTCACATACACACACACACACACACACTCATTCACTAGCTCATACTCTAGCTCATACTCATGTTAAGTTTGAAGGCAGTGCATGATGGATTTGTATAAAATACGTTAAAATAGAATGTAAAATTTCTGCAAGTTTAAAATGACCCTGGTTTGCCCTCACCCCTAGTCATTTTTGTTTAATAGGTAGCCTACACAAGTCATCTAGTTTGCCTGTAATAGGTATCTAAATTATATAGTTGTATACTGCACATTAAATATTGCTTATTAAAGTACTGTTAGCTGTTGTTTCACAAATTGGATTTACGTTGCACCAAACCCTCTAATCTCAACCCAGAGTAAAACCTAGAATAATAGTTTAATTAGAATGGCAGAAAATCTATTCATGCAAATGGGACTACTGTCAGTGGTAAAAAATGTAGATGGCTTTGTTAACTGGATTGAATTAATCAATTTTTTCTGTCAAATGTATTGATTACTTGG
Source organism: Tenualosa thibaudeaui (assembly GCA_027481765.1). Taxonomy (NCBI): domain Eukaryota; kingdom Metazoa; phylum Chordata; class Actinopteri; order Clupeiformes; family Clupeidae; genus Tenualosa; species Tenualosa thibaudeaui. The sequence continues at coordinate 6,355,320 of JAIFZK010000010.1, read as the reverse complement.
TTTGGAGTAAAATGATTGTTCATTATAGCATTCTTTTATTCTTCCATTTCAGTAACTGTCCAGGTTGATACAATTACAACCGTCTTGGGAAATAATGTTGAATTACCCTGTATATTAACTAAATATACTGATGAAATCATTCAAATTGAATGGATAAAAAGAAGAAATGGAAAGGAAAACAAAATTTACACAGTTTTAATGGATGGGACTACTCGTCCTGAACATGTGAACGGACTCAAAGAACGTTTGAAATTTGCTGGTAATCCACCTAAAGGTGTGGGAACAATTAGTTTACAGAATGCAAAACTTACAGATGAAGCTGTCTACACATGCAGATTCATCTTGTTTAAAACTGCATCTGTCAGCAAAGAACTCCAGCTTCAGGTCCAAGGTATGTTTTATATACATAACATGATTATGCTTGATTTAGGATTAGGATACATTTGTAGTAATGTTGTCATGTAGAATGTGTAGTAGGCCACAGGCCAGATAGACATTTCACCTTCCCCCCATCTCCCAGTGAAACCAACTTTTTTTGAAAGTTCTAGCCATGCTGAATGTGAATTTGAGTGTAAATATTGAAGTGTTTGACATGTACTGCTTGTTTCAGACCCAGTATTAGCTGTCCATTAAAAACCAATGCCTTTAAATGCCTTAGGAAAACATTACAGAACTATGCACAGGCCATGGTGTGGAGAAATTGGGACACGTCTCAGTGCATGTTAAATCACATCGAGTGGTTATAGGCTTTCTTACACATGCCTTCCTGCCTACGGTCAGTTTATGCAGCAGCAGTGTCTTGAGCCCTGAAAAGGGACGGGACTGCCGCGGGACACCATTGCGGCACTCCAACTTTGAGGGCTGCATGTGGGCGTGGACAGGACAGGATGTGTTTGTGGGAGTAGCACAAAGAGATTATTATTGCACTCCTGCAGTGAATATGTCCATAAAGTAACATGTTGATATTCTTAAAATACCCAGCATAATTTATTTGTTCAATATTTATCATGCTGATGGGTAGCAACAAATGCAGCAAATCTCTCTCATGCGGGGTGTTGTGCGCGTAGGCTATAAACTAGGCTATAAATGTGTTTTTAAACAAAGAAGCCCTTGAGAAGAACGTCAGACAGGCTGTGTTCTCCATCCTCTCTTGCATTCACAGGATCTGTTGCCACCAGTTGCAAGATTAAGGTAAATAATAATAAATTTGAAGTTGTCATTAGGCTACTTATACATTTTGATAGCTCTCCTTTACACACACACATATATATATATATATATATATGTATGTGTGTGTGTATGTGTTTGTGTATAATGGTGTGTGTCTTTGCACATCTCCTGTAGACATGGAAATGTCAGATTCAGTTCTCTCCCTGCTGCATGTAGAATTCATACTGCAATGTATCCACCTATGTTATATCTGTTCTTGCTATATCAAGTGCAAGATTGCGATATTGCACAGATCAGATCGGAATGCCAGTGACTTCCTTGATGAAACATCAAGACCAATACCAATGTTTAGATAACTGATAAATAACTGATGTCCACATATTTAACAAATTAACAGTATCTACAGTATTAACTTGTAGTCTGCACAGAGAAATCATATCTACATGGAAACAAAACGTTGGTTATCAATTTAACCACGGTCCCTGGTGTGTGTATTTTGCTGAACCCTCTGCAATAATGCCTGGAAGGGCGCTAGGGTGGCGTTCCTGAGCTATATAACGCAGGCACATGCTCGCCAGTCTTCCTCTTCCTCTTCCACAGAGGTTCAAGCTGTGTATGGTCCAAGTAAATAATGGTAAACTTGTGGCTAAAGGATGCCTTCATATTCACATTAATCCTTACATAGTGAGTCTGAAAGGGCACCAGAAAACCACCCATTAAAAATCCCCCTTTTTGAAAGGGGTTTTTAGGTCGTTTCTGAGGCATAAGTTCTATGCTCTCGTCACAGAACAAGGATCAATACCCTGTTGAACCATTCTATGTGACCTTTAAACATCTTCAATACATATGATACATTTTGGCCAATACCCTTAAGACACACCTGTCAAACTCAAGGCCTGTGGACCAAATCTGGACTGCAATGTAATTCTATCTGGCCCCCCAGATGATACCTAATGTCTATCAGAACTGGCCCACCAGTCAGCACCGTTAATACTGCACTGGTGTTACGTCAGTCGAGGCCCGTAAGCGCAAGGCCTGTCCCCACTACCTGCTCTAGAATCTTTACTATTAATCAGCAGCCTCAGTTGTTTGTCATTGCTGTCACCTGAAGTAGCCTTGCCTAGTAGTGCTAAACTTTTTCTTACCCGTTGTTACCTCTTGTGTGCGGTGCGGTGTCAATGTGGCTGTCATGAAATATGTCCGGCCCTTCACTTGGACAGTTTTTTTTTTTTATTACGGCCCACTGTGTATTTGAATTTGACACCCCTGCCTTAAGAGAAAACAACATTAACTTACAAAGCATACACTTCACATTTTCTGAATGCCTATATCCTCTAGTTGTGATTTACCAAGCACTGAGACATGTCCCATCTTCCTCCACACATGGATTAAGCTCTAACCCTAAACCCAGAATAGTAAGCTAATTTCATGACAATTGATCACTTTGTGCATCAAATTTGATAGAAAATCTCACAAAGGGGATCTGATTTAGAACAGTAAGAACTCCAAACTGATTGATTTCAGTTTTTTTTCCTTGTTTTGGTTTAATTTAACAGTGGCTGTGGACAATATCATATTTCTTAGGAGATTAAGTTATGAGATATTGACCAAATCAGAATGCTTAATTCTGATTTGATTTTCGTAAAACCCACTTTCTAGAAAAAAAACATGACTGATCTCAATTTAAGATTTCATTTCTTTCTCAAAGACAAAGGTATGGCCATTGTAAGAAGCAATTTTGGAAGTACATTGTCATCAAAGTTAATTTCCTGAAATTATATTAAAAAGTGCAATATTATATAGATACATGTATAATCATACATGAAATTGTCATTATTGGAATGTTAGGTTACACAATCAGACTTCACTACATTACATTGTAAAACCAACAGTTTCACCGCTTTGAAATAACTTGTCGGTGCATTTGCTGTACAGAAAAATGGTAAATGATTTTAACTTTTTCATTCTAGTCAAGCCCAACATAAGTATGTCTGATGTTGCCCCTCTGGTGGGGTGTACTGTGGAAGTCCTTGCAGTGTGCAGTGCTGCTCATGCTCGTCCTACTGCGGAGATTACATGGAATGTGGGCTCTCTTCATAACATCAGCACAGTAAACAACTCCTCTGTGAACTCAGATGGAACTGTGAGTGTCACTAGTTACATGATGGGTATGCCTTCTACAGACATTAACCAGAGGATCATACAATGCTTGGTCAATCACTCCAGCTTCAGTTCGGAGCAATCCTTTAACTATTCAGTGAACATCCACTGTAAGTAACAATTCTGATTGTTCATGTAAAAGTCTATATCATCCTGTGTTTTCTGATTGTTACCATATGCAGCAAATTCTTGAAATGCGATGCCCCTGACGTGAAGTGCAGATAGGTCTGGTGGCCACACTGAGCTGCAGAATGAAATCAAAATTGCTCGCAGATCAGGATGGGTTGTCCCAGGCTGCAATCATATGCCAATGTAGTATTATTGTTTCCATTTACCATGGGTGTTTGCTTTTACATTTTTTTTTACAACAAGTTAACATAGGTTTATGAGCTCCACATACATGTCTCTGAAGCAGTGTGCTGAAAATACCTTTCAGTCTTTTTCAGATCAGGCTATTTCTCATTACTTTTCTAGACTTAATATGCATTAGGGAAATTCAGTGAGTAAGCAGCATTTTCTCTCAGTTAGCCAATGAGTGCTGTAGCAGTGGCGGTGCGTGGCCAATTTTACAGAGGAGGCCAGAGAGATCGCAAGCTACTGAAAGACGTCACATCCATATATGTCAGTAATGAATTTAAATACAAATTAGCAGGGGCGTTGCTAGCTGTTTAAAACATTCAGGGCTATACCACAAAAGTTAGACTCACGTCAGGCCATGCTATTTTTACTGTTTATGGACCTTGATGAGCGTTTGGCGGAAAAACAAGCTTCAATCTGATCTGATCTGGCTAAAACCTTTAGGTAGGGAGGCCAAGTAAAACTGGTCTCCCTAGATGGCAGTATTTCACCAGTTAATGCGACTAAACTAGGATAGAGCTGAGCACTGAAATATAACGTAGGCTATAGCCCATAAATGTAGTGTTCGGGGGCGCTGTTTTGCTCGCTACTCCGATCAAAGAAAAACAGGACAACAGTAAGTTTAACACAGCAAATTTGGAATATAAAATGTGCGATATTAATATAAAGTCCTGAATATTTCTTTATTGAATATTTATGAGGAGGCCACGCCTCCCTCCAGGAGAAAACACCACTGTGCTGTAGCACCCCCTGCCCCATCTACAGAATGGCTGCATAGGTGCACAGCTGCAGTCTTTCCTAAAACATATTAAACTTTTGTTTGTAAAGACATGAAACTCACCGAGTGGTCAGTAATGTTCGCTGATATGCTGACACAAAATTTTCTGTAAACTGTATGGTTTCCAACAGGTTTTTGACCATTCTAAATTGTTGTTAGATTTTGGGGGGTTTTCCCAGTTTGACTTTTCACCAGAAGTCGTGGATAACCTTAAAGTTGCGTTGTGTGTTTCTTCCCAGCAGAATAGAAGACTGGATGGCTCAGTTGCATTGGATCAGGATCAATGATTTATTATGATTGATCCTGATTTACAATGATTTACAGGAAATCCCTGAAAGTAGGCCTAAGTAAAAATGTAATGGCGTGCCACATTCAACTAAAAGTGTTAGATCCAGCTTTTCTCTTTTACCAAAAAACTAATGATAAATAATAATAAAGAAAAAATAGCAGGCCCATATGCAGATGTAGTAACTTAGAAGTAACTAACAAAAGGACTGAACTGTGAAACTCACATCAGCTGTCTTTAAAACACCCTGCAGATGAAATGTAGGGTGTTGTCTAGTGCACAAGCACACATTACTGGAGGGTGAAATGTGTATTATTATATAGAGGGAAGTTGGATCTTCACATTTGGGTAGTCTTCAATTTGGCATACTATTGCAACTAAAAGAATATTTGCTTTTTGCCTTCCTGCTCTCATTTCAAGCAGGTCTTAGAATTAGCACAATTTAAGCCTAATTGAGGGCTCATAGCCCTTGAATTAATCAATTAGGGATGCAGAGGTATGCTGTATTTTATCCAAGCGAACAACATGCCCCCTATGGCTCAATGAATTGTGTGTGTGGATGTGAATTGCAGTATTTTGGAACTTTTGAATCAAATCAAAACTTGCTAATAATGCAGCAGTCTTTCACAAATAGTCTCTGACACAGTGGGAACTCTACATTTCCCTTTAGCCAATCAGCGCACTTCATGTGAAGAGTGGTCTGGAAAGAGAGAGGAAGAAAAAAGCTCAGTTCAGTTGACGGTGTGTGGCCTACCCAAACAGGAAGTAGGCCTTCATTAGCTATGATCGGGACAGAGATGCACTTGTAAAGGGATTGCAGTAGGCTGTGTACTAATTGCTATGTCAGATTTTGTTGCAAACAAAGCATTTTATGCTGCCTACTGGAGTCCTGGGAGCTCAGATGCCCACAAGTAGGCCTAATACAATCTCACACAGTTTTTTTTTATACAGGAGTTACTAGTGACAGACGTAGTGGGTAAGAGTGACAGTGACACCGAGTGATGGACTGCGAGTGACGGGCTGAACATTGGTCCTGTGTAGTATTTTTGCAGACGTACTTTAACAGACGTACTCTGTCTCTCTCATTAGGCTATTCAGCCATAAACAATAATAAAGCTTCTTTTCTCGTTTGACTTCTTTTAACAGCTGATGTGAGAATCCCTAAAATTAATTTCTGCAGGTTTGGATATCTTGCAACATTACAGTTCTACAGCCTATGACCCTCTTATGCAAGGAGAAGAAGCATAGGCTAATGTCTCAGTAGCTAGATTTCCAACTATATTTTTGTCTAATTTACAGCTTGTGTGTCTTTCAGATGCTCCTCAGGAGGTTAAAATAAAGCGCATAAAGAGTTCTACAGATTCTTCAGTGTTTCTGTGTGAAGTATATGCCAACCCAAAGGCTGATTGCACTTGGAGTAGGTAGGGTAATATTAGTGGTCTTTTGTTCTAATTTTGTTCATTCTAATCAGTCATGATGTGCCATGATGTCAGAACTGAAAAACTAAACTTGCCTCTGTTTGAGAAAAAGTGAAACTTTTTCTGAATTTCGAATTGAATCCAGACATGAAAATGGAATTTCAATATAAAGCCGGAATCATATAGAATTTGCTAATACTGTGTGCTGATATTTTAAATCTATGTTTTATGTGTTTTTTTCTTTTGCTATTGATCTTTAAAAGCTCATGTGTGCATGTGTACAGTACAACAGCCAATTAATGGTGATTACAGTGTATGCAAAGTTTTTTTTACCCTTTAGCAGGGTATGTTGTAAAGTATATTGACGTTAACCATACATTTGAATGAGAATGAGGGGTAGCAGTTACACTGAACACCTTCAATTTAATTCACAAGGCATTAAACAATTTGATAAACATAACCTTTTCAAAAGACTTTAACATAACTGATTAGTGCTAATAATATGTACGTTGCCAGCCAAATTCATCTGCAATATCATGATGTTGCTGGCTAACTCTCCTATTTGCTAACATTTAGCGTTAGCTCCAGTTAACTTGCTAACAGGGAAATTGGACATAACCAGTGTATAGAGCAAAGTGACTGACCTTACTTGTTTAAAATACGATCAGTGTGAAAGTTGTCATGTGGGTAAATTCAGATGTAACTAATAGCACACATAGGTGGCATTTTGAGGGTTGGCCTGCTAAAAGCCATTAAATGTCCATAGGCCATCCACATTAATGTGTAGTTTATGCTTCTCTGACAGAATTCTTGTTGGCTGTCACCAGCCAACTTTTAAAGCCATAACAATGCTTAAGGAGATCCAGTTGCATTTGATCCAATGTAATTAATCCACCCAGTTTACCCTGCTATGTCTGTGGCAGCCCCTAGCTACTGTGTGTGAGGTGATGTTGCCATTATAGATTGATCCCTAAACCCCATGAAAATTCTATTATCAGCTGTATTAAACTAACCAACTAACTTATATTAAGCTAATGAACTGCTTTAGCTTATTATCTTTTTGTCTGACTAGGTCTATTAATGAATGCACTTGCATTTACTTCACAAGCCTCTTTTCTTCTTGCTCTTCATTTCTCTGAATTATCTATTCAATATTTTGTGTTTTCATTTATTTTTTTAATGTCTTCACTTTTTCTCATGTATTAATTTTACTTAATTTTATAGACTTATAGTTATGAATTAACTTACCAAGAACATTTTATTTCTTATTGCTATGTGCCTAACTATCTACTTTTACCTGTAAACAATCAACTGTATTAAACTAATAAACAATTTCCTTAAAATTAAATTTAATAAAAAATAAAATAATAAAATTTAATAAAAAGTAAATAATTAAAATAATGAACTACTACAGCTCAGGAGCTTTTTACCTAACTAAACTTGTTCTATTAATTACATCATGTTATATTTGTGTGGTTTTTGAAGCAAAGAGACTTTCCTTCTTGCTCTCAAATTATCTTCATTATTTATTCAGTGTTTTTCCACTTTTATCTATTTGTTTGATTTCATCTGAACTTTACAGGGTACTTACACATAAATTCAAAGAAATGCTCAGGAACATTTTTGATTCTCCTTTGGGCCCTTATTGACCCTCATGGTGGGGTAGATTTGAACAAGACAACCCCCATACCATGCCAGCTCTTACCCTAACTCTAAGCCCAACCTCAAGCCCCAGGCTCAACACAGGGCCCAGACCTGTATGTCAGCTCTAACCCTGACCTAAGCCAAGTACCAATGCCTAGGCTCCCCCACAAGATCCAAGGTTTCCTGCCAGCCAATACCCTACCCTTGAATGCAACCCCAAACATCAGACTAGCTCTACAAGATCTAGGGCTGACTGCAACCCCAAAACCCAGGCTCTCCACCCAGTGCACAGAGCTATCTGCCCACACTAAAACTCTATTGGCCTGAGACATGTGACGTCCATGAGAAGTGCATGAGAATTCACATCCATTCTTCTCTGTTAGATTACTTGTGAAGTCTTTGTTACACATACATATATCATATACGTATATCATACATATGTTGTGTAAAAGAGCACAGTTTTACTTCAGTGTCAGTTTGACTTTCTTTTTCAATCTTTAAAACTACCTTTTGACTTTTTCCAAATGCTTATCCCAGTAATATCAGTTGAAGTCCTTTTAACATATTCCTTGCTACTTGATTGACTGTCTAAACAACTCAAGTCTTTATTCTACATTTTGTCTGTTCTCTTGTCAATTGAATGTGCACTTTTTTAACGATCACTGGCGAGTCTAAAATACATTGGGTTCTTCGGAGCTAAATGGCTAAATGTATTGCTTTAATATATTTAACATTATAAATTATTTAATTTTTTGCAAGTTGGACATGGATTATGTATCGAAGTGAAATAAACACTCATGCCCTGCAGTTTTTCATAATGTGAGCCGGTTTTGCTAGCACTTTGCTAATTGTCCAGTGAATGACTTGCAACTGATTACGTCTGTTCAGGTCCCACTTTCAGCTGTTTGTATGACCAATGTTCCTTCAAGGTCATTATTTCATTATAAATCATTATGTCATTATTTCTGATACTTAAAAAAGTACACTCAATGTGTATGGCCGATGAAGGGAATGACGGAAGCATGAAATGTGAAAATTAATCGAAGGTACATGGTCAGACGATCAGACAAGGAACATAGAACAAACTGGGGTTTATATAGGGAGCAGAGCAATAGGACAAACAGGAGGCAGCTGATACTCATTACGGGGAAACAGGATCATGAGGCACAGGTGTGGAGCAGGGGAGGAGAAAGGGGCAGGGCAGGTAAACAGAACAGAAGCAAATGGGTGACATAAACAAACACAGAAGCTGCAGTGCAGCGTTAGTCCAGTGGGTGGCCAAGGTCCCAGGGAGCAGGATCATGACAGGCTGCATGTCTTCAAATGTTTATGTTAGCAGTTTGGCAACACTCATATGACTTTTAAACATCACTTTTATAAATATTACAAATATATGTTCACTTCCAAACTGTCTGCTGGAATGTTTCAAGTTGGTATCGAGTGTAATATTTCACTAACTGAATGTGAACCACATAAAAACTCATTGGAAATGCGTAACACTCCAGGTTAGCTTGGTGTACTGTTAAGCCCAATAGGAACGAGAATGACAAGGTCCATGGTCAGAGACCACGTCGGGTGCAAAGCATTTGATTGCCGTAAAGTGGTATGCTTGTCACGTGACAATATAAACTTTGGATACATGGTTTATACAGCAAAAATGCCTAAAAATTCCATTCATCAATGATTTGTAGAGTCTGTCTCCTGCATTGTGAGTAATATTGCAATTTTAATACAAAAATTATACCCAAAGAAATGTAGAAGTGTGTGGGTGCAGCTCTATAGAATCCCATTCATTCTCGACTCACCCACGAGTGCCCCTAGAGTGCAGTACCACACTGGAAATGTGTGGTCTTTGAGAGTCAAAGTTCTCCTATTAAAACTTTTCTGGTTCAGTTTTGGAACATAAACAAAGTAGCGTGAATTGAGTAACCTATTGAAAGAATTTATAGATAAGTTTTATGTAGTTTATGATGAGATATGTGTGCACAATAGCCTTGACCTTGCATTTGAAACATAACATGACAAAGATGTGACTAAACACATTAAATAAGCTAAATGAAACTGGCTTTCATTATCATTTTGAACAACAATGGTAACATGGAAATATATGGCAACATTAATGTTGCAGAAATGTAAACATTTTGATACCTTCACCTCTTTAATTTTCCAATTGTCAACTTTATAATTTGCATTGCTTGTCACAGCTGACAGCTCCAGGCAGTAGACAGATGTGCAAGTGTCGTGCTCTAAACAGTATGTGTACAACACTGCATCATGTGCTCTCTGACATTCGTACCAGGTCATTACACCTTAAGAAATAAATCAATTTATTATCTGTCCTGCACACGGGCCGCAACAGGGTCCAGGGTCAGCTGCCAGTGTATTTGGGGTAGGAAGGGACTGCAATGGCAAAGACTCTGTTGTCCGAAGTCCGATGTTTGTTCCTAAGGGTGTTGGACAGAAGTTTTAGAATCAGAAGAAGAGATGATGAAGGGTGTATTTTGAAAATGAGTGATTTATATTGCTCTATCTGATTCTTCATAGAGATGGACATTCCCTACCCACAGATGGAGTGAACGTGGATAACGACAAACTGTCAATTTTCTGGTCACATCCTGACTTAAATGGGCTGTACATTTGTGAGGCTAGAAACAAATATGGCCAAGCAACAGGATCACTTCACATTTATGTAGTAAATCCCAGTAAGTGTTTGATTTTCATTGATGAATTCAGTTTCTTTCAATGGTATTTCAAAGGTATTTTCATATTTGTCTTCTGAACAATTTAGAGATGCACCGATTGCAGTTTTCAAACCAATACAATACAATCTCCAGTTTTGACTGACCGATACCGATAGCATCTTTTCTAACTATATTACAACACACGTAAAGATTTAGAAGTGCAAATTGTTCAAAAAACTGCACCGAGCAAACATTTTGTGTTGTCTCAGAAGGACTGTGTGCATAAAATGTTGAGGTATATGCCATTGCTTTCTTTCATACACAAATTACAAAAGCATGTCATCATTTCTAGTTTCTCTCTGCCTATAGAAGCCACATTTTTGTGACAGGTGAATAAGATTTCCACAACTGTCTGGCCATACTCTTAATCGATTTCTCTTTTTTTTTTTAGGACATCGTGGTGTGCTTGGGGCTTTACTGACCTTCTGCCTTATGAGTGCTTTAGTTGTATTTGTCGTTTTATATTTCAGGTAATAGCACAAATAAAAATCCTGCTAAACAGTATGTTAGCATCCCATGATCATGGCTCCCATAATCCCATGATCATTCATGATTTTGCAGATATCTGACTGTGGGGAGCATGCCAGTAGACACGATGGTCGCCACAACATGTTATGTGTTTGCTCTGCTGGGTAGGGAAAGAGCTGCACTGGGTGGGTTACAAGAGGCGGATGGGGGCTCTGTTGTATTGGGTGGTGCCTCAGTGTTTTGAGTTGACAGACCTACAGCATCCATGGATATATTTACGCTACACCTATATTTACACAACGTTGACACCTTGTGTAAACACATTTAACAACATTTATCTTTGTTCAAAAGCAACAAGGTGACAAGGAACTTGGAGGTTATTATTTTGACTACTGTGTCTTTAAAAAAACTTTTTTCATATTTGTTTTTTGATCGCCTAAATGCCAGAGTCATTTCAGTCTGAAGTAACTTGCTACTAATAAAAATCAAGTTACGAACATATTTGGGGCTGAAAACTGTAATAGTTATACTACAGGCCTACTGCATTTAGGCTAAACGTCTGGCTTGCTGGCTTAGAGCATCGGTTCTCAAACTGGGGTCCGCAAAAAAATTTGCTATAGTATAAATATACATATTGCTATAGTATTTTGCTAAGTATAAACTTGTCTTATGGGTCAAAATAATACTGTTACATTGTAATCTGATCAATCAAATTGTGCTCATTACTCCCACGATTGCGTTTATGAGGGGTCCATGAGAAAATTTCTGCTCCACGAGGCCTAATAAAGTTTGAGAATCCCTGATTTAGAGAAAGGCTTGGTGTGTGTGCATTAGCATTACCTTTGAGAATACACTTTTTGAAGGTGCAGTGTCAGAGCAACTGTAAGTTTGCATGCTGTGCGCGAGTGCTATCACACATCATCCTCTCCCTTAATGTCTGCTTGCAGGTTTGATTAGAGATGTTCACTGTCTCAGCCTGTTATGATTACTTACTCCATTGATTTGCTGGTTAACCAATGAATATAAACTTTAATAACCGATGAAAAAATTACAGATGGAAGACTGGCACATCATCTCAATATGCAGGAGACAAGACAAATACTCAAATGGTTGTCAGTCCAAATGTGGGACAGGTGGTCATTATACATTTCCAATGAAAAGAGGGTCCCTTCTGTTGAAAAAAGATATACAGGATGTGGAGGCTGTTCCTGTGTGTATTGTACCCATGCCAATATTGCACCATTGTGTATTCTTTGGTCACACATCACAGAACGACTACAAGCATATTATCAGAGAATATGGCATGATTAGTGAAGTAATCTTTTACCCTTACTTTCCTATGTCTTTCTAATTTTATAATTATATTTTTCTTTTAAACAGGTCAGGTCGGAATCTATGTCAAAAGGTTGGTAAGCTTCAATTACATGCTAATGCTTGTTGCTCACACCTCATTAACTATATTAGGTTACAGGTTATTAGGTTAACTATATTAGGTTACTATTTCCTTTTGCCTTTCCTTTTATTTTAACATAAAGACAAAAGATGGTATGTTCCTTCTTTGATTTCACAGAATCCCACAGAGCAGAATCCGCCTCAATCAGATGAAGGGTCTCCTGGTCCATCAGACAGTGTAAGAGTCACTTATAGCAAATCATGACATGGGACCTTGAAGTAGGGATTAGAAGCATGTTTGCTGAAGCAGTAATAACAGTTTTATGCACCCTAACCTGCCTGTTTTTTATAAATTCTCTGAGATTTTGGTCTGGATATGTTGCCATCATCTCCTGAGGAATCACCGTTACAGTGTTCATAGTGGAGCATCCTCAGATATCAGACTTAGGTGTCAAACATACAAAAAAGTCTTCAGATGAAAAAGGAGTAGGAGACGCTTTAAAGTTTATAAAATCACAAAGTCGAGTCCCAGATATCAAAATGCTGGCAATTCTCTGGCGGTCCTTTTTTCTGATAACATTTTGTCTGAGGCTGACAAAGCTTTTTCTGACACCCAGGGGCTGCGCTAGGAGGCTGCTCGCGGCTGCTGTAGAAACCCAAGGAATTGGCCAAGCAACCCACATTTTGTTTAAATGTAAATAAAATAAAATAGCCTAATTAGAAAAAGACAGAAACTATGCCAGCTCATTGGCTAAAGTAGACAGAAATCTCTGGTACTGCTAGGCCTGCAAACCTGCAGTATGCCTATCAAATGCACACAGTTGTGCAGAGATCAAAGCAGTGCACTGTGTGGTACATCATCATCCTCTGACATATGCTGCACATTTTAGCGGACGCCTTGAACACACACAAGGCTTCTGTCAACCAACTCTCCATAAGATCTCAAACCATGAGATTTCTGTGTTTCAAAAAGAAATGAGGAAACATTATTTCTTGTAGGTTATGTACTGTTTTACAAAAGAAGTCAAAGAAATCAAAGTTGTGCAAACCATAGAGTGAGGCAACAATTCACAGGCCATCTTCTGTGCACCATGTCAGATTGAAGGTAGCCTACTGTCCCCTGTCTGTCTAACTTTTTGTGAGAAAGGCTTATGAGCACAGCTTCTATCAATTGTTGATACAGATGAAAAGATTTACAGCACTATTAAATTAAAAGTCTGGAGTCAATCAGCAGTAGGGGTTGATTCACTCCGGATAATCCCTTGCTAAATAAATTAGTAACGACAAAACAGAGAAAAAAAACATAATTACTAGATTATTTTAATCTTAATGAAAATACCAATATCAGCATAGGTCACTTTTCTAAAGATGTAGGCTAAATCAAATTAATTTGCTAAACTAAATTATAGAGGCAGTGTTGAACATAATGTGTTACAAAGGAATGCATTACTGCAATTTTGTTACATTTTGTGGGAACAAAATAACCTTTAAAATATCAGTAACTTCAGTACAGTTACTAGCTATTGTAACAGACTATTAGTAAGTAATGGGCACTGTTAGTAAGTGGATCTTGTGTGCTTAGTTGCCGGGGGAGAGAGAAGACGAGGCGACAGCAGGTGGGTAGATAACATGTCCAATGCGTACTAGGCCTACCACCCTGAATGAAAGACTATATAGTTTTTGCTTCTGCCTAGGGAATCTGGATGAGTAGGGAAAAACGTAAAGTAATGAGTTGTGAAGTTACTGTTTTAAAAGGAGTAACAAGTAATATAATCCAGTTACAATTCAGAGCAGTTACTAAAGAAAAATAACTAGTTTCTTTTTTGAGTAACTTCCCCAACACTGATTATAGGATACTTTCCAAAACAAACCCACTGATACACCAGAGGTCAATGCTTTAATAACCTAGTTCTGAAGTGAAGTTGAGGAATATTGGCAAGCAGTCTGATTGCAACATCTATCGCAAATGAAAACTTTGTAATTTACATGTTGGAAGTTTTTAAACTTGAAGATATGCCGCTCCCACAGAAATAAAGTTCCTTGAGTTGAGGTAAATCCTTGAGTTTGTCCATAAACCGAGAGGTGACCATTAAAAACATTCTCACCTGCAGGGCTTTGTCCCTGGGTTAAAGGTCACTGTGCACAATCATCTCTCCACACAGCTTGCTGGGGCAGGTGGAGAAAGTTGCTGGGGATCATCTCATGGCCTTTTAATATCCACACTCACAGTATAGGCAATTACAACATACATTTAACAGAATCAGTTCTGGTGGTTTATTTATTTATTTGTTTGTATGTTTGTCTTTGTTGGTTGGTTGAAAATTGACCAGCAGCCCCTTGCTGTCATATAGCAACTGCTAAGGAACTAAGCAATTGCATTTGACGCTGCTTGGGTTGAAGTAGTTTTAGCTGTTCATGACGCAGAGATTTTTCCAAGGCTGTTTTTTTTCTGAGACCAAATGCATTTTTGTCTGAAGACAAAGACTTTTAGACTACTCTGATACTGTTTAGCCTGATGTTTTTTCATCCCAGACCTGATGCTTTTTTCAGTGGTGTCTGACACCTAAGTCACCTGATATCCTATGAACATCCTATGATATGAACACTATGAATGAAATGAAAATTCCTCTGAATACTGTTGGACAGACTTACAGCCAATCTGACCTATATGTTTGTATAGACAAGAAAGAGCTGACTGCAACATAATTTGAAACAAAACACACGTTATAGGAACATGGAACTATTCTGGGAAAATATCTCACTTGTCTGTCATCTCCTCTAGAGTAAACAATTGGGCATGACCTTTCTCTTTTCCATGCAGCCCATGTCCAAGTCTGAAGGTAGTGTTCTATATTCCTTAACACCCAAAAGTGACCACAGATTTCCAATATTTTTCCTATTTAAAACATGAATTAGGTAGTTCAGTGTACAGAGAATGATGGGGAAATTAAACTATTTTTGCACTTGCACTTTCAATCTGGCATCATAATCAAGGAGAAAATATGCTAAAATAAGTTGAAGATGGTAAGTTGTTTGATTCAAAGGTTATGAGCCTATACATTTGTCCTAAACAGTATTTTTACTATAAATATGCCAAATTTACTGTTCTACTGGAAGGAGATTATGAAGTGTAAACAGTTATTTTTGAAGTATTATGTAAATTGTGGAACACTTAAAAGTGTAAGATTTAGTTTCCCTCTTTTTCCAGCCTCAGAAACCTATGACTCATGACGTTACATAGGTATTTTGGCTCCTTTGGCCAAGACAGTTTTTAAGTTTTTCCTGTTCTGAGGGGCTAGTATTAGAGAGAAACTACATCTTACACTCCACAATGTGGCATACTATTGCAACAAAATTTATAATTGTGTTGAAAGCAGTGGGCCTCAGGATATCAGTAAATAAATTGAGACAGGTCTCACCTCTTTCCTTCCTCATTGGGTACTGGTGACTTTGGTATTCAGCCAATACATTTGGTATGTCTGATTGGACTTTGACATAGTATTTTGACCAGGCAATGGTAAGGCTACCAAGAACCACACATCAGAACTTTTAAGCCCAAAAATATTGACCGTGTAATACAGCAAAAGGGGGGTGGAGGGGTATTGAACACACCAAGAACAGGTACAAGACCAAGATGAGAAATGGCAAGGAATCAGCTATAATGTAATGCATAATAATATCTGCCAGGTTAGCACATTTTGGTAGGCCACAAAAAGGTTTTTCAATATCATGAAGCTCCTTGCAAGAACTCTATTCAAAGGCTCATTGACTACTTTTCTGACTGCCTATTTGACTGCCAGAATCAGAAACCTGCAAGACGTTCTGCAGGTGTCAAGTTGACAGTGGAAAGATGTTCCTCCCACTTGCAGATAATGGACCTAGTGGTGCTTCGAAGGCTAAGTAGTTTTGAAAGATGTCTGAAACAGTGAAATTTGTATGTGTTAACTACAATAAGGTTGCAAGTGTCTGGTGAGAGCTTTTTGCCTGTACTCATCATGAGTTCCGTCATCATGATTTCTTTACATGTCTGGATTCATTAGGTGAATACAGATGTCTAGTCAAAATTTTATGTCAATAGTCCAATCAGAAATACCTGTACTGAAAACCAGAAATACCTTTACTGAAAAAAATTAAATTTTCACCACTGTATATGCAAGAAATACATTTCTGACTCTCTCTCACACACACACGCACAAGAATGACATGTGGCCCTAATATGATTAACCCAACAACCAACATCTGAGATACATTCAAAAACTGTTGTTTTGTTTTTGTTCTCTCAGCTTATGTCACAAGCCCCACCTCAACAGTCAGCAAGCCCAGAAGAGGAAGGAGTCGAGCAAAGTTCAATGTAGTCTTCATTGTCTTTGTCAACTGATGCCACTATTTATGTTGTTTATTTTGCTAAACAGATTTTACCACTGAGGTACCACAAAAAAAAAAAAAGAATCACATCACATCATCAGATGAGAAAAAGTGGTCTGGAAGGAGTATAAGGCTTAGATCATTGAAATAGGACAGCGCAAATCTAGTCCTGAATGCCAGTGTACAAGCTTTGAATTTAATTCTGTCTGAAATAGTAAACCAATACAGGAAAACTAATCATGGAGTGACGTGGTGAGCAAAGACCAAACGTGCTGCTGCACTCTGAATCATCTGCAAAGGCTTCACAGCACATGCAGGGAGTCCAGTCAAAAGAGCATTACAATAGAATAGTAGAAATAATAACAAATACTTTTACTTTAATACAATTTGCAGCATTATTCATACTTTCTACTCCACTACATTTCTGAAAATTAATTCTGTTACATTTCATTATTCTTGACCAATTTGCACACTACACCTGCACCAACATTCACGGCATGGCTATCACTATGGTGACAGAAATAGTAAAAAATACCATGTCCAGCAATTCGATTGGATACTTTCATTGCAGGGATTTCCAGTTTCTAAACTCAGCCATCTTTGCGTTACAGTCACAATACATTTCTAGGAGGACTTTTTGTCTCCTCCCATATAAGTGTATCTGGTACAGTGTGCAGTACAGACTCAAGTCAATCTCCCACCTCCATTTCTGTATGACAAAATCTGTTCTAAATCTCATGGAATATGAAGGGTCTTGTATGTGTAGTTTTGAAAACAAGCTGTGACCAAATATGCCTATGCCTATTTCTATTTCTGTGCTGATTTGAAAAAGAAGGCATCGAGTGCATTTAAACCAGAGGGTAAACCAGTCTAGTCTCCTTCCTGTTTCAAAACAACCTCAGAGTGCCCAGGCATGTGTGCAAAATCGGTATAGTGTGTTAATAGTTTGGATGGCCTGAGTAAGTTGTTTTTGTGCATTACTTTATGTGTTTTCTCATGGCTATCCAGTGGGTGGGGCTACAGCTAGCTATGTTCTGTATTAGGCCCCAGAGCCTCAGTATGTGAGAGTTGGTGGTGAAGTGAACGAGTCATGTGGTTGCAAGTTGCTGCATAGTGGTTCAGGGGACCTAGACTGGCTGGCTGATCTAATCAGGCCCATGACCACTGTGTCATCCGCAGACTTGGTGATGGAGGTGTGACTACTGTTGGCTTTGCAGTCATGTGAGTAGATGTTGTACAACAAGGGGCTCAAAATGCAACCTTGGGGGGCACCCACTCTAACCACTTGTAAACGGTTGGTGAGAAAGTCATATATCCAGTGACATGGTGTGGTGTTCAGTCCCATGGCCTTCGTCTTTGTGAATAGGGTGAGGGGTACTATTGTGTTGAATGGTGAACTAAAGCCAATGAACAGCATTCTCACATAATTCCCCTTCCCCTCCTCCAGGTGAGTTAGGGTGGTGTGCAGGAGATTTGAGATGGCATCCTCTTAGGACCTGTTGGCTCTGTTAGCAAATTGGAGGGTGTCAAAGGAGCTTTTGATGAGCAGATAATGTTTTACATCAGCCTCTTAAACCACTTCATCACTGTAGATATCAGGGCCACCGGGTGATAGTCATTAAGGCATGATGGACTTTTGTGTTTTTCGACACAGGAACAATAGACTGCTTGAAGCAAGTAGGAACTGTCTCTTGAGCCAATGACATGTTAAAGATGCAAGTGGACGCAGGGGTTAACTGAGCAGTGCAGGGATTCAGAACCCTGTTAGAAATGCCATCCGGTCCAGCAGCTTTTCTGCAATTAACCCTCCTGAAGACATTGCTCACATCAAATTCAGAGACACAGAAAGGTGTATCCACACTAGCATCACAACACACTGTAGCTTGTACAAGGTCAAAACAGTCCAATCTTGCCAATCACCTGTGAGATCAGTCCTGGATTATAAAGGTATCTTATCTTTATGACATCCAATATGCGTGTATCATTTTTCAAGCCAATGATAAAATCATGGCTTACAGAAAGAAGCTCATGGTCTAGACCAACAGAGTTCATGGAGGTGTGTTGACATGTTTGGCTGTCTGTCATCTCTGGCTGATGAAGGGTTGGATATGGGCAGGAGCCGGCAGTGAAACGAAACGCTGTCATTTTGATTCATACTTCTCCTCAAAATCCCATCTCACGGAAAAGCAATGGCTAAAACATCCATTCACCAACCCAAAAAACAACATCCATCCTTTCTACACTTGTGGTGCTAGATAAACTTTAAAAAGTGAAGGAAAAAATTGTTCTTTATTGTGTGTTTAGAACCTTATGTTTGGTATTTTTGAGTAAGTTTGCAGTCTTGTTGTGCTGACCAGCCCTTTAGTTTAGTTTTGTGTTTTGTGTTATTTGTGGTTACCTACTTTTTGAGGTCCAAAACCCATGTATCGGCATCAGCAGAACATTCCTCATGGTTGCCAAGACCTCAGTGTCAGACATAGGGCGTAAAGCAAGGAAGTCCTTACACCGGTATATATAGAGGAGGAGGTCAGGATCATCCTCTTTGCCCCCAAAACAAGGAAAACTAAGCTTAATTAATTGGCAACCGTAGATCAGGAAGGCCAACAGCAGTGGTTGTGGGCTCAAGATCAGACTCTGGGCCAACACGAGTGGAAGATTGCTGTAAGCCAACACCAGTAAGCGGACTAGACATACTTGTTGGTGGTGGATATGTAGGCCTCACCTTCAGTTCATGGACTTCTTTAGACAGAGCTTCAACTGAATCTTTGACAGACCTGATCTGCTAAGAGAGCTCCTGCAACTCAGGCTTAACTGTTTTATTCAGTTGTTCTGTAAAGGTGGCGGTGTGTTTTCAAACACCGTTTTCATCGACTTAATTGCCTGGGAAAAGAGCTGGAGGTCAGTTACTTCACCATGCTCTCTCGAACTGAAGAGGCTGGTAAATCAAGTCTTCTCACTGTTGTTTTGGTGTTGCAATAGAGGGGACTGAAGGATCAACAAAAGACATTTCTTCAGTTTTTTGACAAAGACTCATCAAGAACAGTTACAAGATCTGTGCCTGTTGCCATGATTTGCACAAAGTCAGTGTCAACATTCAATGGTAAATATTCACACAGTGTAAGTGTCATGGTCCTGCTTCCTGATACCTTGGCCCCCCCACTGGACTATCAATGAATTGCAACCTCTGTGCTTTGTTTACACCACCCATGTGTTTCTGTTTTGCTGCCTGCCCTGCCTCTTTCTCCTCCCCTGCTCAGCACCTGCTCCTCATGATTCTGTTTTCCCCTTAATGAGTATCACCTGTTCCCTGTTTGTTCTAGTGCCCCTGTCCCCTAATTATACCACAGTCTTTCCTCTGCTCCTTGTCCGTTCACCTGACCTCATTCTTCGTCAATTGTAAGTCTGTTTCTAGTCTGTTCACCTACCCGTGAATTCTGTTTCCGTGTTTTTTACCTGCTCTCGTTTCTCGTGTCTGCCTCGTGGAGTTTTTGGTTCTTTTTTCCCTGAACCTTTTGAAGTTTGGATTACTGTCTTGGTAACTTTTAGATGTTTTTGAGTTCTCAGTTTTTTCCCGAACCCCTGCTTTTTGATACCTGTTTCTGGAAACCTTTTGTTGAATTGTGTGTTTTTGCTTTACTAATATCTCCTGAGCTTTTCCCCGCTTCGTACTGTTTTTGCCCATTGTGGAATTACCAAGATATTCTGAGCTTCTTCCACCGCGTACTGCTTAATGTTAAGTTCCTTGCTCTTTGTAAAATAAATCGTGTTTATGACAGTTTATCTGCATTTGGGTTCCTGTTTTGAGTAATAGCGAACGTAACAGTAAGTTTACAGTGAATAAACATGCGAAACAAAGTCTGCTTCAAACAAGCCCACAAGTACGACTTTTTCTTTCAACTCAATTCAACAATCAAATTCAGAAAATTAATTCACATTGTTGTGGAAAACCACCTTGATGCTTGCAAAACCCACAAATCAATATTCTAACCCACCCAACACACTTGGTCCAAACCAAGAACTCACTGTTGAAGTAGAATTGTTGACGAAGACTTTATTCACAATACCAGCAAAGTATACAAGAGACAATTGCCCCAAAGTATAAGTGCTGAGCAGTGTGAAGGAGATCCGCTGCAGAGAGGAGACCGTTTCCCTTGAGAGTTGATCAGGCTCTGACTGTCCCTTCCAAAACATCTAATCTTAAGTTGCTAGAATCACCTAGAGGCCTCCCCTGGACTACCTGCGTCATATTAATTAATGCAAGAGGCCTCGGTCCTGTTCATATTGGTGGAATTCCTTGCTCATCCGGTTATAAAAAAACTATCATTCTTCCTTGCTGGGCTTTTCAGTCTGACGTGTGTTTCCTTACATTAGGCTCCTATTTTGATATATACTTCTTATATTGGTTGACATGTACTTCCTTACATTGGGACTTCTTACATTGACTATCTCTATGATTTATATTCCCTTCATGTAATTAGGACCCATCTACACCATGGTTCTTATGTGTAGAGCATCTATTCCTATCATGGTTCTCATTTGAACAACACCCACTGAACAGCGGATCTCCGTCACTGCCACATATCATGATGTCCACCCAATGCATAATCATTCTTCAACATGTCATGGTATCCACGCAAACTGAGGTCTCTCATGCACAATACATGTATGGAGTCTACCCAGTCCTAGGCGTCCCAGGCTCCGAAGCACATTCCTGCACTAAATCCTGTCTGTTTTTCTACTCTCTTTCCCCCTTTCTCTGCCTGGAATGTTTCGGCCTTCTGGGCTACCATTAAGATGTTGCAAACCACCCTTCTTTCATAGGTCAGTATAAGCATTACACTCTCAGGTTAATATTGTGTATACTAGAATACTACATTCTTTATGATAATAATTTCCACAACATCCACAATTCACTACTGTGCTAACAGTTCGTGTCCCATCTGGGGTGCCATTATCTGTGGCGGTAGTAGGGTGTATTTAAAGTCTTGGGGTGCCAGGCGATTAACCACCGCTCAGACAGAGCAAACTCAAATAATCAGGCTAAACTAAATAAGACTATTAAATTGACATGTTTAGTCTAGAACAATTTAACAACAAAATGACAAGTATTACTAAACACTCAAGTTTTTGAATTAGTTTAGCAGAATGTGTTATATTCAGTGTACACACAGCAAGGTTACAGACAGGCAAACAAGCAGTAGCTCTATGAGTCTCTGTATTTTACATTGCCACAAAAAAAAAACGCGGTAGACGGGATCTTCAAAAAAAAAGGAAGAGGAAAAAAAGTCTTCTTCAAAAAGGCATCTCTTCAGTTACTATGAAACAATAGTAACAGCCATACTACAAAGTTCAAACACTGATTAGGCAGCTCTACTTTCAACAATGATCAACGCAGTATAAGCGCACAGGGGCGCGCACACAGTTGTAACAAATAAAGTAAAAATGTACAAAACAAAAGAATAACCAGACCGGGCTACTCCCCACCTGCTTGTATCCCATTTAAACCCTGTACATAGAATATTCACACATACATTACATGTTAGAAAAACAAAAAAAAAATGTTTGGAAAACAAATATTTATCCAAAAGGATCCCACGCTCTTACTTAACAGCGAAGGATAATGAAAGGGTAAGCGACTGCGAGGTTCGGCCTTGAAACAAACCAGTCATGGCACACAAACAATGGGAAGCGAGGTGCGGATCACCTACGAACAATGATAAAACAGTTCGTATGTAGGTAATCACGCAGCTCCCCGCACAAATCCCACGGCTAGAAAGTAACAAGCTTACTCTGTCACCGTGTCCCCAGCAGAACGCTGATAAAACTAAAATCAGCACAAGGAGACCATTTAAATCCCCGTTCGTAAGATCCACCCGCTGAACAATGATAAAACACTTTGTGATGGTGAAAGTGCACTTACGAATGGCGAGAAGTCTGCTGGGCCTAACAAAGTCGGGCTCTCTAGACATAAACCACAATGCCTGCACAGACGAAGGCCAAACGCTGCGAAAACGCACAGACGCGCTGCCAACAGCGCGTATGTCGACTCCATGCTTTTTACCGTGTCAGGAAAGCACGTTTATTATTATTATGAAAAAATCGCTTTTTTTAAGAAAAAAGAAAAGAAGGCTGGCTTGCCACAAGGTTTAAATGGAACACATGTTTATGAGTTCACTCAACGTCTGGGGGTCGGGAAGGGTTCTGATTGGGCAGGGGGCACACATACTCTTACTACCAGGAGAAAACACACACTTCAGCTGGCTACCGGCTTTTCTGTCAACTCTGACACCATGGATACAAACGTGGTACAAACGTTTGTCACAGTGGTCACGATAATAATTAAGCAGCAGCTCAATAATATTATCGCCTTTACGTATGTCACCTGAAGAGGAGAAGGGAAGAGTGACAGAAAAGGGGCCAACGTTTGCTGTGGGCCGCCATATTGCTGTGCATCATTGCGTCAGAAGGCAACCCAAAGAGCATGTGCTGAACGACCAGAATTATTTTTAAGCAGAATAAACCTTTACATAATAATAAAGTAATATAAGGGAATAAACAACTTTCGGAATTAAGTTTAATTTCCGAGTAATCATTTTCATTAGGAATTATGTGTTTACGTGGTCTTTTTAAAGAGGAATTAATGTTTATTCAGAATGAAATTAGTTTTATTCGGAAATAAAGCTCTCATGTAAACGCAGGGATTGTCCATGTATATTCATGCTGTTGCGTGTTCCTGTGTTGTTCTCCGTGTATTCTTGTGATCTGTATTTTTCCATAGTAAAACCTTTTTGTTGTTGAGATTGCATTGTAGACTTTATCTTTAAAAATGAAGGATGAACGTCAATATAAAAAGCAAGCAGAATTTTTGTGGGAAAAAAAGGTTTTTCTAGTTTTTAAGACATATTCTGAAGTTTGTTGCAGGCAGCTTGTTTTAAACAAACCTTACCTGGTAATATATAAAGTTCTTACTGTTTTTATGCTTACTTGCATTTTTACTTTCATTACTTATGTAAATTTACTGAAGGAATTGATTTGATTTGGAGGTCTGGCGAGATGAGAATCTGGTTAGACTACAAGTTTCAATCACTTCCCCAAGTCTGACCTGCGACAAAGAGGACCTGCGACAAAGAGACCCTAACCCAACAGTGTGTGTGTATTCAAGATCAACTCCAAATGAGATTAGCTGTGTGTCTGAACCTGGAGAGGGGAAGGCAGATAACAGCCATTAATATTAGAACAAACAAAAGGTTACTTATGTAAATTTACTTAACAAATACTTGCCGTACTTAAGTACAATAAATACTAGATACTCTCAGACTTTTACTTAGCTTATAGGGAGAATGTAGCCATTGTGTGTTGCTAAGTGACTTTGTTAGCCCACTTCATTACCCTGTGCTCCGTGCCAAACTGAACTTTGGTTGTAGTATGAAGGTGTTTCACTAGACAGATGATCATATTGCACAAGTCTGTCCATGGAATTGTAAAAGACAGACATATTATCCATTGTAGGATACTGTTATTTTGATGTCTTTGTTATGGAAGGTGTGATCCGAAACTGTAGGTGTGAACCAAAACTGAAAATTATCACAACAGATTAGGTGTGAATGGTAGATAGCCTATTCTGTGTGTTACAAAGCTGAGACATAATGACAGAAATCTACATATCAGATTGAAAATGTCTATAAAGATAATGAAAGGCTAACATATATTATTATTATGTTTTATAAATTCTTCAGTGACGTGGAGAACATACCACCTGCGAAGAGAGCATCCACTTGCATGGAAGTCAGAAAGTGATGCAGATATTACTCCACCACCACTCCGGTTTCTTCTTGCAAGGGAGCCTGGTGTGCAGCTGAGGGCAGAGGACAACCACACTCCTCTGGATCTCTTCAATCTGTTCTTTTCAGAGGATGCTGTGGAAACCCTCTGCTGTAACACCAACAAGCAAGCTGCCAGGAGCATCGCTAGAGGTGCAAAGTACAGATGGGTGGATGTTGGGGTTGCTGAGTTCTATAGATTTATTGGGCTGGTGTTCTACATGGGCATGAAAAAGATGAATCAAGTCAAGGACTACTGGAGAAGACACAACATCTTCACTGTCCCTTTCCCAGCACAGACATTGGCAAGGGACAGATTCAGAGCCATCTTTTGAAATGTGCACATGAGTGACCCAGATGAAGACAGAGAGAACGATGCAAAGAAGGGAACCTCAGCCCATGACAAACTGTTCCGTGTCAAACCCCTCATGGACACCATCAAGACAGCCTGTAAGGCATTCTATCATCCACGCAGGAACCTTGCTGTGGATGAACGCATGGTGACTTCCAGGGGCCATACCATGAGACAGTACATGAAGGACAAACCAACCAAGTGGGGTTCAAGTTGTTTGTGCTTGCAGACTCCAGCCACGGGTACACTTCTGACTTTACTGTATACACAGGCAAGAACAACTTCCACACAGGTCATGGCCTCTCTTATGACTCTGTCATGTCACTGACTAACAGAGGATATTTGGGGTCTGGATACCATGTGTACATGGACAATTTCTACACCAGCCCAAAGCTCTTCAAGGACTTGTATGCTGCCAAGTTTGGTGCATGTGGAACATACAGAGAATCCCGGAGGGACTGCCCACACAGTAACCTCAATGCACTGACAAAGCGTTCACCCAGAGGAACAATCCGCTGGATAAGAGATGGACCTGTTGTCTATACAAAGTGGATGGATACACGAGAGGTGTCATATTTGACATTTGACATATTTGTATGTGGTGAGTGTCTGAAGTGTCCCAGACTGGGAAACCACTCTGACACATCATCCTCATGTGCGTTTCCCGTACTGCTGTCTATCCCCCCTTGTGCACTTTATGTTGGTTATTGATCTATATTTGCACTGATGGAAAACGTGGGTAAGTGGTTGAACATCATTACTTAGCTACCTTTGAGCAAGGCACCTAACCCCTGTGTGTTTCACACTGTATGTATAGGATAAATGCAGAGGCAAGACTGCCCTGTTGACAGTTGGTTGTAGAGTCTATACTTATACATATTTTATTTTGAGAGAGGCACTTCAGGTGAAATATCCTCTCTCTCTCTGACCTTTATCTCTGGAAGCAAAATCGTAACAATGGATAAAGTCATGTTCATAGTATTGCTGCATTTTGATTACATATTAGGCACAAAGCCTTTTACGGAAGGAATTGGACAAGCAACTGAAATCTGTATTTATAAACATGAAGTAAAATAAACACACACAGCATTGTGTAGCACTATCTTTGCCCTAATCTAAAAGAGGATGGATTAGGGTAAAAATATTGGAGACCGGGCATGGTTGTAAAGCTTTGTTCTTCAGCAGCTATAACTCAAATCTTTTGAGCTTCAGTTCTGGCAACAATTTCAGTTCAATGGTAACAACTCAGATCTCTTCAGCTTTATCACAGACTTTGTGAGATGATGACAAATGCAAGGTGCTCCTTTGTTACAACCTACTCTAACACATACTGGGGTAAGTTGCAACAGGTAGACACAGTTCACAAAAACTAAGGATACTCCTTGTGATGTGCAATAGCAACAGATTTATTGACATAAGTGGCCACAACAATAAAGTATATATGTGCATATAGAGCTCTACTGTCCCACTATTGTCCAAATTGGGTTTTGGTACCACTGTGAGCAAGGCCCAGACCTCTGGGGCCACAGCATCGGAGGTAGCCCTGACAGGGGCCCTCAGTAAAACCATATAACTGGGCATTCAAATAGTCCATGATCTCTCATTCTGTCTGAATTTTACTTGAATTTTTACTTAATGATGTTCATCATTGATCTTGTCACAGAGGGGGCCAAGATGATTTTCTGCACTTTATTCCATAACATTATTACAACCTACCCCGCCCCTGTCAACCATTGTTTTCTACATACATTAGCATGGTGCTTTGAAATAAGCAGGGAGATAGATGCACCATGTTTTACTACAGATATTACTGTTTCAACTCTTACAACTTTATAATGTAAGACGTATTAAATACTTTCTTGCCTTTGATTTTCCACTGATTTTCCATGCAGGATCACAGAGGAACTGAGAGGATACTTAAAATGTTACATTATTCCTATCTTATTTAAATGCCCTTTTTTTAATTGACATGTTGCTGTACAATTGTTTAAGAATTCTTTAAGATAGTGACATGAAAACAGAATTGAAAACAAATGGTATGACAGATTCTAGCTTTTCAAAGAAGGGATAACATAAAATAAAGCTCTACTTAGTTAGTGTTCTTATTAGTCCAATTCTGGCCACAAATGCAGATCAATTTGTTAAAGGAGCTATGTGTAATACTTTCAGGTTAAAACATAGGAACAGCAACAGAAGAAACAACTGTGTTGACATTAGACAAAATGCCTTCGCACCATGTTGTCCAGATGTCCACTTGCAAATAAACTTCAGTCACACTTTCCTGTACTATCACATTCTGCCAGTTGGCAGAATGTGATAGTACAATTGGCCTTTACACTTCAAAATAACCTGGTTCTCAAATAATCTGATATACAATGCAGCTAAGTCTGACCAGTGGGCCTATCTTCACTTCTTCCAGTTCGCCTGAGATAGAGAACCAACAAAAAAACTGGAGGCAGCCTTAACATTATGCATCCTACTCTCTTTTCTCTGCAGTCATTGGTCTGATTGGTTGTAGGCATATCCTGCAGAGGCATTTTGGTCTATGTCTATTAATTCCACCTCATGGAAGTTGGAGATGACAAGAAAGTGGCAGGCAGATGAGTATGTGTGAGAAGCAGGCTAACTTCGGAGGGCGGTATTATCTGATATATGAATGCCGTAGAGTTCATCTTCCTGTCTATTTCACTGTTGCCACGTCTGCACTATGTGGCTTTGCTAACAATTTACACGTTTTGATATCTAAAACAGGCTCATTTGCAAAACTACTTCTTCCTGCCACACACCGACGCATTCAAAACTTACCAGCAACTGCTGTTGCTTGTTCTAAATGGATATTTTGCTATAGTAAAAAGCAGGTAGTTAGTTCCATCTCTCATTGTCAGGCACCACATCCAAGTATTCTATTCAATCTTGTTTTTGTAAAATCACCTTTACCCATACTCCCAAATGTAATGTAACAGTTAAAAACCATCTTGGTCACAATTTACAATGTTGCTGTACTGTGAACGTCGGTCAGGCCACTAAATTGCAACCCTGTGTTAACGTGATCAAGCAGTGTTATAACTAAACGTTATCACCTAGGGAAATTAAATACTGTTTCTGATTGGCTGACAGGGTGTCCGATAAAGGGACACCTATAACATAGATCTAGTAAAAAAGTCCATTATTCCCCTATATTTATCTCCTATATTATCCCTAACTTATGTAACACCTTGTAATAGGTTTTTTTACACTTCTTATTGTACTCCATAATTTAAAGAATAATTTTAAGAAAGCATGACAGAGTAGGATAGGTTGGGGATATTGTGGACATTTAAGTCAAAGGGTACATGCTATGCAAAACTCTCTTTTTGTGTGATTTTGTATTCCCATTTGGTATCTGATGCTTCTACAAACACTCTAAATGTGAAAAAAATCCATCAATCCAGAGACGTTTTGACGGAGGCCGAGACTATATCAATGGTCACATTTGAATGAATGAAATTGATTTTTCAGGGCCGTATATTTTAAAGGCTTTGTGATGTGGACACAAAAAGTATCATTTTTAACAGTAAGTAGATTTTTTATATCTGTGTGGAAACTGCTTATATGCTTTATTAGCTCTCATTGTCTAACTGAGTGAATCTAAACTCTTCAAAGTTCCCTCAAGCATATTAATGAAACTGGAGTTAGCTTGCCCTGAAAGTCATTAAAACAGATGGGTAAAAAGGCAGGTGAGAATGCCTAATCGGACAGGTTTTTACCAAACTGTTTCAAAGACATGTTTTCTGAGCTCATAGACCTGTGTTAACTTGTTGAAAAAAGTATAACCTATAACCTGGGACCTCTAAATTGCGACTGCAACATAAGTGTTTAAAAAAAAACCTTTATCAACGACCCTAGAGTTAACTTTGACTTACAGAAATGTAAGTTGAATTGTAAATTAAATCTTCCAGAATCCCACCGGAGAAAAAAAGTTAAGTGGCTTATTAGTATGTGTGGAAGATGACCAGAGATTTTGACAGGTTTAAAACCTTTTGTGAGATGAGTTGGTTGTCCAGACACATAAAAATCAGATACCACTTCAGATTTGGAAAAATTGCACTCCATGTGTTTTTCTGCTGTTCAGACTACTGAAAATTCAAGCAAGTTCAATGTGGATAAAGATCTGGGCTGGTAGTCTGTACAAGGCCACAGGGTGACAGTAAAGAGGAGACATCAGGCTCAGTGACTTTAAATAGTCCAAATACTGCCACAAAAGTGCACTGTAGTCCACCAGAACATTAAATAATGTAGAGTCCTACATCTTAATACTATGCCAGAAAACAAAAACATTCATATACACTCACCTATAAATGCATAATGTCCCACAGCTGCTGATGATACATATTCCTATTGTTGCAGCAGATATGATGTAGATATACTGTGGTCCTGTGCTGTGGCTGTCATCTGCTAGGTGAAAGAAATGTTGTAGCTATCATAATTTTATATATATATATATATAGTCATAATTAACTATAGTTGTAGTAGTAGTAATTGTATTGATTAATCAGGACATTTTATGACGAGAAAAAAGGAAATACCATTATAAATGGTCAAGTTCCATGTTTGTATTTGATTTTGTGTCAGAGTTGATACTTCACATGTGTATATTCCCTCATCAGACTCCTGCACATATGGAGCTCTGTTGGAGTGGCAGGATCAACACTCATCCTGTCTGACGTGAAGTTTGTCGTTAGGTTCGGGTTCAATGGACTATATGCAAAAACTGGTGTTTCATTCTTTAACCACCTGATAACAGTTAGGTTAGCAGATGTATTACAGATAATAGAAACGTTTATTCCCTGAGGTTTCCTGAGGTTTGCTATGTTTGTACCTAAAACAGAACAAAGAAAAGTTAATTGCAATGAATGAATTAAATGTATTTTATATTATGTCGGGATAATGCTAAGAGACCAGATTTAATAATTACATTTCAAGTGTGATGGTTTTACCTCTGCAACTGAGCAAAGCTAAGCAGAATCCAAGATGGTTGGTCCTTGGCCGGGGTTAATGACCAGTCCCTTCCCCAGTTTGGTCAGAGGCTTAGCTTTGGTTGTGTGAATGCAGTTGGTTGTGTGTTGATGTGTTAATCTTCATCAGTGAACACAAATGTGATTGGAGAATGTCCAACAACTTGCTTCTTTATTTGCCGTTTATTTGTACATGTACACTTTTTACATGTGCTGGTCAACCCTCACTCACACACAGATACACACACACACACACACACACACACACACACATCGTTAGTGGCCTGACTTTTGTTGAACTGTTTTCTGATTTTCTGCAAATTTAACACATCCTGTGTGGTGCAAGTACTTTTACGTTCATTCATTATTCAATTTTTGAAAGTAAGATAAAATTTTCATCCATAAAATAGCCAAAATACAAGGTCATTTTCATTCAGCAAGTGACAACAGAATTTTGGAAAGTCTGCATACCACCTCTTTTTCATCTCCCATTTCACTTCCAAAATCGTACATAGACCTTGTGTAAACCACAGTGTGTAACAGGGTTATTTCATTGACCTGCAGCATAATTAACACCAGCTAGAGTAGTAAGATGTAATATTTTATCTGTATGTGCATGTACATTTCACCTTTTCTTACCTCTAGCATTCTGCTAGACAAATGACTTTCTGGATACTTTTTGTTTGGTTTTTAGCCAGTCTCCATCAGTTTAGAAGCTCTATTAGCTTTGCATTTTAATGGTATCAATTTTTCTTCATTCTTCCAACCTCCTGCGATGACGGGGCAGGTGGTAGAGGTAGAGGACAGAGGATTGCAAGTTCGAGCCCCACGCTGCCTGACCCCATCAAAGTGTCCTTGAGCAAGATACTGAACCTCAAACTACACCTGGTGGCAGGTTGGCACCTTGCATGGCAGCCTCTGCCACTGGTGTGTGAATGGGTGAATGTGAGGCATACAATGTAAAGCGCTTTGAGTGCTCATAGGAGTAGAAAAGTGCTGTATAAATGCAATCCACTTACTTTATTTATTTAACCACTTATAACCACATTATTTTATAGATTTTTATTTATTTAACTGTTATTTAAATAATGCAGCGTTGGAGAGGGAGACATCTTGGATCTGCTCTTGCAGACGCTTCTACACTTGCACTGTGCATTTATTCCAACCATGATAAGTGACCACACAGTGAAAACACAGTGAGGTGAAGCATACACCCTGAGCAGTGGGCAGCCTGCTACTGCGACGACTGGGGAGCAGTGAGGGGTGCATGTGGCCAAGGGAGAGCAATGTTCAACCACTTCCCCCACCTACATGTTTCCTAGTGATAGGAGTCAGTTGCAAGTCAGAGGCCCCAACCAGTAGACCACAGATGCATATATGCATAACATAAATTAAAGACTCAAAAATGCACCACCTTGACAAATTCATTGGGGTTGCATGTCTATATCAGAAATAATCCTTGAAGCAGACACTATGACTGGTCCTAGTGAGCTCTTTAATTTCATCATGTTGATGTTGTGCATATGAAACTACAAATGTTTTGAGAATACAGCATGAATATAACCTACTCTTTCAGCCGTGGCTTGATAAATGAGTGTTGAATGAATATTTGTCAGTTAAAGGTTACTGTGTTACATGCACTTCTAAGGGGTTCACTTAAGAAAGGGAGCAAGTGGTTAGCAGAGAGGAAAAGCAACTCGACAAGGCTTGTCAAAAATATCTAAATAACTGTACTGTGTGTACGTGTTTAGATTATTAAAAGAAAATGGTGACATGTCACACATAAGCAACATGTGTAACATGTTTAATCATTTTGTTTAAGTAATTAATAATTTGCACCCCCACTTAAGTTTGCATTAGTGCATGAGGTTACAAACAAATGAAATGGGATGGAAACAAGAAATGATGCACTGCTCACATCAAAGGACAGAAAGTATCTGTCTATCTGACCACGACAGCAAGCACATCCCCAAAGCTTCTTCTCCCTTGCAAGCTAGTCCTCTATCAAGGCCCACAGCTGTGGTTTCAGTGCACAGAGACAGGAAGTACTTTAATTTAGTATGTTACACCTCACCTTCAGAGGCCTGCCAGGGGCTGTTAGATTTCCACCTCTGATAGAGAGAGGCTGTAATGGATGACAAGTTAGAATGGATGATTAAAATAATCTAATTATATTGTCCCTCTAATAAAGTGTAAAGTAAATGACACTCGCAGTTGAATGAATATCTCCCTGCATTTATTGCGTGTAACACCAGCTGTACATCTCCCATCCCAGGGAACCCAATACAGTAGTGCTTCACGTCTCTGGGGTCCGTCACACCGGGGTCAAACTATCCTGGAGGTTCCTTGTACAGGGGAGGGGTGGAAAGCATCGTTGGGGTTGTTGGATGAGCAGTCAGGTGTGGCAGACAGCAGCCTGTGTGGTTGCTGTGACAGTAATTGTTGTTCTCCTCGCAGCTTGTGAGTGCCACCTATTGGAAACATGGAAACCCCAGGTGTAGCGCTATCTAGTGAGAGATAATGCAAAAATAAGATATTGCAGTTGCCAAAATCTTGTGACAAAAACATGTAAACTTTATTAAATTGTACATGTCAACCGGTGTCTGATACATTTTGTAGAAATAAATTCATGTGTACCTCTACAATTACTGCACATTGTGGTGAGTGTGTTTGTTTATTATTTGTTCTATTTCTACTGCTGTTTGTTTGACTTGTTTAACAGTGGGCAACGCTAAGTTAAGTTAAATATAACCTAGACAATGTACCTGTGCAGATTTAGACCGGAAGTTGACTGATACAATCCAGATTTTAGTTTAGATGTCTGAAATGATTTAATTGCATTGCATTATAATGCACAATATGTCCTAATGATTGATCTCTGATAACAATGAACAGTTTATTTTAAGAGATTCATTTATAGTTCCACCCCCCAAACCTACACATACAGGGTCACTGTGACAACAAGTAATTGATGTCTTTTAAAAGCTATGAGCAGAATGTCTAATTTCTGTCTGTCCTTGATTCATACTGCGTTCCATCCTTATTTTCTTTACCGGAGGAGTGGCAAAGGGAAGGATGGAAAAAAGGATAGGAGAATTTTCAAAAGAGATGCAGCCATAAGCAATTCGGATTGGATGAGAATCATATAACCTCAACAAGAAAGATGTTTGTTGTTTAATTACATTCTGGTCCCTCACCCAGTGCTAATTTAACTAAAATGTATCTTAAATTTTCATTTATTTGCTTCACATGCTCAGCACTGGAGCTTCATTAAACACTAGAGGTCAGAGTTACTCAAGTTTACACTTGCTGACCACACCCAACTTCCGTGTCTTATTTTGTATGGCAGTTTAATATACAAGAGACACAATAGACGACACAATACACAATAGACAAATGTTATACACATTTATATTTTCATTTGTAACACAAAAGTAAAGGCTAACAATAATAAAGTGACTATATTTCATAATCATAATCTGTAGTAAATTCAGATCAAATATCTATAGTATTACATCATCATGGAGCATTTCTTTTATTTTAAACTGTAAGCTGAATCACATGATGATCCAAAATGATACTCTGGCCTAAAGCTTCCTGTAAGAAAGAGGGGAACCCAATACCCCAGCCACTGTACACCAGTCTCCTTTTCATTTGCTAATAGACTCACCACTCACAGGAGTGTATGTCCCATCCCTTCAGCCCACAGAGCTGTTCATGAACTTAAACTTTCTGACAGATTATATTAATATATGTTTCCATAATTTGAGGTATCCTTTTTCTTAGACCATTTGGTACCATCTCCAAATGTACATTTATTTAGATAGCATAATAGTCATGTGAAGGGTGAATAAATATATGTTATTTGCACCAGCCGTCTAGAATATGAACTGTGCAGTTCTGTGTGAAGGGTAAGAGAAAAAAAAACAGCATGACATGCTGACTGTATTTTCATGAAATACAGAATCTTCTAGCAATATAAGGCTGTGGGAGGTGTTTAGAAGGTTTAGTGTGCCTTGTACATACACTAGTTTTACACCAAAACTCCACAGTGTTGCTTTAACTGAATGCCGCAAACACAGGGCATGAAGTACTTTCCTAAACAATGGCCTATTTTATGGGCCCTGCCTTTCCAAATGGGATCATATTTTTCCTATGACGCTCTCAGACAACCAAAGCAGCCCATGGGAACATCATTATGGTGCAGTTCACACTTGTGCACGCTTGTGATATTCAGGCTGACCCAGCTGCTGGACACATTTTCTGCAGAAAATGAAGAAACACATTTTTTTATGTGTTTCTTCATAAGGTATTGGCATGAAATTAAAATAATATGATATGTAGTAATCAGAAACACGATAATTAATGAATATCAGTAAAGTTTAATGGTGAAATAAGTGTTTCTCAACTGATATTGCAAAGAAAGTGCTTTTGTGTATTGTGCTGTAGCTTGAATGTTTATCCTCTTTTGTAAGTCGCTTTGGATAAAAGCAGCTGCTAAATGCATAAATGTAAAATATAATGTAAATGTAGAAACACTGTATGGTATATCACATCATCTCATTCTTTTTTCTACTGAGATCACTCTATGGTATGTTTCTAATACAGCAGCTGCCATGCATATGGCACATACAGAGGTACAGAGCCATACTGCAGCTAGCTAGAGAACACAAGTGGAAACAAGCAATATAAGGACAGAGCAGCTCCTGAAAGACAATCCTGGTCTGAATACACATACGCACACATGCATGCACGCACGCACACACACACACACACCAGCACAATCTAACCACACCCAAGTGTAAATGAGCTGCTACAACACAGAAGTTACACAGACGCCATAGGCAGAGATATTGTAACTAAATCATGCACCAGAGCGTCATATTGAGTGTCAGGGCCCACGTTGGCAGAACAAGACTTGAGGACCCAGAGGCAAAATGTCAAAACAGTGGTGGTTTATTCAATAAAGAAGGCAGAGATGCAGGCAAGGGTGAGGCAAAGATCCATAGTCAAAAACAGAATTCGTAACACAGGGTGGCAAAAACACAAGCAGAGGCATAAAATACAGTCAAAAAACAGGCAGAGTTCACTTCACAGGAGGGCAAAAACACAGGCAGAGGCACAAGAGCTTAGGCAAAAGCACAGCCAAAAAACTGGCAGAGCTCAATTCACAAGAAGGCAAAACACAGGCAAGACTCATGGGTAAAAGTTCTGAAAAACAAGGTCACATAGACTTGATCAGAGCTGCAGAATCATCATCCTCCAAGAGACAAACTACAATCTCACAATGAGCATTGTCCTGGGCCTGGTTTTAAAGCTGTAGCTGATAAGGGGAGTGGCAGCAGGTAGACAGGGAGTGGTTGGTGATTAGTTGTCCAATGAGCCTATTAGCCAGGAGGCAGAGCACCCAGCCTGCCTGGTTGCATGTTGGACAAGACAGGCTCAAGGATTGTGAAACAGAGACATATAGGACTACTGTGTAGGCGTAAGATACAAAGCTCTCTGTGTTTTCTTGTCTGCTGAAACTCTGAAGGAGCATGCAAATACTCAAGTTTGTACGTATGTACAGTGACAACGATTCTAGAAACAAAGGTCTACATTCAGACAGATCCTATATTATGTATAGAACAGATGATGTTATGCAGAACCTGCATCACACTGTCTTGTGTAATGTTCCTATGATATGCTATGCCATGATATGTCATGATATGCCTTGATGATCATAAGACTTCTTTCTTAACCTGCAGTCACTTAGCTGACTATAATGACACACTTGCATAGGCAAGAAGACGGCAACAGGCCTGTATATTAAATTATTCACAGAATACACTTTTGCACAGTTCTGAGTAGTCCTCAGCAGTTTTTAGCTTCCCATTTACACTTAGCAACCATTTGTACTTAACAACCATGTGTGGGTTATCTTCACAGCAGCTGGTGTCAGTTGCAGATAAATGCAGCTTGTCACTGGACTATGTCCTTTGCAACAGTCAGACAAACTACAAACTGCTTTCAGTCTCATTTCTGTCTCAGAGAAATAGAGGTTAGAAAAGAGATCATTTGTTACAGATCGAGACTGGAGTTAACAAGTTAATTAGTAACCTTTTTTCCTCAATGCAATCATTCATTAAATTTGCCGTTAATCAAACGGTTTCTGTCTGGAAACTTCTGGTAAACAACAAGCTTCCCACACTAATAGTATAGTTTAATTTTAACCTTCCCACAGACTTATGACTAATGACATTAGAATTATACATTTGCAACCGAACCATGCAAATTACACTTTCACCATGTTTTAATGGTCACTTAACATTAATAGTTAAACAGTCTGCCCCCCCCCCCAGTTTTGCATGCATTTTTGTATTTCATTTGGAAACCACGTGAAGCAATTTCTATACTGCTTAGGGATGTAACAATGAATCATCAACTGGCTAAAAATCAATACAATTGTGTAAGAATTAAAGAGGACAGTATACAGTAGGAACTGAGGAAAAAGAAGTAGACACACAAGACATCTGCAAACAAAGAGTCAAAACAAACTAGAAATCAAAGGCACATGCAACAGCATTGTATATTCTCCAATCTATTTACTTGCAAACCAAAGAATAGGAATCAACGTTGATTGCACTATTTGCACTATTTAGCTTATTTTTAACACATGAAAGATGTTAATTCAAACAGCCCCACAGGAAATTACACGGGATAAGATAAATCTAATTTATAGAAAACAATACTTTGTGGATGATTTGCCTCCTTGCTATTATCAAAGCAGTGGGAAATTATGGTCTTAAAAATTTGTACTCTCCTTGCAGTAAACCTGTAAGTTCAGTTGTTAGTCCTTTGTTGGTCGTTGTTTAGACCAGAGGTTCACAAACTTTATTGGGTTGGGGAAAATTTCCAAGGACCCCTCGTAATCACAACACAAATCAGTTAGATGCTAGATGCTATTTTGTAGCTAAGGTTTTTGTGGACCCCCTGGCAATGAGTTGTGTACCCATGGGGGTCCCCGGACCCCAGTTTGAGAACCAATGGTTTAGACTATTAAACGCAATTCGAACTGGAGTGCCATTGGAACAAACAGCCAGCAAGTTGATACACAGGTAGCTTTTTAAACAACGCCTGTATATAGAATACAAAAGTCACAAACTATGCAGACCTCTCATCTAGTAATATAGTAGTTAATCAGAAAAGCAATGACAAAAAACTTAGCATGAGGAAAGGGACTTTTGAGTGTTTTGCTTTTCTGTCTGGATAATTAGCCAAATAAGGGTGTTAGTCAAATTAGTCAAATGTGAGTTGTTAGTTCGATCTGTTGTCAAGCATCATACCCAAGCATTCTGTCCCGTTTTTTTGTAGAATCACCATTTACCATACTTCTAAATGCAGTGTAAAAGAGTTAAAATCCATTTTGGTCACAAGTTAACATGTTGCTCTGGTCAGGCTGGTAAATTGCTACCCTGTGTTAACATTCATTTAAACTTCATTGAATTGATGCAAGTGTAATACGTCCAGAAAAGTGGAACTATTTCATGGCGTGGTTATCTGAAAATAATGCACGTTCTAAATTGCACATCACATTGGGAAATTTGATGAAGCAGTGATTAATAATGTTTGTTAAGTAATGTTGTGCATTTTAAGTGGTGCAATGCTTCTTCCAAAGCATCATATCCAGTGCACTCGCTGGTGTTGGTGATGTTGGAAGAGGCACAAGACGGGGTTTGGCCAGACCCTTCCCTGTGGGGAGACTTGCCCAAGCAAAGAATTTGATTAGTAGCTTCTCAGAATTTGTTCACATCTGCATCACGAAGGGTCAATGAAAGCATCTATAGATGTATTCATTATATCTTAAATACTGTTCATGAAGCATGGGAGAGGAAAGTGAAAATGAGTCAACAGGCCATGGATGAACAGCTGTGAGCATGTTTGCCTACTTGTTGGTTTGTCATTTTTGCCTTTCCTGTATTTTTCAGTTTCATTTTGTATGTTTGCAAATGAATTCTTATGAATAATAAAACCCTGAAAACCACAAAGAGGTTTAGCTCACAGCGTTTCTCACAATCACACATATTTTTTGCCCACATGTTTCTCAAGAAATAACTGACTGACATCTCCAATTTTGTAATGCTGTGAAATGGAAAATGGCTTACAATGTAAAAATCTGAGCGTACAAAGTTAACCACAGCAACTCCCCCAAATGCATGAGGAGTGCCTAAAATGTAATGACAAGACCTGCATACCACTAGCATCTGCAGCATTATGCAGCATTAAGGTGAGGC
This sequence comes from Tenualosa thibaudeaui, assembly GCA_027481765.1. Lineage (NCBI taxonomy): Eukaryota > Metazoa > Chordata > Actinopteri > Clupeiformes > Clupeidae > Tenualosa > Tenualosa thibaudeaui. The sequence goes on along the minus strand of JAIFZK010000010.1, from coordinate 6,317,102 downwards.
TAGGCAACTGGCTGGTAAGCAGGCTTTGTGTAGGCAACTGGACTTCTTTTTGTAGCTTCAAGACATCTCCAAAAAGGCTTCTTCAATTCTGAGAACTGATAGTGATGACCTAATTGATTTAGCTTACCACTAGAGAGGTCATGAGTTAAGTTTCATAGTTAACGCAAGCATACACAAACGTAAACGCAAGGACATTGTGTTGTCAAGTGTGTAGTGAAAACCATCCTGACGCGGCGCAGTAATGCATGTAAACATGTGATCAATGGAGCACCCTGTGCTGCTCGTGCTTGTGCGTGTACACGTAAGCTTAAGACTATAGCAACATTTGCATACTTGCATTGACTATGAATCAGCCCTAACACAGGTCAGGTGTGAATTGGAGTGAGAGTTAAGGTCATACAAGATCCAAGGTGTGAAACCTGACCAGGGTGAAGAGCAATTAAACCTCCTGAGATAAGATCTCAAGGCAGCATTGTCACCAGTGTCAACCTTTACATTGTGGAGGTGGAGAGCCAAGCTCTGGCCTTAAGCTGCCCTTGCATAGCTTGGGCTTGAGATGCCAGGGAAAATCATTCTCTTGTAGGTTGAGTCAGAGATGCAGGTACACCTAAATAATGTTTATTACAGCCATTTGTGTAACATGGCGAGTGACAACTAGTGATATGATGTGGGCAGGTACTGAGATAAAATTATTTTAACTTTCAGCGATATGAGTGAAGCGGTTACCAATACGAATGGAGGATAGTGTTGACTGAAACCTCTCTTGAGGTTTGCCATTCAGAGACAAAAAGAAACAAACTAAATGACAAGTAAGTGAACTGTAAACGATGTAAATGTAACCCTATGCACAGGTGTGTGATTATAGCATGTAACGTGTTTCCCGCCGACATTTTAGCAGACAAACATTGACATCCTGTATCCTAGGTGCCAGGTAGCCCTGAATGTGTGATTGGTGTGGCTCTAGTTCTCCGTGCAACAGATAAATTGACAGTGCATTCTTAACTGAATTATTTATTAATAAATATTGTTTATTTTCTACTGCTACAACACATCCACACATTGTTATCATGAAGTGTTGAGATGATTTTCAGGTGGCATAGTTGAGTGGGTAGCCACCTCATCACCCATTACCCTTGTGATGGCTACAGCCACACATGCTGACACCAGCCCTTACTCTACTTATGCACATTAATCATTTACTTTGGTACATTATTTGCTGTGCACTTTATCATTTGCAGGTACATGTACCATCATATTCAAATAACCCTCATAACACTTTGTCTGATTTATGTGCTTTTTTAGTTTATTTACTTTAACCTTATATTGTTTTACCTGGTAGCACACATTTCAACACTGTAAGATTATACAATTAATTTGTTACTAATCATGTGTTTCTTTGTCTTCAGTTACCTGGTCTGAGTGTTGGGGGCGGCCCCTTACTCTTTGGGCAAAGGCATTGCTGAGGGCTAAAAAGACTTAAGTGTTGGTGCATGCGTATTAGGCCATACCAAGTGCACCATGTGCCTGAGGAGGTGGAATCTGACCTTTTGTCTGTCAATTTGAATAATTTTTAAGTAAAAATAAGAAAACCTACATTTTTACTCTTTGTGTCCTTATCCCTCACTGATTGGTCCTTTACAACCAGGCTATGTTTTAAGTCCATGGTTGTATTCTCTGTATACATACAAACGTATGACTTAGCATGATTCTAACATCATTAAGTTTGCTGATGATACAGCAGTGGTTGGTCTAATTTCTGATAACAATGAACTGCCTTACCTAAATGAAGACAAACAGTAACACACTGGTCAACAACCTCCTCCTAAATGTTACCAAGACAAAGGAGATGCTCATGAACTTGCAATGCAATCAGCCAAAAAGTCTACCAGCTCCTTAATATTAACTGATCCCAGGTGGAGATTTAAATGTTCATGTTACTGAAGACCTGACATGGACTTAGATACACCAATTACTTTGTGAGAAAGGTACAACAATGTCTTGTACGAAGTTTAAGCTCACAAAGCATCTGCTTAAGAACTTCTACTGGGCAACTATTTAAAGTGTTGTTAGGGGATATAATAATTGTGTATGTTAACAACACACAGCAAAACTGCAAAGCCTTGCAAAGGAGGGTGAAATCAGCAGAGTCACCCTCAGAACCAAGCTACCCAATCTACAGGACATCTACAACCAGAGAGTCCAGTCTCATCTGTGACCCAAGTCATCCCAACCATAGCCTTTTGTCTGTGTTAAAGTCTGGGAAACATTACTAGTGCCAGAAAGTTAGACCTGAGAGACTGAGGAAAAGCTTCCAACCTCAATCTATCTGCTTCTTGAATGAAGACATGGTAACATTTCTTGTATATAGCAAAATGTATTATCTATCTATTTATTTATTTTAGTATATTTTCATTAATATGTGCATAGTCATTAGAGTTAATACAACAAGCATTTTGCATATTGTATGGAACAAATAAAAGTTGAATTTGAATTTCATGTATGGCATCTATTACAGAAAGCCCAAGTATGATTACTTCATCCAACTCTGGTCGTAGGTTATATTGGATTTTACAATGTATATTGAATTCAGTTCATGAAACTGGCGAAACTGGCACAACTGGCGGCAACATACCCTACTGACTGCACTTAACTCAATCCCAAGTATGTTAAAACACATAAGCATATACATTTTTCAAAACAGATATTGCCTTCACATACAAAAGGACAAATGTTGATGATCAAGACTCACACCTTTCATCATGTTTTTTTTTTTATTTGTTTTTTGTCAGCACCTGATATTTGAAATATTTGAAGAAATTCTGGTGACCCAGTGTCTCATTCAGCCTCAACTGCCATAACATCTCTTTAAACTATATAACTGTGTTGGAAAGATAGCTGCCAGATTCGCTTCAGTTAGACCACAGAAACGAAATACAGGATGCACATGTTGAAGAAACTGTTGCGGCTTTTACAAATTTACAAAGCCATGTAAAAAATATCACAGCTCTGGTTGGAGGTTGGCAAAGGTCTGTGAAATGTTACAGGTAAATGTTGAAAATGTTCATTTTTACCTCATGAGAGAGCTGCAAGCTCACTCTTATGGGGTTAAAATTGTCTTATAAATATCTGTAAAAAAGTTAAAAAAAAATCTCCTGCAGGTGTTCTCCAAGGGCAAGTGTGCATACATGAAGCAGTTTTTATTTGCCTGCATATACAAGTAATCATGGTGAGCGTACAGAAGGAACCTGCTTGCAGCAGAATCCCAAAAGGGAATGTGGAGGAGCATGGAGCATGAATATGAAGGTATGAGTGAATGTGATTTAATCTTGACCCTAGGCATAAAAATATGCCATTTAGTGCCTTTCAAATAAACAATATTATTTTTAAAAAGATTGGAAAAATCTGAAATTATAACAAACATTATATAGTGTATCTAACACTATATATAATAGTTTTAAAAACACTATATATCTCAGCCAGAGATGATGTTATGATATCAGTTTATAACCTATACCTAAATATACAATAATTTACAGCTGACAAACACATTCACACAGAGAGAGAAACACAGCAATACACACACACACACACACACACACACACACACACACACACACACACAGTAACAGGTGTTTAAGTAGGCTTGTCTGGGGTGACTGTTACTGATATAGTGATAATGGAACACCTGTCTCCACCAACTGTTTATGGCTGTCATAAAGATACTGAATGGGTCAGAATAAATGGCGCGTTTCAGGAATACCAAAAATGTCGTATTATATTCTGGATCACGGGGTGCAGACATAGTTCTCCTTAAAGATCCTTGGGGTAGTCCTGTGGTGAGTTGGTGAAGTGCCGATGTCTGTCCTAGCCATGAGACATTGAACGACCGTCCAGTAAGACAGGACTTGAACCAGAACCAGGGAAATATACCCCTATATTTTGACCGGTGCCATTACCAAGATGGCATGGTATTCAAATGAGCAGTATGTGACAGATGGTACTACTTGAGTATATTTCCATTTGTCCAATATTAACAGCCCTGCACCACCCCCTCTCACAGATGGGCGTGAGGTGTGGGGAAAATGCATAGTTGGTGGAGAGTGCAGCAGAAGTGGCATTGTTCTCTGGTTTGATCCAGGTCTCGGTGAGAGCCAGAATGTGAGAGAAAGATGGTTTGCATAAGCCGAAATTAAGTCTGCCTTGTTCACTGCAGACTGACAGTTCTACAAATCTACGGGTACTGGGTTCACTAATCTCAATAACCTGTCTCAGGCTATCGATAGGCATGGAAAATCCAAAAGTGTTTGTGCCATGAAATTGAAACTGATACTTTGGACGTGTCAGGAATGATCAAGCTCTAGACTTAGCTAAAAGCATTAGTGTGCATAAACACAATGAACAGGTGAAAATATTGACAAGACTTGTTGCAGCCTTATACCTTGCACGTGAAGAACAGGCCTTTAGGGGTCACAATGAGACAGCTGGTAGCTCAAATAGGGGTAATTCTGTGGAGCTGATTAATGCATTTGCTGAGTTTGACAGCACTCTAGCACACCACCTGAAGTCGTCTACGATTTTCAGCGACATGTCTAACACTACAGAATGACATTGCTGAAAGCATTGCAGCTGTCATCCACAATGAGACACAGAAGTCCCAATTTCTTGCTGTTGATGTGGATGACACATCAGACATCTCCAACATCTCCAAGTGTCAACTCACTGTTATTGCTCGATATGTTCATGAAAAAGGTAGTGTGTGTGAACGTTTCCGCGGCTTCTATCACATTAGCTCTTATAGAGATGCCAAAACTATAGCCTCTGTTGCGATGACAGCCATTGAGAACTACAATCCAACAGAGAAACTAATTTGTCAAACCTATGACGTGCCAGCGAGCGTGCGTGTGCCTGGGGGTTCTGACGTGAGGTGAAACTTTAAAAGCCGCGCTGTGCATGCCATTCATGAGTGACGCAGGTCGCTCATTTTGGCCTTTGTTAAGATCATGGTTGAGCATGGATGGGACAAAGAGACCACTTTACTGAGTGCGGCTTTAAGACAGAGGCCTCACGGTCTCACTGAGCTGCTTTTTCAAGTTCTGCAAAATAAGACAGTGGACATCAAAAAATGCCTGGAACGAATCAAGAGCACACTTAGCGCAATCAAATCCTTGCGCTCAGATGAAAAGTTTTACCGTGTCTATGACGACACAGTCCAGGTTGTTGGAGAATCTTCACCGCGACATAAACATCGTCGTCGCGGCTGGGATGACTTGGAGCATGGTTTAAACCTCCACCAAGAAGCAGACGAGGAAACCGTGGTTTCCGACGTCCATATTTTGAAATTGTTGGTGGCATTACATTACACATGACTCAAGGATTTGCAGACATTTTTTTTCGGGTACTTGTTCATCGTCGTTTCCATCTTTCTGTAAACCTGCTGCGTTTCCAAGCAATGACTTGGCCCAGTTGATCAAGACATACCCATTCTTTGATGAGCAGAGGCTAAAGAATGAGCTGCGCTCGATGTACAACAAAGAGTTGTTGCATAAGCCACCGATAGAGCTTTTTATTGGGGATGATCTGCAGGGCACATTGTCTGAAGTTTATAAACTGTTCCAGTTTATGCTCACTATACCAGCCACTAGCACGTCAGCCGAGCCCTCTTTTTCCTGTCTCAAAAGCATAAAAACATATTTGAGAAACACGTGCGGACAGGACAGGCTTGTCAACGTAGCCAAAATATCTATTAACGGTCGCTGTGGATGATATAAAGGCCAGTGCCACGCCCAGCTGTAACATAGTGACCAACCAACACAGTGAAACCAAACGTCTTAACCAAACTTGAACTTCCACTGTAAAACAAACAGTAGACCCAAGCTACTTTGAAGCCGTATAGTATTCAGGGAAGAGCTAAGGATATGGGTAAGCCACTCGTTATTTTATTATGGGAACTTTTAGGACATTCAATGAAGAAAATAATGGTGTTTTGATTTTGCCCTGTGTTGGCGAAGGATCCCACTGTTGTATGTTATAGCGTAAGCCCATAGGTTTTAGCCTACAGTCTAACGTGTTGTTATTGTTATTGTTACTGTTATTATTATTATTGTAGTATATGAAGTAGGCTAATATTATTTTGAGCAAACGGAAATTACTTACCCTCTTCAGAAATCAGCAGACGTCGAAAATTCAGCAATGGCTAGCATCTGAGGTCGGACTTTGTGCTCGGCTGGAGATGAACTGCTGCGAGATCGGAGTAGAATCCACAGATTCGTAGGCATGGTAAATCTTCACAATATTGAGAGTATTATGATTTTTACGTCCGCCATACGGAAACGATTTCCACTCATTTGTCATCTTGGTTAACCTCGTAGTATGCTTTTCTTGTAGGCTATCGGTACATGTGTTACCCGGATATAATTAAAGCCTTTGCTGCCACCCTTTGTCTAGCACAAAGGGGGCTGCTCCAAAAACACGTTGTTGAAAATTAACTCTTGATCAAATAATTCACGTATATTTTTAATACGTCATAATACAGACATTACGCTCTTGTTAAACTCTTAAGTCACTCTTAGTCAAACTCTTTCTCATGTTTAGTCTACTGTTATTCGCAAAATAGGATTACTGCATCAAGGTCTTTACTCAAAACAATAATTTGATATGTCCACCCTCTGCCACGCTACCTGCTGCACTGCAAACTCCAACACTTCATAACAACACGTCATAACATCAAAAAACTACACGTCATAACATCAAAAAACTAACAATGGTAAATTGATGAAACTCACATATGGTTGAATAGTTGTACTAAATTTTGAGATAGAAGTTGCTCAGGGCCTCTAGAAATCAGGGAGTATTTGGCATGAAAAGAGGTCAAAATGTGTGATGACCTTAGACACATCTCACATTAAAATTAAATTACATAATTTAGTATGCATTTATACTGTGACCCTAATCCTAAAAATGAATATAGTAACTAAATAGGTAATTTTATAGTCTTTCTGACTGAAATATATTAAAATGGGATCACATTGGCATTTTGTGTTTAGAATGATTAGAAAACTCAATTTAACTCTTTGATCACTCAGACGTTTTATTTATTTAGTTATTTTTTAATCTAAATTATTGATGGAGACAATCCAGCAGTTGGTGGATATGCTTGGCAGTATGTCCCCTCTGTCCACCCCAATTCTAATCCTTTGAAATAAACGTTGGCTACATACAGGTCGGTTTCTTCTGCGTACTATGGAATCAAATCCCGCTGGCACCCCTGACCATTACTCTTAACAAGGGTTGCAAAGGGGCTGTAAATTCAGGTAATTTGCAGTAAATTTCCAGAAACTTTCATGGGAACTTTAGTGAGGGAATTTTGAGAATATTCCAAGTTGGAAATTTTCCATGGGAATTAATGAAAATCTATGGAAATAAATGAAAAACTGTAAACTGGAATTTAAAGATACTGTGTCAGATTCATACATAAACATTATATTTCGTCATGAGCAGATATGCATGCAAAATAGGAAAAAAAAAGACACAGGTTTATGTATGAATAAAACTCAATTCAAAATCAACGATTTATTCTTTCATTGAACAATCAATTCTGGAACAACAAAAAATATACAAACTGGTGAATATGATTTTTCCTAGGCGTTAGTCTAGCATAAGAGCTTTGTACAGACTTATGGTATTCATGTACTTGCCATGTCTGACATTTCTCCTGAATGATGGGTGTTGCTGTTGACCTAACAGCTAAACAACTGCTCTGACAGACTCAAACCAGAGAAACAGAATTGCAGACTTGATAAATCCTAAAAGTTTAGTCAGTGTCTATTTATTGTGTTTCCAGCCATATTAACCTATTTAGAACTAATGTTTTTAATCGTAAATGTCCTGATTGTTGTTAGAACGATAGGATTACTTGGATAGTTAGCCTGATAAACAAACTGTTTTGGCTATTTGTCTAAAAATTAAACAGAACAAAATTAAGAATAAAGTCTGGAATAGGCTTTACACAGGTCAAACAAATAATCCAGTATCCATGCCAGAGATGCGTTTGCGCGGGTTTATTCACCATTGCCAGCAAGTTACAGATATATATATATATATATATATATATATATATATATATATATATATATATCTCCTACGTAAACTAAACTTTATAATGAAAAACATAATACCAAATAATACTAAAGAAACAAACCCAAATTAACACACACACAAAAGAATTAACAAAAATAACAATAAAATTATATAAAGCAAGAACGAAAATACTAAATTAAACTAAACCCACAAATAGCTCCAACAACCCAGCCCCTAATTGTGAACATGAAAACACAGAATTACATTTAGTGTAAGCATAAAGGAGCTATTTCACAAAGCCACAAAGCGCTACAAAAATCTTCATGTCATCTTCTTCATGGTTTTCTGAAATAAATCAAAATAGATAGGAGAGAGAGAGAGAGAAAAGGAGAGAGAGCGAGAGAGAATGAATGAGTGAGCAATAGATGGGGGGGTACTGTCAGGAGACAGCCTCAAGGAGGAGACAGAGCTTGGTAACAGGTCTCTCCAGGATGCTGGTCTTAATCTGGACCCTCACAGAGCAAACCAAGCCCTTAGAATCAGGTGTAGTACTCAAAACTCTGCCCATCATCCAGGAGCCTCTTGGGACTGTGGCATCCGCAATGACAACAATATCTCCTGAAGAAAACTTCCTCTTGGGTCTCACCTATTTTTGTCTTTCTTACATCACCAGTATATATTCTGATGTCCATCTCTTCCAGAAGAGCTCGGCGATATACTGTACTTGCCGCCACCGTCTTTTAATGTATACATCAGAGGACTTAAACAAACCTGGTGGCAGGTTTCCCTTTTAACAGGAGAATATGGTTGGGAATGAGCGCCTCCAAATCATAAGGATCATCTGAGACTGTAGTGATTGGCCTGTCATTTAGTATTGCCTCCACTTCCCACATTAGAGTCTGCAGGCCCTCATCATCCAGAGTTTGCTGTCCGACAACAGAGGTAAGTACACTTCGTACAGAACGTATCAAGCGTTCCCATACACCACCTTGATGTGAGGCCGCTGGTGTGTTGAAGCTCCACTTTATTCTCTCTTGGTCCAAGGTTCTCCCAATCTTGGATGGATTTAAAGCAGCCAATGCTTGTTTTAGTTCCACAGGACCTCTTCTGCAAATGAATCTTCTCACAGCATTTATGCAGGAGTCTGTATCGAGAGAATGAGACACTTGAAGATGTATAGCACGACTGCTCAAACAGGTAAAAAAAAACGGGAGCAATAGGTCCCTGTGTAGTGTCCTTAGGGGACCATCCCCAGTTTCAGGTTTAACAGTGTAAACGGGAAAAGTACCTGCTCTTCACCAAGCAGCTTGGTGAAGATACAGCTCCAAATAAATGCACTCTCTTATCTCCTATCCTATATTCTTGTGGCTCATTGTTGACATCTCCATCAGGCCACCAGACAAATTGCTGAAAATCAGCATGTTTGTGTGGAACCCAAACCTGGTGAAACATGACATGGATGTCAGCCATAACAGCAACAGGCTCTTCTTGGAACCGGAAGAGGACCCCGTTGAGTGAGGTGGTTAAATCTGGGCCCTGCAGAAGTTGACTGTTTAGAGATGTTCCTTTGTATGTGCACGGACAGTCAAATGCAACACGGAGCTTTCTTTTGGTGGGGTGATGTACCCCATGGTGGGGAATGTACCACAGCTTTCCCTCCTCCAAAACCTGTTCATTCATGGGTACTCTTTCGGCATAGCCTTGCTCCTTGCTCTCTATCAAATCTCCTCTTCAAGCTTTGAAGAGTTTGTAATGCAATACAACGGTTGTTTAGAAAAACCGGATCTTCTGCTCTGAAAGGCAGGTTGATGCATTAATGCCCATTTTGCTGCTCTGTTGTACTCTTTACAATGTTCATAAATGGAATGTCCTCCCTTGACATCTCCAGTTGATCATCACATGTCTTTTCATTAAAATCGTGATTATACTGTTGTCTCAACATATTCCCCAAGTGCTCCACAGAAATGTGATTGGCAGTTACAACAGTACAGCCTGTTTGAACATTACCGCCAGAGTCTCCACCACGAAGAGGTCCATTTATAACCCAACCAACTCTTGTCTTCACTGCATAAGGCCCATCACTGTTGATTATCTCCCATGGCTCAAGCACTTTGCAAGCATCGGTACCAATAAGCAGATTCACATCTGAGACCACTTCAGGTATTTTAATGCCACTCAAGTATGTCCATTTAGCAACATCATCTTGACGTGGGATATTTCTTCTTGATACTGGCATTGCAGCTTGTGTCAACACAGATGGCAACTCAATAAATTCTTCTTGTTTCAGGCCAGACACCTCCAATCCTGTTATAAAGTCAAAGTCGCTTTTATTGTCAATGTCTTCACATGTACTTGACATACAAAGGAATCGAAATTACGTTTCCCACTATCCCATGCGTGTACGTGGACAACAGTAAAGTGCAGATGCGCAACAAGACAATTCTAGTCCTACGGTTGTATAAATAAATAAGTGCAAGTAGCTTAAGGCTACTTTTGCCTAGTACTACTATCTAACATAACAGGTATGACAAGACAAGACATAGAGTACCCTAAGTACACTACTAATATAGCAGGGCAAGACAAGACAGAGAAGGCATGAGGTTAAGTTCACTGACTGTTCAGCTTTGTGCATTTAGACAGTAACAGTGACTGTGACAGTGACAGTGACAGTAGTTCTGACATTTTTAATCTGCCCCATTGTCCTTAGTATAATGTTCTCTGTTTTGCCAGTTACTCCCAACCTCTTGGCTAAATTTGTAGTACAAAATGTACCTGAACTCCCTGGATCAAGGAAAGCATATGTGCACACTACCTTGTTGCTCTTTTGGCTCTTCACTTTTACAGCGACAATAGAGAAAACATTACAGTCCTCTTCTCCAGCCCCTATTTGTCCACATATCTGCTGTGAAGGAGGGCTCTCTTTATTTGTGTCATCCCTTTCCACATGCAGGACAGATGGATGCTTCCTATGGCACATTTTGCAATCCAAACAACACCTACAGTCTTTGCTTGTGTGTCCAAACTTTAAGCAGCCGAAACAAATTCCCTTTTCCTTCAGGAAGTGTATTGTGTCCTGCTGTGTCTTTAATATAAACTGTGAGCATTTAGCCAGTGCATGGTTGGTATGATGGCAAAATATACATTTTATCTGGTTATCTGAAGTAGAGGTGATTTTCTTATTATATTTATCTCCATCTTTTATTGCAGTAACATTAGTGGCAAAGGTACCCCATTTTCTCTTCTGCTTCATGTGGGTTGATGCTTTGGCTTGACTGGCTGAAGATATATCATGAATATTGCCAAACAATGAATCTGAAACAATTTTAACTTGTTTTTCAATAAAGTTCACAAGATCAACAAATACTGCCCTGCTTCATGAATGTCACAAGCAACATTTCTCCATTTTTCTCGCAACTTGTATGGGAGCTTCATTACAATAATCCTGTCGGCCAGTTGGTAATTTTGTCCATGTAAGCAGAGGAAATTTTGTGTTCGCCACCAAAGTGTTCAGTGAGGAGTGCCTTGGCTGTTTGGTACCCAAGTTCAGGGGAAAGATGGTGGCAGCTTCTAACAAGATCTCTTGGCTGCCCCCTAGCTCCAAAAAGTACAAGCAGTCACAAAAAATTGGAAACACAGTTTCCAAATCCTTTTATAAACAATTTGAAATGCAAGGGATCACCATAAAATACAGGTATGCTCCTCGCAGGTAGAGCAGAGGCTGAATTTTGCTGGACTAACAAAGCAGTAGTGGCGTTGCATGATGCTGAAAAGGTCCGGAATGGGCTGAGCTTTGTGTCCTTGCGTATCATGTACCCCTTGTACAGGTGTTATCAAGGTTGAAATATTTGTAACTGGTGGCTGCAGTATTGGGTGTTTGAGGATTTTGAGGGGAATAAAATTCACCTCGAGCGGGAACAAAATGCTCTGCATTGGGATTCAGTCCATTTAACATTATTTGGGCCTTTTCAACATAAAAATTCATGCCATCTGACACTCTGGAGCCACATGATGAACTTAATTCTAAAACAATTGTTCCTTTTCTCTCCTTAATTGTTCTTGCTCTCTCCGGAGTTGTTCTTTTTCCAAATGTATTTTGGAAAAATGCGTTCCTCCGAATGCGTTCCTCCAAAGCCGCTTTCCGCTTGTGCTTTAATTTTAGCCGAATTGGTAGAACATTTACGTTTATGCATTTAGCAGACGCTTTTATCCAAAGCGACTTACAACTCGTCAACTATCAAGTATTCAGCTGGGATTTGAACCCACAACTTTTCAGGCTACCTGCACACTAGCCAGGTTCCTTAACCACTACACTACCACCGCTCACTAGAAGATGTTTTAGATAGTCTAGAACCAGCATTTGATGCGCTGTGTCAACAATACTTTCATTTTCAACTGGCTTATCGTCATTTGATGGTTTGTATGGATACCCAACTTTAGACAGCCAGCTCTTTGTTTCTTCAATATATTTGGAAAACATAGTCACCTTTTGTTCAAAGTATTTACTCTGCTTCTCTACCTCATCCTCTGGCAAATCCAATGACATAAAAGACTGCAATTGAGTGGCTAATCATAATTAATAATTACTCAGGATAGAATTAATAGAGCTTGCATCGTCCGTGAATTGCATCAAATCATTCAACCAATTCATATATCTTTTTGGCTTCTTTGCATTTAGTACCTCTCTTTTCTTGGCACATTTGTATAAAAAAACATCATTCCTTTAGCTGTAAGGCTGATGCGGCGTTTAGACAAAGGCTCCTGTGATGGATCGCAGACAATTTTTGACGCGTCTTCAACATCCTTTATTGCAGTGCTTTGTCTTATCTAATTATTTAAGATTTTAAATTAACTCACAGTACATAGGCCGCCTGTAGGCCTGCCATACAGCAGAGTTGAGCTGGCAGTGGTGGCTTTGTGTGCGCTCCCGTGCACTTCACTAGCTCAGTTGTAGGCCTTTCGTTATCCAATAAACTCCAATAGTTTAATGCGCCGATAATCCAAACAGCGAAAGATGCATCCAGCGCTCCAATAGCGTCACCATTATCCAATACGATGTCCCCTGAAAACTTTCACTTTAGGATGGATTAGATTGAACTGTTCAGGCTGCATTCAGGCTTCAGTCACAGGCCACGCATCTCCTCATGTGAGTTATAATCCAATAGTTCATAGTCCATTTTCTAGGGAATCCAAGAAGCATTCAGTAGAAAGGGTGTTTTTTTCCTTTTGTATTGGCTATTTGTCTGAATACTTAAACAAAACAAAAATCAAATGGCCATCCTGGCCCCGTCTGGAATAGGCTTTACTCAGGTCAAACAAATAATCCAGTATCCATGCCAGAGATGCGTTTGAGCGGGTTTATTCACCATTGCCAGCAAGTTACAGACAGAAAAAAGGCAGCCTGCCCTCTCTGATCCCTGGTAAAAAAAACATATGCCCCCGGTGCCTCCTTTCCCGTCCCACATGAAGTGTGTGTGTGTGTGTGTGTGTGTGTGTATATATATATATATATATATATATATATATATATATATATATATATATCTATATATCCCATAAACCCTGTACACCTGACGGCCCACCTACAAACATCATAAACATCCCACATGACGTGTGTGTGTGTGTGTGTGTGTGTGTGTGTGTGTGTGTGTGTGTGTGTGTATGTATATATATATATATATATATATATATATCCTACGTAAACCCGTACACCTGACGGCCCACCTACAAACATCATAAACTTAACTTTACTCAGGTCAAACAAATAATCCAGTATCCATGCCAGAGATGCGTTTGAGCGGGTTTATTCACCATTGCCAGCAAGTTACAGACAGAAAAAAGGCAGCCTGCCCTCTCTGATCCCTGGTAAAAAAAACATATGCCCCCGGTGCCTCCTTTCCCGTCCCACATGACGTGTGTGTGTGCATATATATACATATACACAAAATAAATAACAATAATAAAAATGTATAAAGCGAGAATGAAAATACTAAATTAAACTAAACCCACAAATAGCTCCAACACACACTTTTCAAATTGTTCAATCTATATATGTATTAAGAAGTTGATACATTATCTAGGAAAATACTGACAGCAGGGAATCTAATCCTCACTTTGCTCCAATGCACATGAACTACCATGAAGTATCTTGCTCAGCCTATTAAAAATCATTGGTATAAGCCAATGACTGCATATATAGATGGACAGCGCATCTCAGTTAATGCTGTTAATGCTATGGAATTGAAGCATCCACAACTGGTGACTGGGTGCAGGATGGCCCTTCAGCTGTGATGTAGGCGGTGCTGGCAGCGCAGGTGCACGATGGCCCCTCAGCTGTGATGCTTTACCGTAACATTAAAGCCCTCTTCAAATTAAAACACGTTTCAAGCATCTTTAATAACAATACTTTCCTGTCTAGATCACTCAGTGTATTCAGAGACGTTTAAACAGTAAGTTATGACATTTTTGCCGCTACCTGCAGCGACAGCTGTCAATCATTGGTCAGCCACACCCATTTTTTAATATATTAAAATAACATTAAAAAAGTCCTAGACCTTAGAGATAGATATGGGAATGGGCGGGGTTATAAATTGTACTGCAACCAACCACCAGGGGGCTACTAGACTTCTTGGTGCTTCAAGTTTTACGGTTGATGCGCTGTCCATCTCTGTATGCAGTCATTGGTATAAGCATAACTTTCATTTAGTTTGTGTTATTCCAGCTTACTTGTGCAGTAAGTACGTCCTTTGTTATACCCTTCTTACTCACTCCATAGCCAGTGCTTCATGTAATTGTGTGTGCTTGTGTTGTGGTTTTGTGTCCTTGTCCAAATTGTGGTCTTCCTGTGTGTGCCTCTGTCAGATGGAGTTACTCTTTTTTTGAAGTCTTATCCTTCCCATGTGAAACTTTGTTTCCCTTTTAGATCTATGATATGGTTTAAATGAAGGATGACTCTTATGGTGTTGCTCTGCCTCAGCATCACTTTTAAAGGTAGGTACTGATATAATGTTTTACAGTGTATACAAGAGATGTGGACTCGAGACACACGATTTTAATGACTTGAGACTTGACAAAATTAGGCATGATTTGCAACTTGACTTGGACTTGAATGCTGTTGACTTGAGAGGCAAAAATCAGGCAAAAAATCACGTTGTCTAGATAGCAGATGACACTGCGCCGTCACGGGTGTGTCAGCGAAAAGAAGAGGTGTGGTCTGGCGCAAAGCGTGCCAGATGCTATTATAAGGACGCAAAAATTAAATCCGCCAGTGACCAACAAAACCCTGGTCTGTCGTCAGTTGCACATT
The DNA here is from genome assembly GCA_027481765.1 of Tenualosa thibaudeaui. Classification (NCBI taxonomy): domain Eukaryota; kingdom Metazoa; phylum Chordata; class Actinopteri; order Clupeiformes; family Clupeidae; genus Tenualosa; species Tenualosa thibaudeaui. Next base: position 6,301,723 of record JAIFZK010000010.1, on the reverse strand, counting down.
GCTGAAAAGCTATTTTAGGGGTGCACATCGCTTTGGGATATGAAAGCGTGCACAATGCGCGCACACCCTACTTCTCTCATTAGCAGGAGCGCGCAGCAGAGTTTATACAAAAGTTTTTCATGTGGGGAAAAAAATTATGGAGTCCCTAGAAATATGAAATATAAATGTACATCATTTGCCAAAGGCGGAGGACACAACTGAGGATATTTCCTCCCATACTTCCTTGACCCGTGGAGGTTTGGGGGGATTCTTTCCATCCCCGAAGATAACCTGTTCACGCGCTTTTACCTCATGCACTAGCAGATTGGTCTCCTCTATTGAAAAATGCTCCTGTCTTCCGGGTAAATTTGCCATCATAATAGCAACACACCATGGAAAATGTGTCACTGGCTTTTAAAGGGAATGAGAGTATAAATCCTTATTGGTTAATTGTATGTGACACCCAAAACACACCCATGACTAATGTACTTTAAGACCAACCCTTTTGAACCATGCAACTGGCCCAATGTTCGCTTTACCCGCTGTCAAAATACCAAATTGTGTCGGAAACGCCCCCAAAGTAACTTGCGCAATAGACTTTAGACAATGCGCATATGATCGTGAAAATAGAGCCCTTTGCCTTTTTGGCTTGAAATGATTAGTACTGACTTGACGTGTCTTGGGTCTAAATACAACTATCCAAGTTCACATCTTCAGCCTTTTTACGATTAAAAGTGGAAAGAAGAGCTGCCGGCAGGCAGAGTGATACGAAAACAGCTGGGTTGACGGAATGTTAGGCCAAGACCCGCAACACAGCAAGGTTCAGGGAGTGCTCGAGAATTCAGGATATCACATTGGGATGCTCCCGATTTGATATTCATTGTAGCTTAAAAGTCATTGTAGCTTAAAAGGTCTTCATTTTTTTTTTTAAACAAAGGTCAGTTGCACCAGCAGAACTTGTGCTTGGTCTTAACTACGCCCGGTCTGAGCAATTTGTGACCATGTGAGAATTCAGATTTAGAATTAACCATTAATTTGGGGGGAGACAACGGAGATGAACAATGGCTGCTCCAAATGCCTCCGTTCTGTAAAAGACATTAGGAAGAAGTGGAAGATATTCTTAGCAAAACCAGGAAAGATGCATCTGTTGCAGCTGTGCTAACGAAAGTGTGGAGGAGGAGTGTGAAGCTGGAGAAGCAAAAGCTTCAGCTTGAAATTCAGTTGCTTCAGCAGCAAATAACTAGGCCAGGCGCTTTGCATATTTTTGAGGTTTAAAGATAAAGAGTAATAAAATCACAAGTAGCCTAATGTTATCAGTTCAAATTGTGTATTCATTCATTGTAGCATATTACACAGAGGTAATCTAAAAAAATTATTAACAATGTGAGCAAGACATCGTCCAGAGACATTTTCATGAGGAGCTGCAGGGAGCATGGACATTGTTAGGTCCATTTTAAAATGTTCCCCAAATGTCTCCAAGCCCCCCTTAGGCCAGCCATTCACCTAAGTGTATGCAAATTTACATCTATTCATCTCGGTTAAATTGCTCGTGGAGTTTCCATCACACAGATACCATCCACATATCATATGAAACTGCACAATCTCAGCTTCCCGAAGACACAAGTCACTAGTTGCTGTGATAAATGGTTTGCAATGCACATAAATGGCATACATTATGCAGTTCTGCCTGTCTATGCAGAGCCATTTTTTCTTGTTCCAGCAGTTAATAAACTTAACACATAATGAACCAAAGCATTGCTTATCAAAATAAGCAGGAGAACATAATCTGAATTCAAGTACAATGAAGTAGTCGGATCCTGCAAGAAATCGCAAATTTCTGCATAGCCTATTCTCCTCCAATACAAACCAAGCCAAAAAGGTTGAGGTCTGAGTTGAGTGCTAAGTGTTTATAAATTGTATGCCACATTTTGTTTGTCCTACATGCATTGATGGCCATATGTAAGAGAATATATATAAGAGAAAACAATTGTAAGCCTATCCAGCAGAGATAGAAAAGAAAAGGCAGGGGGTTTCAAAGAGGGCAGTTACAGAAAATGAGTCAGAAAATAGGCCCTGATGAATACTCTGTAACTAATACGAAATGCGAATACGAATACGAATTAATAAGAAAGAAAACAATTATTAAGAAAAAATCATGTGTGAATAAATAATAAGAATCAGAAAATAGCGCAGAAAACAAAAAATATAAGTTTCCTAATCAGGAAATGATTGCTAATTATTTGGTGTCTGCCACTAGTGGTATAAGCGCAAGTTTGATTAAACTTTAAGTGTGCACATTTGTGCTCGAGAAAGGGAAACCATTTGGATAACGTAGATGTAAGGATTTCAGCAAACTGTATTCCTGCAGCTGTTCATGAAAATAGCACAGTATGCACTAAGCATTTATCATTCTGATGTTATTATGACCACTCACTCACACACACTTTTTCTTCTCACATGCATACGCTCTCTCGCTCTCCTCTTCTCTCTCAATTCCTTACACTCACATACACAAACACACACACTTATTCACTAGCTCGTACTCATGTTAAGTTTGAAGGCAGTGCATGATGGATTTGTAGAAAATACAAGTTAAAATACATGATAAAAATATTTTCTGCAAGTTTAAAATGACCCTGGTTTGCCCTCACCCCTAGTCATTTTTGTTTAATAGGTAGCCTACACAAGTCATCTAATTTGCCTGTAATAGGTATCTAAATTATATAGTTTTATACTGCACATTAAATATTGCTTATTAAAGTACCATTAGCTGTCGTTTCAGAAATTGGATGTACGTTGCACCAAATCATCTTGTTTTTTAATCTCAACCCAGAATTAATCAATTTTCTTTGTCAAATGTATCGATTACTTGGTTTGGAGTAAAATGATTGTTCATTATAACATTCTTTTATTCTTCCATTTCAGTAACTGTCCAGGTTGATACAATTACAACCGTCTTGGGAAATAATGTTGAATTACCCTGTATATTAACTAAATATATTGATGAAATCATTCAAATTGAATGGATAAAAAGAAGAAACGGAAAGGAAAACAAAATCTACACAGTTTTAATGGATGGGACTACTCGTCCTGAACATGTGAACGGACTCAAAGAACGTTTGAAATTTGCTGGTAATCCATCTAAAGGTGTGGGAACAATTAGTTTACAGAATGCAAAAGTTACAGATGAAGCCGTCTACACATGCAGATTCATCTTGTTTAAAACTGCATCTGTCAGCAAAGAACTCCAGCTTCAGGTCCAAGGTATGTTTTATATACATAACACAATTATGCTTGATTTAGGATTAGGATACATTTGTAGTAATGTTGTCATGTAGAATGTGTAGTAGGCCACAGGCCAGATAGACATATCACATTCCCCCCACCTCCCAGTGAAACCAACTTTTTTTGAAAGTTCTAGCCATGCTGAATGTGAATTTGAATGTAAATATTGAAGTGTTTGAAGTGTTTAAAAACCAATGCCTTTGGAAAACATTACAGAACTATGAACTATGCACAGGCCATGGTGTGGAGAAATTGGGACATGTCATGTCATGCATGTTAAATCACATCAAGAGGTTATAGGCTTTTTTACACATGCCTTCCTGCTTATGGTCAGTTTATGCAGCAGCAGTGTCTTGAGGCCTGCAAAGGGACGGGACTGCCACGGGACTCCATTGCGGCACTCCAACTTTGAGGGCTGCATGTGGGCGTGGAGAGGAAAATGGAGATGTGTTTGTGGGAGTAGCACAAAGAGATTATTACTGCACTCCTGCAGTGAATATCCATAAAGTAACATTCTTAAAATACCCAGCAAATCTCTCTCATGCGGGGTGATGTGTCCGTAGGCTATAAGCTAGGCTATAAGCTGTGTTTTTAAACAAAGCCATTGAGAAGAACGTCAGACAGGCTGTGTTCTCCATCCTCTCCTGCATTGACAGGATCTGTTGCCACCAGTTGCAAGATTGAGGCATGAAATGAATACATTTGAAGTTGTCATTAGGCTACTAATACATTTTGATAGCTCTCCATTTCACACACACATATATATGTATATAATGGTGTGTGTCTTTGCACATCTCCTGTAGGCATGGAAATGTCACTTTCAGATTCAGTTCCCTCCCTGCTGCATGTAGAATACTGCAATGTATCCACTTATGCTATATCTGTTCTTGCTATATCAAGTGCAAGATTGGTATATCTAAAAAAAAAAAAAAACACAGATCAGATCGGAAGGCCAGTGACTTCCTTGATGAAACATCAAGACCAATACCAATGTTTAGATAACTGATAAATAACTGATGTCCACATATTTAACAAATTAACAGTATCTACAGTATTAACCTGTAGTCTGCACTGAGAAATCATAACCAACATTTTGTTTCCATGTAGATATCAATTTAACCCAGGTCCCTGGTGTATGTATTTTGCTGAACCCTCTGCAATAATGCCTGGAAGGCTGAGTGCACATGCGCTAGGGTGTCGTTCCTGAGCTATATAACGCAGGCACATGCTCGCCAGTCTTCCTCTTCCACAGAGGTTCAAGCTGTGTATGGTCCAAGTGAATAATGGTAAACTTGTGGCTAAAGGATGCCTTCATATTCACATTAATCCTTACATAGTGAGTCTGAAAGGGCACCAGATAGGTACAAAACCACCCATTAAAAATCCCCCTCTTTGAAAGGGGTTTTTAGGTTGTTTCTGAGGCATAAGTTCTATGCTCTCTATGTCACGTCACAGAACAAGGATCAACACCCTGTTGAACCATTCTATGTGACCTTTAAACATCTTCAATACATATGATACATTTTGGCCAATACCCTTAAGACACACCTGTCAAACTCAAGGCCTGTGGACTGCGATGTAATTCTATCTGCCCCCCCAGATGATGCCTAATGTCTATCAGAACTGGCCCGCCAGTTAGCACCGTTAATAGCCCTGTCCCCACTACCTGCTCTAGAATCTACTATTAATCAGCAGCCTCAGTTGTTTGTCATTGCTGTCACCTGAAGTAGCCTTGCCTAGTAGTGCTAAACTTTTTCTTACCCGTTGTTACCTCTTGTGTGCAAAGTGTGTCAATGTGGCTGTCATGAAATATGTCCGGCCCTTCACTTGGACAGTTTTTTTTTTTTATTACGGCCCACTGTGTATTTGAATTTGACACCCCTGCCTTAAGAGAAAACAACATTAACTTACAAAGCATACACTTTACATTTTCTGAATGCCTATATCCTCTAGTTGTGATTTAACAAGCACTGAGACATGTCCCATCTTCCTCCACACATGGATTAAGCTCTAACCCTAAACCCAGAATAGTGAGCTAATTTCATGACAATTGATCACTTTGTGCATCAAATTTGATAGAAAATCTCACAAAGGGGATCTGATTTAGAACAGTAAGAACTCCAAACTGATTGATTTCAGTTTTTTTTTCCTTGTTTTGGTTTAATTTAACAGTGGCTGTGGACAATATCATATTTCTTAGGAGATTAAATTATGAGATATTGACCAAATCAGAATGCTTAATTCTGATTTGATTTTCGTAAAACCCACTTTCTAGAAAAAAAACATGACTGATCTCAATTTAAGATTTCATTTCTTTCTCAAAGACAAAGGTATGGCCATTGTAAGAAGCAATTTTGGAAGTACATTGTCATCAAAGTTAATTTCCTGAAATTATATTAAAAAGTGCAATATTATATAGATACATGTATAATCATACATGAAATTGTCATTATTGGAATGTTAGGTTACACAATCAGACTTCACTACATTACATTGTAAAACCAACAGTTTCACCGCTTTGAAATAACTTGTCGGTGCATTTGCTGTACAGAAAAATGGTAAATGATTTTAACTTTTCATTCTAGTCAAGCCCAACATAAGTATGTCTGATGTTGCCCCTCTGGCGGGGTGTACTGTGGAAGTCCTTGCAGTGTGCAGTGCTGCTCATGCTCGTCCTACTGCAGAGATTACATGGAATGTGGGCTCTCTTCATAACATCAGCACAGTAAACAACTCCTCTGTGAACTCAGATGGAACTGTAAGTGTCACTAGTTACATGATGGGTGTGCCTTCTACAGACATTAACCAGAGGATCATACAATGCTTGGTCAATCACTCCAGCTTCAGTTCGGAGCAATCCTTTAACTATTCAGTGAACATCCACTGTAAGTAACAATTCTGATTTTTCATGTAAAAGTCTATATCATCCTGTGTTTTCTGATTGTTACCATATGAAATGCGATGCCCCAGATGTGAAGTGCAGATAGGTCTGGTGGCCACACTGAGCTGCAGAATCAAATCAAAATTGTTCGCAGATCAGGATGGGTTGTCCCAGGCTGCAATCATATGCCATTGTACTATTATTGTTTCCATTTACCATGAGTGTTTGCTTTTACATTTTTTTTACAACAAGTTAACATAGGTTTATGAGCTCCACATACATGTCTCTGAAGCAGTGTGCTGAAAATACCTTTCAGTCTTTTTCAGATCAGGCTATTTCTCATTACTATTCTAGACTTAATATGCATTAGGGAAATTCAGTGGGTAAGCAGCATTTTCTCTCAGTTAGCCAATGAGAGAACATACAATATTATGCTAAAAAGTGAATTTTGCATGCACCCTTTAATGTATGACAGCTTTGATCATTTCAGCAAAGACCACATCTTAGTTAAAGGGTAGGTTCATTTTTGTACACTTTTGTTCCGATTGTTTATGATGAAATACAGTGGTTAAGACTGAAATTTTGAAAAAATTAGCAGGGGCGTTGCTAGCTGTTTAAAACATTTGGAGCTATACCACAAAAGTTAGACTCATGTCGGGCCATGCTGAGGGGTTTGATGTTTACATTAAAGATAGCCTGTAAGGAAATGAATGTCTCTTGCCAAAATGCACCAAGTACACCAGCAGCCAAAATGTGACATTAAAATAGCATGAAACAACTCCAATGTGATGTGAAGCCCTATGCATAAAGAAGAAAGATTACCAATGTTAAATTTGTAACATCTTGCGACAAATTATTCTAAAGTCCTCAACTTCTAAAGTCCAAAACCTCTGGGTCATCATCGCCATCCATTGTGACAGGTTCAACCCATATACTGTATGGTTCAACCACTGACTGTATATAATGTAACATACAGTCTATGGGTTCAACTGGATGTACTGGTGAGGGAGGCACACTGAAGCTGGCCTCCTCAGTTTTTTTTATTTTTACTGTTTATGGACCTTGATGAACGTTCGGTGGCAAACCGAGCTTCAATCTGATTGGCTAAAACCTTTAGATGGCAGTATTTCACCAGTTAATGCGAATAAACGAGGATAGAGCTGAGCACTGACGTAACGTAGGCTATAGCCCATAAATGTAGTGTTGGGGGGCGCTGTTTTGCTCACTACTCTGATCAAAGAAAAACTGGACAACAGTAAGTTTAACACAGCAAATTTGGAATCTAAAATGTGCGTTATTAATCTACACCTGAATATTTCTTTATTGAATATTTATGAGGAGGCCACGCCTCCCTTGGCCTCCAGGAGAAAACACCACTGTGCTGTAGCACCCCCTGCCCCATCTACAGAATGGCTGCATAGGTGCACAGCTGCAGTCTTTCCTAAAACACATTAAACTTTTGTTTGTAAAGACATGAAACTCACCGAGTGGTTAGTAATGTTCGCTGATATGCTGACACAAAATTTGCTGCAAACTGTATGGTTTTCAACAGGTTTTTCACCATTCTAAATAGTGGACCTATTTTTTTCAAACTCCTTACATGTGTATCCTTCCACCTAAGAGTTTGAAGCAGTACAAGACAATTACTGACCACTCTGTGAGTTTCATGTTTGAATGGAACATTTGTGAAAATGTTTATCTTAACCATTGTATTTCATCATAAACAATCAGAAAACATAGCTTTAAGTGTAAAAAACTGAACTTGTCATTTAAGTCAAGTTATTACAGTCAAGGGCAATTCCATATCAGTTCAAATATGCTTTCACCATGGCCTTCAATTTAATTCAGATTTATTCTTTTGTCCAAACAGCCCTCCATGTCTTGTGACATGCTTATGAAAATTTCATCCTAATATCTTGATTGGTTCCTTAGATATGCCTATTGACAAACTCCAATTTTACTTGACCAATTTTAAATGTTCATTAGCTCTCTCAGTATAACCACATGCTTTCCTTAAAATGTGTGTAATGTGTCTCACATCAGAGTTCCTGCCATTAGCATCTTATTTAATAAAACCAACACCGAATATTTTTTCAGCAGCTTGGGAAATCCCTGAAAGTAGGCCTAAGCGGTGGTTTCAAGTAAAAATGTAATGGTGTGCCACATTTTGAACCACCTAAAAGTGTTAGATCCAGCTTTTCTCTTTTACCAAAACAAATGATAAATAATAATAAAAAAAATAGCAGGCCCATATGCAGATGTAGTAACTTACAAAAGGACTGAACTGTGAAAGTCACATCAGCTGTCTTTATATAGAATATTTGCTTTTTGCCTTCCTGCTCTCCTTTCAAGCAGGTCATAGAATTAGCAAAAACACAATTTAAGCCAAATTGAGGGCTCGTAGCCCTTGAATTAATTAATTAGGGATGCAGCAGTATGCTGTATTTTATCCAAGCGAACAACATGCCCGCTATGGCTCAATGAATTGTATGTGTGGATGTGAATTGCAGTATTTTGGAACTTTTGAATCAAATCAAAACTTGCTAATAATGCAGCAGTCCTTCACAAATAGTCTCTGACACAGTGGGAACTCTACATTTCCCTTTAGCCAATCAGCGCACTTCATGTGAAGAGTGGTCTGGAAAGAGAGAGGAAGAAAAAAGCTCAGTTCAGTTGACGGTGTGTGGCCTACCCAAACAGGAGGTAGGCCTTCATTAGCTATGATCGGGACAGAGATGCATTTGTAAAGGCATTGCAGTAGGCTGTGTACTAATTGCTATGACAGATTTTGTTGCAAACAAAGCATTTTATGCTCCCTACTGGCGTCCTGGGAGCTCAGATGCCCACAAGTAGGCCTAATCTCAAGGCCCAATCTCACACACAAACAAGTTTTTTTTTTATACAGGAGTTACTAGTGACAGACGTAGTGGGTAAGAGTGACAATGACACAGAGTGAGGGACTGTGAGTGACAGGCTAAACATTGGTCCTGTGTAGTATTTTTGCAGACGTACTTTAAGAGAAGTACTCTTTCTGTCTCATTAGGCTATTCAGCCATAAACAAAAAGTCGTTTGACTTCTTTTAACAGCTGATGTGAGAATCCCTAAAATTAATTTCTGCAGGTTTGGATGTCTTGCAACGTTACAGTTCTACAGCCTATGTCCCTCTTATGCAAGGAGAAAAAGCATAGGCTAATGTCTCAGTAGCTAGATTTCCAACTTATATATTTTTGTCTAATTTACAGCTTGTGTGTCTTTCAGATGCCCCTCAGGAGGTTAAAATAAAGCGCATAAAGAGTTCTACAGATTCTTCAGTGTTTCTGTGTGAAGTATATGCCAACCCAAAGGCTGATTGCACTTGGAGTAGGTAGGGTAATATTAGTGGTCTTTTGTTCTAATTTTGTTCATTCCAATCAGTCGTGATGTGTCATGATGTCAGAACTGAAAAACTAAACTTGCCTCTGTTTGACAAAAACAGTGAAACTTTTTTTGAATTTTGAATTAAATCCAGACATGAAAATGGAATTTCAATATAAAGCCGGAATCATATAGAATTTGCTAATACTGTGTGCTGATATTTTAAATCTATGTTTTATGTGTTTTTTTCTTTTGCTATTGATCTTTAAAAGCTGTCCAAATTAATGATCTCTAGTAGCTAACAATCGCAAACATTCACCATGTGACTGTTTATATCTACGCTAAGAGTGAAAAATTTACTGCTTTCCTGTCATGTGTGCATGTGTACAGTATAACAGCAAATTAATGGTGATTACAGTGTATGCAAAGTTTTTTTTACCCTTTAGCAGGGTATATTGTAAAGTACCATACATTTGAATGAGAATGAGGGGTAGCAGTTACACTGAACACCTTCAATTTAATTCACAAGGCATTAAACAATTTGATAAACATAGCCTTTTTAAAAGACTTTAACATAACTGATTAATGCTAATAATATGTACGTTGCCAGCCAAATTCATCTGCAATATCATGATGTTGCTGGCTAACTCTCCTATTTGCTAACATTTAGCGTTAGCTCCAGTTAACTTGCTAACAGGGAAATTGGACATAACCAGTGTATAGAGCAAAGTGACTGACCTTACTTGTTTAAAATAAGATCATATGGACATGAGTGTGAAAGTTGTCATGTGGGTAAATTCAGATGTAACTAATAGCACACATAGGTGGCATTTTGAGGGTTGGCCTGCTAAAAGCCATTAAATGTCCATAGGCCATCCACATTAATGTGTAGTTTATGTTTCTCTGACAAAATTCTTGTTGGCTGTCACCAGCCAACTTTTAAAGCCATAACAATGCTTAAGGAGATCCAGTTGCATTTGACCCAATGTAATTAATCCACCCAGTTTACCCTGCTATGTCTGTGGCAGCCCCTAGCTACTGTGTGTGAGGTGATGTTGCCATTATAGATTGTTCCCTAAAATGAAAATGAAAATTCGATTATCAGCTGTATTAAACTAACCAACTAATTTCTATTAAACTAATGAACTACTTTAGCTTAATATCTTTTTGTCTGACTAGGTCTATTAATGAATGCACTTGCATTTACTTCACAAGCCTCTTTTCTTCTTGCTCTTCATTTCTCTGAATTATCTATTCAATATTTTGTGCTTTCATTTATTTTTTTAATGTCTTCACTTTTTCTCATCTATTAATTTTACTTAATTTTATAGTCTTTGAGTTATGAATTAACTTACCAAGAACATTTTATTTCTTATTGCTATGTGCCTAACTATCTACTATTACCTATAAACAATCAACTGTATTAAACTAATAAACTATTTCCTTAAAATTAAATTTAATAAAAAATAAATAATTAAAATAATGAACTACAGCTCAGTAGCCTTTTACCTAACTAAACTTCAATTAATTACATCACGTTACATTTTTGTGGTTTTTGAAGCAAAGAGACTTTCCTTCTTGCTCTCAAATTATGTTTTTCCACTTCTATTTGTTTGATTTCATCTGAACTTTACAGGGTACTTACACATAAATTCAAAGAAATGCTCAGGAACATTTTTGATTTTCCTTTGGGCCCTTATTGACCCTCATGGTGGGGTAGATTTGAACAAGACAACCCCCATACCATGTCAGCTCTTACCCTAACTTTAAGCCCAGCCTCAAGCCCCAGGCTCAACACAGGGCCCAGACCTGTATGTCAGCTCTAACCCTGACCTAAGCCAAGTACCAATCCCTAGGCTCCCCCACAAGATCCAAGGTTTCCTGCCAGCCAATACCCTACCCTTGAGTGCAACCCCAAACATCAGACTAGCTCTACAAGATCTAGGGCTGACTGCAACCCTAACCCTAAGAAAAGCCCCAAAACCTAGGCTCTCCACCCAGTGCACAGAGCTATCTGCCCACACTAAAACCCTATTGGCCTGAGAGATGTGACGTACGTGAGAAGTGCATGAGAATTCACATCCATTCTTCTCTGTTAGATTACTTGTGAAGTCTTCGTTACACATACATATATCATATACGTATATCATGGTGTAAAAGAGCACAGTTTTACTTCAGTGTCAGTTTGACTTTCTTTGTCAATCTTTAAAACTGCCCTTTGACTTTTTTTCAAATGCTTATCCCAGTAATATCAGTTGAAGTCCTTTTAACATGTTTCTTGCTACTTGATTGACTGTCTAAACAACTCAAGTCTTCATTCTACATTTTATCTGTTCTCTTGTCAATTGAATGTGCACTTTTTTAACGATCACTGGCGAGTCTAAAATACATTGGGTTCTATGGAGCTAAATGGCCAAATGTATTGCTTTCATATATTTAAGATTATAAATTATTTTATTTTTTGCAAGTTGTACATGGATTATGTATCGAAGTGAAATAAACACTCATGCCCTGCAGTTTTTCATAATGTGAGCCGGTTTTGCTAGCACTTTGCTAATTGTCCAGTGAATGACTTGCAACTGATTACGTCTGTTCAGGTGCCACTTTCAGCTGTTTGTATGACCAATGTTCCTTCGGAAAGTCATTATTTCATTATTTCAACTCATTATAACTCATTATTTCAGGTACTTAAAAAAGTACATTCAATGTGTATGGTCGATGAAGGGAATGATGGAAGGATAAAATGTAAAAAAAATGAATTGAATGTTAGGTTATTTCAGGCTACATGCCTTCAAATGTTTATGTTAGCATGGTTAGCAGTTTGGCAACACTCGTATCACTTTTAAACATCACTTTCATAAGTATTACAAATATATGTTCACTTCCAAACTGTGTGCTGGAATGTTTGTATTGAGTGTAATATTTCGCTAACTGAATGTGAACCACATAAAACTCATTGGAAATGCGTAACACTCCAGGTTAGCTTGGTGTACTGTTAAGCCCAATAGGAAACCCCCAAGAATGACAAGGTCCATGGTCAGAGACCACGTCGGGCGGAAAGCATTTGATTGCCGTAAAGTGGTATGGTTGTCACGTGGCAATAAAAATTTGGATACATGGATTTTACAGCAAACAAAAATGCCTAAAAATTCCGTTCCTCAATGATATGTAGAGTCTGTCTCCTGCATTGTGAATAATATTGCAATTTTAACACAAAAAATTATATCCAAAGAAATGTAGTTTGAGGTGGCTGCTCTATAGAATCCCATTCATTCTCCACTCACCCACGAGTGCACCTAGAGTGCAGTATCACACCGGAAATGTGTGGTCTTTGAGAGTCAAAGTTCTCCTACTAAAGCTTCTCTGTTTCAGTTTTGGAACATAAACAAAGTAGCCTGAAATTAGTAACCTATTGAAAGAATTTATAGATAAGTTTTATGTAGTTTACAATGAGATTTCTCTTGTGTGTGCACAATAGCCTAAACCTTTTATTTGAAGCTCAAACATAACAAGACTAAGGGATGACCAAACACATTAAATAAGCTAAATGAAACTGGCTTTCATTATCATTTTGACACGGTAACACGGAAATACATGCCAACATTAATGTTACAGAAATGTAAACATTTTGATACCTTTGCCTCTTTGATTTTCCGATGGTCAACTCTATAATTTGCATTGCTTGTCACAGCTGACAGCTCCAGGCAGCAGACAGAAGTGCAAGTGTTGTGCTCTAAACAGTATTTGTACAACACTGCATCATGTTAGCTCAGACATTCGTACCAGGTCATTACACCTTAAGAAATAAATCAATTTATTATCTGTCCTGTACATGGGCCACAACAGGGTGCAGGGTTAGCTCTACAAGGGCACTGGCCCCTGTGTAGAACTGCCAGTGTATTTGGGGTATAAGGGACTGCAATGGCAAAGACTCTGTTGTCCAAAGTCCGATGTTTGTTCCTAAGGGTGTTGGACAGAAGTTTTAGAATCAGAAGAACAGATGATGAAGGGTGTATGTCACGTGGGTTCTGTGAAAAAATTATGACACAGCCAGGGGTTGCAGCTGCGGTGCAAAAACAGGTGTTTATTTAGTCCGATTTTCCCAAAAGTGAACAAAATGCAATAAACAATAAAGGCCTATTAACAAAAATAACAAAAAAGTATTTGAAGAATAAAGTAAACTGGAAAGGCTGCAACTCAAAATAACAAAAAAAAGTATTTGAAGAATAAAGTAAACTGGAAAGGCTGCAACTCTAAGTTGCATCTTGTCACCCGGGAGTTCTTATTCTTCATGATGTTCATCCACGTCAGTGCTCTGTGGTCTATGTAAAGATCAAAATCCCGGCCCAACAGATAATACTTCAAACTATCTAATGCCCACTTAATTGTAAGGCATTCCTTCTTCACAGCTAAATACCTTGTTTCTCGTGGCAGCTGTTTCCTACTGAGGTATAAGACAGGCCTTTCTTCCCCCTGATCTCCTTGCGCAAGGACTGGCCCCAGGCCACATCCGGAAGCATCCACTTCTACAAGGAAGAGTTTTTTTAAAATCTGGGGTCTGAAGTACAGGAGAGGCACACAAACAATCCTTTAAAGCATTAAAGGCAACTTCACATTTATCATTCCAAATGATAGGGTTACTGGCAGATTTCTTGGTCAGGTCTGTTAAAGGAGCAGCAATGGTAGCACAATGTGGAATAAATCTTCTGTACCAGCCAATCATTCCAAGAAAAGATTTTTCCTGCGTCTTGGTAGTTGGACGTGGACTATCCCTAATTGTCCACTTGTGGTCTGATGGTCCCCTTTCCCAGCTGATATCCTAGGTACCTGGTTTCTGCTTTTGTTCGGCTGGGGGTGCTGGGACGGCTGGCGCTGGCTGGGGTGCTGGGATGGCTGGCGCTGGCTGGGGTTCTGGGATGGCTGGCGCTGGCTGGGGTGCTGGGACGATGGGCGCTGGCTGGGGTGCTGGGACAACGGGCGCTAGCTGGGGTGCTGGGACAACGGGCGCTAGCTGGGGTGCTGGGACGACGGGCGCTGGCTGGGGTGCTGGGACGGCAGGCTGAAACACTGCATGAACTGGTGGGTATGTTGGAAACTGTGGATGCACATTGTCTGCTGAGCTGTGTGCAGAGCTTGCTGCATGGAACAGGCTGGTACGGTCTGGCTCTACCTTAGGAAGCCCTCCTGGTGGCTGGAACGGAGTTGCTGGTGGCAGTTCAAGTCTGGACTTTCCTCTACAAGCATGCTGGAAAATGTCCTTTGCAGTGAGTGAGGAAGTTCTTGGCGAGGCCGCATTGCTGTTAGAAAATCTCGCTGCTCCTCCTGCATGGCTTCGTCACGCCTCATCTGTGCCTCCTGATGAGCATCATCTCTCATCTGTTGGGTCTGTATTAAGTCTGTTAGCGATGTGGCCGCAACAGAAAACGCTGGAACACCACCCCTTATCTTTGGTCTGGCCCCCTCTACATTGTAGTCCTGGGCGGCTGCTTCTGCTTGCTCCTGCTCTTTTCCTGACTGAGCTGTCTCCCAGGCATCATCCTTCTCTTGCCTGGAGACAACAGCTCTGGTGAGTGGTTTATGGGTGTTGCCTTTCCTTTGGGTCGTTCGGACTGGTTTTCTTCGGCTGGCCATCCCACTTCTGACACCATATGTCACATGGGTGACAAAATGATGACACAGCCAGGGGTTGCAACTTCGGCATTTATTTAGTCCGATTTTCCCAAAAGTGAACAAAATGCAATAAATAATAAAGGGAAATAAAATTGAGATTTTCAATGTTACAAAACTAAGTAGGCCTATTAACAAAAATAACAAAAAAAAAGTATTTGAAGAATAAAGTAAAAACTACACTACACTACAAAGACAGCCTAGCTCCATAGTTCGGGTACTTTGCTCCAGGAAGTGCTGCAGGACAGACAGAGACAAACAACAAACGCGAGGCTCCCACTCACCACGCCAAGTTAAATAAAGACTTTCTTTAACCCAATTCTGTGTGTATGTGTTTTTATCTGACTATAAAATACTTTTGTTCCGGAAAAATATCACTACAACCAACTTGTGTGTGCACCCACAAAGTTAGTTAGCTGGGAATTAGCGATAGCTCAGTGTATGTATGTAGTGCGGTGTATGGTGTCCGATGCTGGTTTTGCAAGAGTTCCGTGTGACATTTGAAAATTAGTGATTTATATTGCTCTATCTGATTCTTCATAGAGATGGACATTCCCTACCCACAGATGGAGTGAAAGTGGATAACGACACACTGTCCTTTTCCTGGTCACATCCTGACTTAAATGGGCTGTACATTTGTAAGGCTAGAAACAAATATGGCCAAGCAACAGGATCACTTCACATTCATGTAGTAAATCCCAGTAATCACAGTAAGTATTTGATTTTCATTGATGAATTCAGTTTCTTTCAATGGTATTTCAAAGGTATTTTCATATTTGTCTTTTGAACAATTTAGAGATGCACCGTTGCAGTTTTCAAACCTGATACAATCTCTAGTTTTGACTGACCAATACCGATAGCATCTTTTCTATATTACAACACACATGAAGATTTAGAAGTGCAAATTGTTCAAAAAACAGCACAGAGCAAACATTTTGTGTTGTCTCAGAAGGACTATGTGCATAAAATGTTGAGGTATATGCCATTGCTTTCTTTCATACACAAATTACAAAAGCATGTCATCATTTCTAGTTTCTCTCTGCCTATAGAAGCCACATTTTTGTGACAGGTGAATAAGATTTCCACAACTGTCTGGCCATACTCTTAATCGATTTCTCTTTTTTTTTTAGGACATCGTGGTGTGCTTGGGGCTTTACTGACCTTCTGCCTTATGATTGCTTTAGTTGTATTTGTCGTTTTATATTTCAGGTAATAGCACAAATAAAAATCTTGCTAAACAGTATGTTAGCATCCCATGATCATGGCTCCCTTAATCCAATTCTTTTTTTCAATTAGGTAACCATGATCATTCATGATTTTGCAGATATCTGACTGTGGGGAGCATGCCAGTAGACACGATGGTCACCACAATGTTATGTGTTTGCAGTGCTGGGTAGGGGAAGAGCTGCTCTGAGTGGGTTACAAGAGGCGGATGGGGGGCTCAGTTGTATTGGGCGGTGCCTCAGTGCTTTGAGCTGACAGACCTACAGCATCCATGGATATATTTGCACCACGCCTATATTTACACAACGTTGACATGTTGTGTAAACAGATTTAACAACATTTATATTTGTTCAAAAGCAACAAGGTGACAAGGAACTTATAGAGGATATTATTTTGACTACTGTGTCTTTTAAAGAAACATTTTTTTTTTCAGATTTGCTTTTTGGTAACCTAAATGCCAGTGTCATTTCAGTCTGAAGTAACTTGCTAATAATAAAAATCAAGTTCCGAACATATTTGGGGTTTAAAACTGTAATGTTATACTACCGGCCTACAGCATTTAGGCTAAACGTCTGGCTTGCTGACTTAGAGCATCGGTTCTCAAACTGGGGTCCGCAGAAGGTTGCCAGGGGGTCTGTGAAAAATTTTGCTATAGTATAAATATACATATTGCCATAGTATTTTGCTAAGTATAAACTTGTCTTATGGGGAGAAAAATACTGTTACATTGTGTTCTGATCAATCACATTGTGCTCATTACTCCCACGGCTGTGTTTATGAGGGGTCCATGAGAATTTCTGCTCCATGAGGCCCAATGAATTTTGAGAACCCCTGATTTAGAGAAAGGCTTGGTGTGTGTGCGCAAGTGCTATTACACATCATCCTCTCCCTTAATGCCTACTTGCAAGTTTGATTTGAGATGTTCACTGTCCCAGCCTGTTATGATTACTGATTCCATTGATTTGCTGGTTAACCAGTGAATATAAGCCAAAATTAAGGACCGATGAAAAAATGACAGATGGAAGACTGGTACATTATCTCAATATGCAGGACACAAGACATATACTCAAATGGCTATACTGTCAGTCCAAATGTGGGACAGGTGGTCAAGATACATATCCAAGGAAAAGAGGGTCCCCTTCTGTTGATAAAAGATATACAGGATGTGGAGGCTGTTCCTGTGTGTATTGTACCCATGACCATATTGCACCATTGTGTATTCTTTGGTCACACATCACAGAATGACTACAATCATATTATCAGAGAATATGGCATGATTAGTGAAGTAATCTTTTACCCTTACTTTCCTATGTCTTTCTAATTCTATAATAATATTTTTCTTTTAAAACAGGTCAGGTTGGAATCTATGTCATATTTTTCAAAAGGTTGGTAAGCAGCAATTACATACTACATTTTAAAAGCAGAATGCTTGTTGCTCACCTCATTAACTATATTAGGTTACAGGATTTTTCTATTTCCTTTTGCCTTTCCTTTTATTTTAACATAAAGACAAAAGACAGTATGTTCCTTCTTTCATTTCACAGAATCCCACAGAGCAGAATCCGCCTCAGTCAGATGAAGGGTCTCCTGGTCCATCAGACAGTGTAAGAGTCATTTATGTCAAATCATGACATGGGACCTTGAAGTACGGATGAGAAGCATGTTTGCTGAAGCAGGAATAATTTTATGCACCCTAACCTGCCTGGTTTTTATGACTGATCTGAGATTTTGGTCTGGATATGTTGCCATCATCTCCCACTTCCCTGAGGAGGAATCACTGGTACAGTGTTCATAGTGGAGCATCCTCAGATATCAGACTTGGGTGTCAAACATACAAAAAAGGCCTCAGATGAAAAAGCAGTAGGAGTCGCTTTAAAGTTTGTAAAATTACGAAGTCGAGTCCCAAATATCAAAATGCTGGCAGTTCACCGGCGGTCCTTTTTTCTGATAACATTTTGTCTGAGGCTGACAAAGTTTTTTCTGACACCCAGGGGCTGCGCTACGAGGCTGCTTGCAGCTGCTGTATTAACCCAAGGATTTGGCCAAGCAATTGCTAAGCAACCCCAAACAACCCAAATTTTGTGACATGTAAATAAAATAAAATAGCCTAATTAGAAAAAGACAGAAACTATGCCAGCTCATTGGCTAAAGTAGACTAGGCACTGTTAAAAGGCACTGTGTGGTACAACGTCATCCTCTGACATAGGCTGCACATTTTAGCAAACGCCTTGAACACACACAAGGCTACTGTCGACCAACTCTCCATAAGATCTCAAACCATGAGATTTCTGTGTTTCAAAAAGAAATGAGGAAACATTATTTCTTGTAGGTTATGTACTGTTTTACAAAAGAAGTCAAAGAAATCAAAGTTGTGCAAACCATAGAGTGAGGCAACAATTCACAGGCCATCTTCTGTGCACCATGTCAGATTGAAGGTAGCCTACTGTCCCCTGTCTGTCTACCTGTTGTGAGAAAGGTTTATGAGCACAGCCTCTATCAATTGTTGATGCAGATGAAAAGATTTACAGCACTATGAAAAGAAAAATGAAAAGTCTGGAGTCAATCAGCCCATACCGCTGTTCTTTGAGGCTGCCAAGTGCTGTTGGTAGGTATAAGAACCACAGCATTTGGTACAACATAGACCGAATTTGCAAACTGACAGCTAACATTAAGATCAGCACTTGGCAACGTAAAAAAAACAGGGATAGGGGTTGATTCACTCCAGATAATCCCTTGCCAAATAAATTAGTAACGACAAAACAGAGAATACCAATATCAGCTTTTCTAAAGATGTAGTTTAAATCAATTTAATTTGCTAAACTAAATTATAGAGGCAGTGTTGGACATAATGCGTTTCAAAGCAATGCATTACTGTAATTATTTTGTGGGAACAATATGATCTTAAAAATATCAGTAACTTCATTAGTTACTAACTATTGTAACAGACAATTAGTAAGTAAGGGGCACTGTTAGTAAGTGGATCTTGCGTGCCTAGTTGCCGGAGGAGAGAGAAGACATGGGCGAGAGCAGGTGGGTAGATAACGTGTCCAATACTAGGCCTACCACCCACTGAATGAAAGACTATATAGTTTTTGCTTTTGCCTAGGAAATCTGGATGATTAATGAGTAATATAATCCAGTTACAATTCAGAGCAGTAACTAAAGTAAAATAACTAAAATAACTTTGTAATTTATATGTTGGAAGTTTTTTAACTCCCACAGACAAAAAGCGCGATCGAAGAGGCATTGAGAAATAAAGTTCCTTGAGTTGAGGTAAACCCAATACCTTGAGTTGTCCATAAACCGAGAGGTGACAATTAAAAACATTCTCACCTGCAAGGCTTTGTCCCTTGGTTAAAGGTCACTGTGCACAATCATGTCTCCACACAGCTTGCTGGGGCAGGTGGAGAAAGTTGCTCGGGATCATCTCATGGCCTCTTAATGTTCACACTTGCAGTATAGGCAATTACAACATACTTTTAACAGAATCAGTGCTGGTGGTTTATTTATTTGTTTGCTTGTGTGTTTGTCTTTGTTGGTTGATTGAAAATTGACCAGCAGCCCCTTGATGTCATACAGCAACTGCTAAGGAACTAAGCAGTTGCATTTGAGGTTGCTTGGGTTGAAGTAGTTTCAGCTGTTCTTTGGTCATGACACTTTTTTGGTTTGAGACTTGACTTTGCAGTTTCATGAACTTGAGATTTTGAAGATGAGATTTTTCCAAGGCAGTTTTTTCAGAGACCAATGCATTTTTGTCTGAAGATGACTTTTAGACTACTCCAATGCCGTTTAGCCTGATGTTTTTTCATCCGAGACATGATGCTTTTTTCAGTGGTGTCTGACACCTGAGTCATCTGATATCCTAATATGAACACTATACAACAGGCATAAATGAAAATTCCTCTGAATAATGTTGGACAGACTTACAGCCAATCTGACCAATATGTTTGTATAGACAAGAAAGAGCAGACTGCAACAGAATTTGAAACAAAACATACGTTAAAGGAACATGGAACTATTCTGGGAAAATCTCTCACTTGTCTGTCATCTCCTCTAGAGTAAACAATTGGGCATGACCTTTCTCTTTTCCATGCAGCCCATGTCCAAGTCTGATGGTAGTGTTCTATATTCCTTAACACCCAAAAGTGACCACAGATTTCCAATATTTTTCCTATTTAAAACATGATTCAGGTAGTTCAGTGTACTACGAATGATGGGTAAATTAAACAATTTTTGAGGCAGGTATGACTTGAAACTACACTTTCAATCTGGCATTATAATCAAGGAGAAAATGTGCTAAAATAAGATGAAGAGGGTAAGTTGTTTGATTCTAAAGTTATGAGCCTTTACGTTTGTCCTAAACAGTGTTTTTTTCTATAAATATGCCAAATTTACTGTTTTACTAGAAGGAGATTCTGAAATGTAAACAGCTATTTTTGTTGTATTATGCAAATTGTGGAACGCTTAAAAGTGTAAGATCTAGTTTCCCTCTTTTACCAGCCTCATAAACCTGTAATTCATGTGGTTACATAAGTCTTTTGGCTCCTTTGGCCAAGACAGTTTTTAAAGTTTTTCCAGCTTCAGACATGTTCTGAGGGGCTGGTATAAGAGCTGGTATAAGAACTACATCTTACACTTTTGAGCACTCCACAATGTGGCATAGTATTGCAGCAAAATAAAGAATTGTGTTTTTACATCTTTTTTGACAGCAGAGGATCTCAGGATATCAGTAAATAAATTGAGATAGGTCTCACCTCTCTCCTCCCTTTGCTACCCATGCATAGGTCATTGGGTACTGGTGACTCTGGCATACAGCCAATACATTTGAACCCGAGGCATTAAGGGGAAACTAATCTACCCCATAAGTCACACCTTTTCTAAAAGCATACACCCACAGGGCGTCATAAAATATACAGTGAGACAGGTCTAGACTGATTTATAGACTCTAAGATCAACTTTCTGAGTTTACTAAGACTGAAAATGAGCAATTTTCCATATGTTTTATTCAAAATATGTTAATGAGGAAATGCTATATGACTGAATCGTAGTTATAGATGAATTTCTAGACATAATTTCTAGATATCATATACATGGACTTGGAACCTTAGATCACCCTTATATCATCTCTACGTTAACTAGAATCTAAATTATAGCATTTCAGGATTTCACTGAATAATTAGCACAATATGCTAATTATGCAAATTGCTCAAAGTGTAACTTTTAGCAACCACGTTCAGAGGCTAGACCAATGAGAATACTTTATTTGTAGGATCCAGCAGTGAAAATAAGTATTGAATGTGTCAACATGTTTTTCAGTAGAAGTATTTCTGATTAGACTTTGACATAGATTTTTCACCAGACAGTGGTAAGGCTAACCAAAGAAATCCACACATCAGAACTTTTAACCCCAGAAATATTGAATGTGTAATACAGCAAAATAGAGAGGGGGGAGAAGTACAAGACCAAGAGAAAAGGCAAGGATTCAGCTATAATTTAATGCATAATAATTGGTAGGCCACGGAAATAGCAAACACTGTGGTAGCAAACATAGCACATAGCAAACATTTTGGTATTTTCAATATTGTAGTGTGTCACAAGAATGTCTCATGGCAGTAATGGCCAAGGACTCTGCTGAGACATGTGCAACTTTATTGTTGCAAATGCATGTCAATCCAGCTGTTCAGATGTATTTCAAAACCTCAGACACCTCCAGTAAGCGCCATTGGGAACTGCCTGTGGGCAGCACATCACCCTTCCATCAACTGGACACTCACATAGTACTTATACATGCACTAAGAGAAAAGGAAATTATTGCCTTAGTCCAACTAAAATCTAACTTTTCAGATATACATGTGAACACCTTAGTGCGTCTGAAATTGAACTGAACCGGACTACTCATAGTCTGATTAAGACACCCAGATAATGCGCTTAATAGTCAAATAAGTCATGCATGTTTACGGACAAGACAAGTAAGCTATGATTGGACTGACATTCCCCCTTCAGAAATGACCAAGACACAGAGGCCAGTAACAACAACACTGCCAGCTTAGTTTATGCAGCATGTGTCTCTCATGAAAAATGATCAAAAGTAAAGTATGTACGAAATGTACCTACAGTGCTGCAGTGTTGGCCATCTCTTTGCTCATATTTCCATCCCCATTCATATCCATATCCCCAAACTGACGGAAGTTTATTGTTTAACATCTTTGGTTTAGCCACAAATGCTTATTTTTTGTTCTTCGCTGGTGTATAGAGTATAGGAAATTTAACATTGAACATCTGAGATACATACACACAAAAACTGTTGTTTTGTTTTTGTTCTCTCAGCTTATGTTACAAGCCCCACCTCAACAGTCAGCAAGCTCAGAAGAAGAGGAGGTTGGAGTCGATCAAAGTTCAGTGTAGTCTTTATTGTCTGTGTGAACTGATGCCACTAATTATGTTGTTTATTTTGCCAAACAGCTTTTAAAGATCTCTAAGGTGTAAGTATTTATGACTGTAACCAATTATTTCCACTACTGAGGTACCACAAAACAAACAACAATCTTGACTGAGACCTCTTAGGCATTTTTTGTCAGTCGACAAAGCAAACACTGATCAGATGAGAAAAAGCGGTCTGGAAGGAGTATAAGGCTGGATTAGGTCATTGAAATAGGATGGCACAAATCTAGTAAGTCCTGAATGCCACTGTAAAAGATTTGAATTGAATTCTGTCTGAAATAGTAAGCCAATACAGGAAAACTAATCATGGAATAACATGGTGAGCAAAGACCAACCGTGCTGCTGCAGCTATTGCTATTTCTAAGCACGTTTGAAAATTGGTCTCTATTGATAAAGATGAGATGCTTGGTGAAGTGTCCATAAAAACTAAATGCTAATATTTTCCATGATAGATTATGATAGAGAACAGTACAAAGACTATATCAACTGCTGAAACCTGGGAACATTGTTTTGGGGGGAATATGCACTCATTTAAAAATTTAATATTTGCAACATGTGTAAAAGAAGTTGGGACACGGCCAACAAAAGGCTGTAAAAGTTGAATAATGCTGAAAACAACACAAGGAGGAACATTTTGAAACAAATCATTTTAACAGTCAACATGAATGTCTATAAAAGACCATCACAAAGAGGCTGAGTCTCAAAGATATATATATATACACAAGATAGTGTGTATATAAGATAGAATTGAAAATGAAAATGAAAATCATTGTATTGGTTCATGAGATGATAAAATGGCCATTGTCTATGAACACACTTTGACACTCCAACCCTGAATACGAGTGAAAACTTGACCATGCAAAGAATACTTCCTATTTAGGCATCATCCAGAGGTTTAACAGTCTTATTTGAATCTGGACTCATTTGAGATGGACCTAGAAGATGTGGAAAACTGTGGTTACACAAGTGAAAATTTGTTCTTTTTAGACATCATGGAGTCTTGCATCCTCTGGCCTACAGAGCAGACAAACCAGCCTACTTAGTGGTCAGTTCAAAAGGCAGCATCTATGATGGTATATTATGGACTGCTTACTTATCTGGAGAGTCAAAATTAATGCTGAATGGTGTATATTCATATTCGGTTTTCAGTTGCATAAGTTGCCACAAAGACATATTTTCAGGGAAGGCCTTAAATATTACCAGATAACGATGGCAAACTGTATTCTATGCAATGTTCCTACAGTGGGGCTCCATCATAAGGGCGACCAGATGTTAAAAAGGCTGGCTTGCTGTCCAGATGTGTGCATTTTATGCATAGTGGAAAGGCAAACTAGCCCTAGCTTTCTCACATTTTGTTGACACCATCACAACTTTTTTGATAGATGTTGCTGGCCTCAAATTAGAAATGACCGTAAATATCCCATATAACAATAAAAAATTCTGATTTCTAATGACATGATGTCCTTGGCATATTCTCAAACAAATGGTTTGTAAATTGTTGGTGGGTAGTCCATGGCAAACATTTTTCTTGTGTTTTTTGTGTTTTTAGTTTGCCTTTAAATTGTCCATTTACATATGAAAGACTTTTATAATGCAATGTCTAATTTCCATGTTTGCAGTAATTTAAACTGAGAGTTGCACAACTTTTTAGATTTGAAGTTGAGAGTGTCAATGTATGTCTTATTATTTTCATATCCATATGCAGTTAGTCATTACGTTTGAGCTAGGCCTGACTCAGCTATCTTTCCACATATGACATGACTTTTTTATTTCATTCTGTTTCTGCTGTTCCTGTGATTAGAGATTAGGTGGAAAATTATGTTCTTGGGGTGTTTCGCTGCTTGCACTGTCAGGTTTCTCCCTATCTGCTCTAGCCTGTCACACTGGCACTAATCATGGTCTGATTCAGTGCAGACCATGCCAGCTCAGATGACCAACGGCATCTTCCATCAACCTGGAGATGTACTTAAAGTCAGGCTATTTCTTTGTCTAGTTAGAGTGGCTGGTGGATCTTTATGTAAAGCATACTGTCTCTACCTTGATGTGCATCATTGTCAATAAAACTTTGTTCCTGATTTTTCTAACCGTCGTCTTGGTCTCCTCTTCTGCTATCAAAGTAGTCTAGGAATCTAGACATACCTCATTAACCCATTATACTCCTGCAGGGAAACAGATGTACAGGGAGTCTTATGTGGCAAAAAATGCCATGTATAAAAGTGTGAAAATTATCTGCAGTTGAGGCACAATATCAATAAAAGAAAAGAGCCCTTTTGGGCACAATGTCTGTAGATGATATATCCAGAAAGCCTCTCTTTTATAACTGGTCTGTCTCAACTATAGAGTCCCTGATGTGTGGGATGATTTTTTGCCTGGTTTAGTAACCCCAAATAAATTGTTTGCCATATATTTATTATTATAAATATTTATTATTATCCCTGTGAGTTGGAGAATATTTTGAAAGGACAGAAGAAATTCAATTATTCCAATGTTTAGTCTTTGTTAATGTTGACATTCGTGTGGACTACATGGCCTATCTTTGTGGCTTACCTGCTTAGCTGCTCCTGCCCCCCTGTACATCAACAGCAAACATGTGGAGCAGGTGGAGTCTTTCAAATTCCTCGGGGTCCACATCTCTGCGGACCTCTCCTGGTCTATCAACACCTTAGCTCTGGTAAAAAAGGCCCAGCAGCGGCTACACTTCCTGAGGGTGCTCAGGGAGGAACAACTGCACACAAGCCTGTCACAATGTTGACGTTTTTGGTGTTGACCACTAGAGGTAGTCATTACTGATTATTTTTTCTGTGGTTATTTTTTGCCGATTCGTTGCTGCTCAATTATAAATCTCACCTGTTCTCCGTTAGCTTGTCATGTGAACTGTCTAGTCAATTATCCCACAGTATTTAAAGCCTGGGTTTTAAGCAGCTTCTGCACGATTGTTACAATTGTTAGAACTTGGCCTTTTTGTGCTTTGACCTTGGACTGTTTGACTTTGTGACTTTTTGGATTGCCTTTTTCCACTGTGATTTTGCCTTCAAGGATTTGGATCTGACTTTTGTGTTTGCTACCTCAGTGCCTGTTTGATTCCACTCCTGTGTAATAAATAATTGAACTCAGAACTTCTCCTGCAGTTGCTTGCCTAGCCATTGGGTCAGCCTCAGTCCCTTGGTGGTCTAGAGGATAGTTTCTGTGATTTAGCATGTGGCAGACCGGGTTCAGATCCTGATGTTGACAAAGTCTGCTGGTGACTACTGCTGCCAACCCCCCCTTGTGCACCTTATGTTAGTTATTGATCTATATTTGCACTGATTTTTTGTATAATAAGGACATATTTATACTTTTAAGGAGTTGCTTTTAATCTCATTATAATGTGTATAATGACAATAAAGGCTTTCTATTCTATTCTATTCTATTCTATTCTATTCTTAGAGCTTCAGACTTGGAGGGTAGCCGGTTTGATCCATGACCAATAGGAAAAACGTGGGTAAGTGGTTGAACATCATGACTTAGCTGCCTTTGAGCAAGGCACCTAACCCCTGTGTGTTTCAGCTCACACTGTGCTGTGGATAGGATAAATGCAGAGGCAAGACTGCCCTGTTGACAGTTGGTTGTAGAGTCTACACTTATATATTACACCACTCACCATTACACATATTTTATTTTGAGGAGAGGCACTTCAAGTGAATAGGGTATATTTTCTTTAAGAGATATCCTCTCTCTCTCTCTCTCTTTCTCTCTGACCTTTATCTCTGGAAGCAAAAAAATTGGACAAGCAATGACAGGGGCCCTCAGTAAAACCATATAACTATATAACTGGGCAAACAATTTCCTTAATGATGCTCATCATTGATCTTGTCATAGAGGGGGCCAAGATGATTTTCTGCACTTTATTCCATAATTTAGTTTTCAAAACAAGTGTTACAACCTACCCCGCCCCTGTCAACCATTGTTTTCTACATACATTAGAATGGTGCTTTGAAATAAGCAGGGATATAGATGCACCATGTTTTACTACAGATATTACAGTTTCAACTCTTACAGCTTTATAATGGAAGACATATTAAATACTTTCTTGCCTTTGATTTTCCGCTGTAACTTCTGAAAAGCCCACCACACTGACTGTGCAAACACCATGCAGGATCATAAAGGAACTGGGAGGATACTTAAAATGTTACATTATTCCTATCTTATCCCTGATTCGTTGAACTGGAGGTGTTACAACTCTCGCCATGTTACAACCATACCCGGTCTCCGCTGCATGAAAAAAGTATTTTTGTCCGTAGTGTTTAAATGCCCTTTTTATTGACATGTTGCTGTACAGTTGTTTAAGAATTCTTTAAGATAGTGACATGAAAACAGAATTGAAAACAAATGGTATGACAGATTCTAGCTTTTCAAAGAAGGGATAAAATAAAATAAAGCTCTACTTAGTTAGTGTTCTTATTAGTCCAATTCTGGCCACAAATTCAGATCAATTTGTTAAAGGAGTTATGTGTAATACTTTCAGGTTAAAACGTAAAAACATGACATAGGAACAGCAACAGAAGAAACAACTGTGTTGACATTAGACAAAATGCCTTCGCACCATGTTGTCCAGATGTCCACTTGCGAATAAACTAACTTCAGTCACAGTTTCCTGTACTATCACATTCTGCCAGGTGTGGTTGTTGTATTAAATGTTGTATTCAATTAATGAGAACTACACATAGCTCCTTTACATAACACAAACTGGTCTTCATCCTAGCATATACATTGCTTTTAAAGCCTACAAAACAGTATCATTGTCAGAACTGGCCATATACTGAATTGTATCTCTCAAAGTATTGGCTGCTCTGGTGTCTTCTAGTCCTCTGGTCTTGTCTGTGGTCAGGGTTTTCAGGAACTGTGCTCTGTGGATGTATTAGTCATGATTTTAGGGAGCTGATAGACATACTTCAACAGAGCAATCATCATAAACACGCTCGACTTATCAATTATGAATTAGGTTCAAGGTTACTGTGAAGCAGTACCAGGCAAGCCTGCAATTTTTAAACCTCTGGGGCTCTCCCTACAGGCGCTGATTTTTTTTTTTTAATAACAACATTGTACATTCTCACCAATCTTTGTGGATTTGCAAACCAAAGAATCTGAGCCAGTGCTGATCATTTTCATGGAGTTATGTTGACTGACAAGGTAATAAGTGCAGTTTAAGTTTCATTCTGTTTTTGTTTTGTTTCTGCAGCTCGGTGAACCTGCAAGTGCATGTAACTGCGCTAGGATATCACTAGATGGCCCCAGAGAGCCTTCATTCACCTTGTAATGACCCATTTACATTAACATTTACATTTATGCATTTAGCAGACACATTTATCCAAAGCAACTTACATTTTCTGTCAGCTATCAATTGTTCAGGGCCAGTCTCCCCTATAGCAACTTTTGGGTTAAGTGCCTTGCTCAGGGGCACAACGGTGGCAGCTGGGATATGAACCCACAACTTTTCAGGCTACTACCCCGGTTCTTTAACCGCTACGCTACCACCACCCATTTAACCATCAAAGTGACTATTAAGCTGGTAAATAAACCTAAAACAATGTCAAATGTTGCTTGGTGTTTATTTGTCAGCAAGCCATACAATTCCAAGTCAATAGGTTAAACAGGACACAGCATGATCATGAGTTGGGTAGTGTAATGACAACACTAACATCACTTACCTCATTGGGCTCCCACGGAGCAGAGGTGTTTTGTTTTTTCTTTATCCTGCATACAATGGAAATTATGTTATGCTGCTATATTAGTAACATTTAGATTATACAGCCACATCTGTCAACAGTACGGCACAAATAATGGGAAAGGGTATCTGATTCATTCTGTTTATCTGAGAGTCTGAAACACTGTATGGCCTTCTATAGGTTGTTGTTTGTTTTGTTCCTTTTTGTTTGTTTGTTTGTTTTTGTTCTTGTTGCACACTGAATATGTACATTGTATATTAGTCCTGCAGGGAAAATCCCAATAAGGTAGTGGTGCCATATGACTCAAGACTGGCATTCTCACATCTTTATCTGAGCATATTATACCCGTTACACACCTTATTACACACACCTTCTCATGTGTCTGATTTGAGTGAGACAATAGGGTGCTTTTTATAAGGTGTGTTAAAAAGGTGGTACAAAATGTTAGCAAACAATTCATTAGATAAACATAGTTTACAAGATTAGATCAGATTAGACTAGATTAGATTAGATTACAAGTCGCTTAGGGAGACATTATAGATGTTTAATAATCACCAGAGGTGGAAAAAGTACTGAAAAATTGTAATTAAATGAAAGTATCTTTACTTTGCTAAAATCCTACTCAAGTAAAAGTAAAAGTACCCATCTGAAAATGTACTTGAGTAAAAGTAAAAAATTACTTCATTTCAAATGTACTTTGAGTAAAGGTTTATAACCTAAACCTAAATATACGCCTCCACCCCCCATACATACGATAGCCCAATGCATGTGTGTGTGTGTGGCTTGTTATATTGGATTTTAAGTGTCTGGTAACTAGGTTAGCCCTTGTAACTCGTTATGAATCTTTTACTTTTTTCGTTTTGAAAAACTACTTAAAAAATTAGTACTCATAAAAACTACTCAATTACAGTAACGTGAGTAAATGTAATTCATTACTTTCCACCCCTGATAATCACATTCACAAGTTACTTTTAGATTTTATGTCACCATAGCCATAGCATTTTGTGATCTCAAGTCAAAAACCTGGTTCTCAAATATACTGATCTGCCATGTAGCTTAGTCTGACCAGTAGGCCTATCTCTACTTCTTCCAGTTGCCCGAGATAGGGAACCAACTAAAAACTGGCTTTTACCCCAAATATGATGGAGACAGCCTTAACATTATGCATACTACTCTCTTTTCTCTGCAGTCATTGGTCTGATTGGTTGTAGGCATATCCTACAGAGGTCTATGTCTATTAATTCCACGTATTAATTCCACGGAAGTTGGAGATGACATGAAAGTGGCCAGCAGATGAGTATGTGTGAGAACCAGGCTAACTTCGGAGGGCGGTATTATCTGATATATGAATGTCGTAGAGTTCATTTTCCCGCCTATATCTACCAAATAAACTAGCATGCTGGTGGATCTACTTTCCCACAAAGACTACATATACAGTCATTGGACTGCAAGCTGCACACCAGCCATTTTTTGTAGATTACTGCTTAAAGAATAATTTGAAGAGTAAGTTTATCTTTAAGAAAGTCATGACATATCAGAGTAGGATAGGTTGTGGATATTGTGACTTAAAGGGTACATGTAATAAAACTCACTTTTTGTGTGATTTCGTATTTTATATTGTGTGATATTTGGTATCTGCTTCTACAAACACTTTGATGGAGACGGAGTGTAATAGTTAACCACTACTATTTTAAGGGCATTGTGACGTGGACACAAAAGGTATCAGTTGATATTTTATATCTGTGGAAACTGTTATGTAAAACTGTTATGCTTTATTAGCTCTCATTGCCTGAGTGAATTGTAAACTCACTGAAGTTCCCTCATGCATATTAATGAAACTGGAGAATTAAAATGGAATGGTAAAAAGGCAGGTGAGAGTGCCTTTTTTTACCAAACTGTTTCAAAGCATGTTTGCTGAGCTCATAGACCTGTGTTAACTTGTTGAAAAAAAGTACAACATGGGGCCTTTAAATTGCCATCAATTTGACCCGAGTTAAAGCATTTGCCATCTTTGACTTAAAGAAATGTAAGTTTAATCGCAAATTAAAACGAAATCCCCCCGGGGAAAAATGGTTAAGTGGCTTATTAGAATGTGTGGAAGATGACCAGACATTTTCACATGTTTAATACCTTTTGTGAGATTTTATGACTTGGCTGTCCAGACAGACACTTAAAAATCAGATGTGAATTACAGGTACCACTTGAAAAACTGCACTCCATGTGTTTTTCTGCAGACTACTGACAATTCAAGCAAGTTCAGTGTGGACAAAGATCTGGGCTGGTAGTCTGTACAAGGCCACAGGTTAACAGTAAAGAGGAGACATCAGGCTCAGTGACACCATGAGACAGCCAGCATTTTAAATAGTCCAAATACTGCCACAAAAGTGCACTGTAGTCCACCAGAACTTGAAATAATGTAGAGTCCTACATCTTAATACTATGCCAGAAAACAAAAACATTCATATACACTCACCTATAAATGCATAATATCCCACAGCTGATGATGATAAATATTCCTACTGTTGCAGCAGATATGATGTAGATCTTCTTATACAGTGGTCCTGTCCTGGGGCTGTCATCTGCTGTAGGTGAAAGAAACGCTATAGTCATAATTTAAGTACTAATTAATCAACACATTATATGATGAGAAAAAAGGAAATACCTTTATAAATGGTCAAGTTCCATGTTTGTATTTGTTGTGGATTTGAACTCAGACTTGCTTCTTCACATCTGTATAGTCCCTCATCAGACTCCTGCACATGTGATATATGGAGCACTGTTGGAGTGGCAGGATCAAGACTCATCCTGACTGAAGTGAAGTTTGTCATTAGGTCCTGCGTCTTTAGACTATATGAAAAAACTGGTGTTCCATTCTTTAACCACTTGATAATGGTTAGGTTATCAGATGTATTACAGATAATAGAAACATTTATTCCGAGAGGTTTCCTGAGGTTTGTGTCTGTACCTAAAACAGAACAAAGAAAAGTTAATTGCAATGACTTAATGAAATGTATTTTGTATTATGCCAGAATGATGCTAAGAGACCAGATTTAAGAATTACATTTCAAGTTTGATGGTTTTACCTCTGCAACTTAGCAAAGCAAAGCAGAATCCAAGACCAAGGAGCCCAGTGGATGTCCTTGCCATACCGATTAGTCTAGCACCATGAGTGATAATAGTCGTTTCTCGGCCGTCTGTGAAGTTGGGCAGTCCCACTGCAGAGCTCTCTGTGCATAGCAAAAGAATCCTGTTTGAGAGAGGAAGTGGTTGCTTGCATATGAGACGGAGAGCCTACGGACAAATCTGCTTTTTAGGTCTCTGGGGCCAGAGATGACATCATGAACATGGTTTGTAATGCAAATACCAGTCCTGTGTTGAGAGTCCATATATTTTGAATTCAATTTATTATTTTTTCTAAGAGGAAATACATATTCATGTATAATACACAATCATATTTAATACATTGTACATTGTTCAACTAAAGGTATTAAATGTGTCCTTTACCAGCATTTATATGGTAGCAGGGGTAATATTCTAAGAAGAAAAACTCACAAATTTATGAGAAAAAACTCAGCTATTCTCTGACTTTCTAAAGTCAAAAATATACATGTACATGTCAAATATACATGAAAAAATCCAAGAAAATCAGTCACATCAACTGGAGGTGAACACTGTGACAGA
Organism: Tenualosa thibaudeaui; assembly: GCA_027481765.1. Taxonomy (NCBI): domain Eukaryota; kingdom Metazoa; phylum Chordata; class Actinopteri; order Clupeiformes; family Clupeidae; genus Tenualosa; species Tenualosa thibaudeaui. The sequence goes on along the minus strand of JAIFZK010000010.1, from coordinate 6,269,505 downwards.
GCGCTGCATAATGTAGTGACCAAAAACCTCTTTCCATCAAACCATAGTAAACTGGTGTGCGATTGGACTTGTCCCTGTTCTTTGCTGTCAGCTGTGTGTGCGTTAGTCTAGACATACCGTATGTGTGGGATGAGTAAAATGGTTGGTCCTTGGCCGGGGTTAATGACCAGTCCCTTCCCCAGTTTGGTCAGAGGCTTAGCTTTGGTTGTGTGAATGCAGTTGGTTGTGTGTCGATGTGTTAAACTGGATCAGTGAACACAAATGTGATTGGAGAATGTCCAACAACGTGCTTCTTTATTTGCCGTTTATTTGTTTATGTACACTATTTACATGTGCTGGTCAGCCCTCACTCACACACAGATACACACGCACACACACACAGACACACATCATTAGTGGCCTGACTTGTTGAACTGTTTTCTGATTTCCGGTCCATGTACTTTTACGTTCATTATTCGATTTTTGGAAGTAAGATCAAATCAAATTTCAATTTCAAGAACAGATTTGTTTGCATGTGTGTGGCTGGCCATGCTGTGTTCAAACAACAGTCTTGATGAATGCAGTAAATGAGTCAAAGGACGCAGTTTTCTAAGGGTTCCAGCTCTCAAACTACCACTGGGCCTACATGCACAGAATTTGTGCATTTACTCATTTGTGCTGTTGTGCAATGTTCACTGAACCAAAATTGTAGCTTGATGGATTCAATGTTTAATTTTGGGGAGTGAGAGAGAAAATGTAATCTGATCTGGCCTGGGGCAAAAAAGGCAAGTGCCGACCCTGTTTTGGTGTAGAACGCTGCCGTCAGGTTGTGAGAATTCTTGGTCAGTGATGTGCCTACCCTGTTGTTCATCTCAGATTACAACTGCTCAGTTTTATGATTCTAAAGAGCAAAGTAAACATCTTACTGTGCATAACTCCATATAGCCATATAGCCATACTCACAAGGTTGGGGTTTGTACCGGTTGGGCTCCTCAAAGCCTCTGCCTCAACATTCTAATGTTTCTGCTGGGTCCTAAAGGCAGGAAATGGCATTTTCTTATTATTCATTTATCTTTACTGCTTGGGTTAATATTTTCTTTTTCATCCATTAAATAGCAAAATACAAGGTCATTCTCATTCAGCAAGTGACAACAGAATTTTGCAAAGTCTGCATACCACCTCTTCTTCATCTCCCATTTCACTTCCAAAATCAATTAATGAATGAACCAAAAAGTACACAGACCCTGTGTAAATCACAGGGTTATCTCATTGACCTGCAGCATAATTAACACCAGTTAGAGTAGTTAGATGTAATATTTTATCTGAATGTGCATGTACATTTCAACTTTTCTTACCTCTAGCATTCTGCTAGACAAACTTTTGGACTTTTTGGATACTTTTTGTTTGTTTTGTAGCCAGTCTCCATCAGTTTAGGAGCTTTATTAGCTTTGCATTTTAATGGTATTGACCAATTTTTTCTTCATTCTTCCAACCTCCTGCAATGGCGGGCAGGTGTTAGAGGTAGAGGACAGAGGATTGCAAGTTCGAGCCCCACGCTGCCTGACCCCATAAAAGTGTCCTTGAGCAAGATACTGAACCTCAAACTACTCCTGGTGGCAGGTTGGCACCTTGCATGGCAGCCTCTGCCACCGGTGTGTGAATGGGTGAATGTACATTGTAAAGCACTTTGAGTGCTTGTAGGAGTAGAAAAGTTATTTTATGAACTTTTATTTATTTAACTGTTTTTAAATAATGCAGCATTGGAGAGGGAGACATCTTGGCTCTGCTCTTGCAGACGCTTCTACACTTGCACTGTTTTTTTTTATTCCAACCGTGATAAGTGAGCACACAGTGAAAACACAGTGAGGTGAAGCATACAGCCTGAGCAGTGGGCAGCCTGCTGCTGCAGCGACTGGGGAGCAGTGAGGGGTTAGGTACCTTGCTCAAGGGCACCTCAACCGTGCATGTGGCCAAGGGAGAGCAATGCTTAACCACTTCCCCCACCTACATGTTTCCCCGTGATAAGAGTCAGTTACAAGTCAGAGGCCCCAACCAGTAGACCACAGCTGTCCCAGTTGCTGAAGTTGAATACGTATCTCCTCTCTCTCTCTCTGCTCCGTGCAGTTCCTTTTTAACTTGTTCTCTTTGAGGATCTGTTGTGGTGTGGTACGACAAAAGGCCATGGGTCATACTGACATGCACACACACATACAAATGCACAAACCTGCTCACACAAACAGGCCAGTGCTTCCCACAGTGAGACTGGTGGGGGAGTGACTTGAATGAGTGTGGTGCATCCCCGCTGATTTGATTAAAACTTAATGTTCATTGTTCATTGCAAAGTAGATGTGAATTGACACTGATGAAAGAATTAAGATTAATGCAAACAAAAGAGATGGAAACATCAGTATGTATGGATCAGATATGGCTGCAATGTTTTATGGCCCATACTTAGACTATGCAAAAGAGACTATGGCTGCTATAGAGTGGGAAACACTGCAAGCACATATGCATAACACATATGCATAAATTAAAGGCACAAAAAATGCACCACCTTGACAAATTGCTTGGGGTTGTATGTCTATATCAGAAATAATCAGAAATTGAAGCAGACACTATGACTGGTCCTAGTGAGCCCTTTAATTTCATAATGTTGATGTTGTGCATATGAGACAGATACAAATGTTTTGAGAATACAGGATGAATATAACCTACTCTTTCAGGCATGGCTTGATAAATGAGTGTTGAATGAATAGTGGTCACATTTCACACATACGCAACATCTAACATGTCTAATCTGAAATTTGCTATGGGGAAACTTGCTATGGGGTCGCTATGGGATGGAAACAAGAAAAGATGCACTGATCACATGGTTATATTTTATATTCTTCCATTTGCTCAAAGGACAGAAAGTCTCTGTGAACCCATCTATCTATCCAATCACCACACTAGTACCCAGCAAGCACATCTACAAAGCTTCCTCTCCTTTGCAAGCCCTGTCAAGAACCTCTGCTTGCCACTGTGGTTTCAGTGCTCAGAAACAGGACATACTTTAACTTTGTACGTTACACATGATCACCTTCAAAGGCCTGTCAGGGACTGTTAGATTTCCACCTCACAAATATTCAGAGAGATAAAACACCATTAAAGGCTGTGACATTTGTTTATTTTTTTCTTTGCTCATAAGGGGCTTCAGTACACAGGAAAGTGATACCCATGCATAAGAAAAGGGATAATTATTTAATGTAGGCTAAACTAAAATCATAACATAGGCACATTGTAGTCATCATTTTGTGTGTTCTCTTAAAGAATGGTTTGGTCACTAGTACTGTACTGCCTGTACAGCCAGTTTGTAAAATATCCATGTTTCACAGCAGCAGTAATCTTGGAATAATTTTAGCCTCTTAAGTGGCATAAAACCTTTTTGAGATCTGCTATTCCCCCATTTGGCAGCTTTCTATCTGCTGCCTTTCTCAGTCCTCCTTTTTTGTCTGTTTCTTTCTTCTCTAACAACCTCTAACCTCTAACTACAGGGCTAAGAGTTTGAACATGCCTGAGTTCCCCTTTAAGAAAATGTAATCACATATCTCTTTCAATACATGTACACTAAATCCTGTCTTGACTTTCCATGCCTGAATTCATGTGGGGACATGACACTTTGGTCATAGTACTATCAGAGTCCTCATAGTACTATCAGAGTCCTCTTATAGTTCTATGACCAAAGTGTCATGCTATGTCAAGCCACCCATCCATTAATTTGACCTCATTGTGCCATAACTGGCACTGTACATCTTGACACCCAACATCAGATTGCTATGTCTTAGGTCACTAGTGTACAAGTGGACTGACCCCTTTTTCAATAAGGTGTTTGAGGAGCTTAGAAGAGTGGAAACATGTACAATAAAGTTTTTTGTATGTGTACTTTTTTATTCTGTATATGAATCTCTGTGTATTGACTGTTTGAGTCAAAGAGAGCTGAATGCCTTTGATTTTAGCAAGTAGAAAAATAAAAGAAATGTATATGTAAACTGTATTTTGATTTGAGTGAACAGTCTGAATAATGAAAAATGTATACATATGCTTTATTTACAATATTGTGTGCGACCTTCATATAATGCAAGTACTGAAATTCCTTGTTGGTTGGTCATAATGGTGTGTGCATTATGTGTGACTAAATTCAGCTTTGCTTGTAGCAGGTTCAGCAGATTCTTGGTCTCTCTGCTCAACTCATACCCTGAGTTTAGACAAAAGTATATTGCCCACACAGTCACGTACTAAACAGTCAAAATCTGTGGTCTTGCTGCTCAGTCCTTTGTGCGAGGGGTTGCTGAAGTGAGAGGCGAGAGAGAGCGAGAGAGACAGAGAGTCAATCGTAAGATTACCCCTTCTGCATAACACTACACAAAAAAGGCAGACTCATTCTTTTAAAAATGTACCCCTTAAAGTTTTTTTTGTTTTTGTTTTGTTGTTTAAAATAGCCATGCTGTCAATATGAAGTTAGTGTGCAAACCACATTCTACCACATGTATTTAATTAAGTGCAAGTGAATTTGAAAAATGACTGATGCTATGCTCAAGACAACTCGAAACTGACAGAATTCCACATACCCAATTCAATGTTTCAAACTTTTAAAATCACCCACTAAGGGGTCCTGTAGGTCAAGTATATATAGGGAAGCATATGATGCTGAGATTGTGATGTGCATGCCTTAAGTTACACGCAATAACTGCAAGTAGATATTCATTCAACTGTGAGTGTCATTTACTTTATTACAGTGACAATATAATTAGATTATTTTAATCATCCATTCTAATTTTTCATCCATTAAAGCCTCTCTCTCTCTCTCTTGGCCTGGAGCCTTTTAAGTGCCTTTCTGCTTCTTTCATGCATTCTGTGAAAACCACCGGGACTTTGACAGTTACCCCTCACAACACATATTTTATCTGTTCCTTCTGTGACTTTAAGCATCATTTCAAGCATGCATGTGCTACATTATCAGTGTGAGAAATCTGCTGTTGTGTCTTGGTCACTTGGTTGTTTGGTGGCTTTTCCTGTTGTGGGCTGTGCAACAGATAAAAAGACGTAGCTGGGTACAGGGCCGTGGGAAGATGATTCGTGTTGGGGGTGGGGGGTGGCATAAATACATCCAAAGGCTGTTTACAGCACAAAAATTTCTGAAGCACCGTTTGACACTTACACACATCACACTTAGGAAAAAGGGTGTGAGGTGTTATAGACTAGATACAGGCGACAGCTACCGTTACTATGATAACTACAGGACTGCAATGAAACAACTTGTAAAGTGAGAATGCAAGAATGAAAAACATTACATTAGGGGTTTGAAGGATTATACCTCAAGACCTCATTTTGTTTTTCAACACAGACAGGTGAATGGCGCAATCTTGCGCCAGACAGACAGAAAGTGATTGTATGAATAACAGGAAGCAAAGCTCCAAAAATATTTAATGAGAACAAAAGTGCAGATTGGAGATCTTTGTCTCTGATGTTGGTTAATCATATTTCTCTGGATGACTGGTAGCACTAAGGGAATTTCTGCTTATTCATGAGATCCTCAACACACCAGTCGTCTGCCATCCCATCAGGTCTGTTTGTGCCATTTGTGTTTGTTTAGTTCTCACACATAATGCATCCATGCACTGGGCTTATCAGAGAACAGACAGGGTGGACCACGATTGCAGCGAGTTGCAAACAGAAGAACGCAGGGCTGAGAAGGACTGGCCGCAGCACTCGTGGTCGAGCAGACGTTGGGTCGGGTCACCGGGGCAGAGGAGTAGAGCGTTGGTCGGGGGCAGGCGGCGAGTCTGGAGCCGGGGCAGGAGAGCAGACAGAGTTGCAGGCAGGCGGCAGGTCAGTAGCCGGGGCTGGAGCGCAGGGCGTTAGTCGAAACCAGAGCACAGGTCGGAATCCAGGACAGGCGAGCAGAGCGTAGGTCGTAGGCAGGCAAAGGGTCGGTACCAGGGACAGAGGAGCAGAGGCGTAGGTCACAGGCAGTCCGGGTTCGGCAACAGGCAGACGATTTTTCCGGAGACAGAGACAAACAGAGACAGACTGGGAACCAGACGGGAAAACAAGACACGGGCAGGAAACAGATGCAGGTAACGAGCACGGGAAAAACAGCGGAACAGACAGGAGTCAGGATTATGTTGCTTGCCTTCAGCAATAGACGCGTGCAGGTTCGCTAATTCACCGACGGGGAGTGAAGGAAACAGAGGGAATAAATAGCCAGGGTAATCGGGGAAGACAATACACAGGTGGGGGCAATCAGTGAGGACAGGTGAAAGGGATCCAGTGATTAACGGGGGAATGAGGAAGTGAGATAGAATGATTGAAACCAATGAAGCCAGTTAGCGAAGCACACAGGGAGAGAACGTGAGGAAACAGCGGTAGACAGAACAGGGTGGTGACAGGGCTATATTCAAAATGTACTTGCGCTACACCTCACGCCTCTAGGAATATGCGCAGCCCAACAGTACGAGATAGAAATCTTCACAAATAAAATGAAAGACTTTAAGAAGAGTACTGTGTAGGTTGTCGCTATTTGTTTATCTAATGTCGATATACTGGATAGAGTTTTTTAGACATCTCTATAAGTCACTGGATAGTTTTTTGGCATCTCTATAAGTCACTGCGCTGCATTCCTGTGCCACTGTTTTGGTAAAGCGAAAGTGCTATAACCTACTGATTCAGAACTGACGGTTATTCTCGATAGTTTAGGCAAACATTACACTCATGTACATGACAACAAGGAAAGAATTGTGAATGTGTGTGTAAATACATTCTTAAATTAGAGTTATTTTTGTCATCTGGCTAGGGGCTGAGCACATGACTTGTGGGAAGTCACTTCTCACGGCTTTGGCTGGGTAAGCACAGTTCCGTTTTTGACTCTAAACCCGTGCTTCCTTTAAGGATGCAGGAAGAGGTAAGATATTCTAGTGCCTGTGCCTCACATGAGTGCATTCTCTTATCAGAACGCCTGCACAGTTACATCGGTAGTGATGCTGTAGCGCTTGAACTGCCCAAGAATCCTTTCAATGCTCTTCGATAGAGCCAATAGTGAATACTCTGCAATGACATAGCGGCTCAAACCTTAGACAGAAACTTGTTATTGTTGAGCACCAGATGTTGTTTGTTAGCCTGGCTAGCCAGACTGACATCAAAATGTAGTCTAGCCATGACCGATAAACTGGGCTCAGTCCAAGGGGCGGAATCAGCAGTTGTCTTTCAAACTGCCTCTGCACACAATAGGTAGCCTAATAAGCTACTGCTAGCACCATGTCTAGGTGCCGTTATATAAGGACACATCGATGTGCTTGGTCCGACCAAACCTTGGAAGAAGACCTACTGAGGCCCTATGACTAGACTAAACTATTTGCTAGCACTAGGGTATGTCTAGATTTCTAGGCTAGTTGTTTGTAGTAACCAAGAGAGAAAAGGAAGGGGGAGGGGTCTTACAGAAGGGCCTACTTTTAGCCCATGGCAGCCTGAGACATGGTTTGGACCCCTGTGCTCCACTGTTGATATGTATAATTAGTAAATGCATATTAGCATACAAACCATGAGTATCAGGGGCGATGCATTTTCCCTTTAGTGAGCCATGGATATGAGAGCAACTAAAAAGGTCATCTGAGAGACTACAACCCACAGGTTTGATAGGGTGTATGAAGGCCTGTGTCTCCACCACACAAGCACAGCAAACCCACCACCAGCCATCCAATGCTCTTGACTCAACCACAAACCAAGTGCTGAAGCACAGCAGGAAACACTATGCATTTCTCAAACTGTGGGGGACACCCCACCAGTGGGGCTTGAACACATGTCAGGTGGAGCGCAAGATGTTAGACTAAACTTGAGACAGACGGCTGGATCGTGCCCACCGTATTCACGTACACTTTTCTCTGTCAGATTACTTGTGGAGTTGTGGTCACAGATAACATACGCATATCACATGGAACTGCACATGGCAAGCTTTCCAACATGCTCCAATTTCAGTATAAGAATAAACCAAGAGTGGTAAATGTGGCAGCTGAAAACATACTTACATATGCCCATGCCCAAATATACAGCATTTTCCCTAGAATTTATGACATTAAGTCTAAGCCTTTTTTTCTGCCCCAACTCCAGCTGAGCCAATTCCTTTTGACAGGCAGCACCAAAGGGGGGCAGGAAAGTGGGATATAAAAACTTTAACCTTTAAAACTTAACAGTACCAAATGCTTAAGGAACATATTTAGGGCTGATATAGGCCTACAATACCAAATGCTTAAGGAACATATTTAGGGCTGATGTAGGCCTACAATACCAAATCCTTAAGGAACATATTTAGGGCTGATATAGGCCTACAATACCAAATGCTTAAGGAACATATGACTGGCTGATATAGGCCTACAATACCAAATGCTTAAGGAATATATTTAGGGCTGATATAGGCCTACAGTACCAAGTGCTTAAGGAACATATTTAGGGCTGATATAGGCCTACAGTACCAAGCGCTTAAGGAACATATGACGGGCTGATATAGGCCTACAGTACCAAATGCTTAAGGAACATATTTAGGGCTGATATAGGCCTACAATACCAAATGCTTAAGGAACATATTTAGGGCTGATATAGGCCTACAATACCAAATGCTTAAGGAACATATTTAGGGCTGATATAGGCCTACAATACCAAATGCTTAAGGAATATATTTAGGGCTGATATAGGCCTACAATACCAAATGCTTAAGGAATATATTTAGGGCTGATATAGGCCTACAGTACCAAATGCTTAAGGAACATATTTAGGGCTGATATAGGCCTACAATACCAAATGCTTAAGGAATATATTTAGGGCTGATATAGGCCTACAGTACCAAGTGCTTAAAGAACATATGACGGGCTGATATAGGCCTACAATACCAAACGCTTAAGGAACATATTTAGGGCTGATATAGGCCTACAATACCAAATGCTTAAGGAACATATTTAGGGCTGATATAGGCCTACAATACCAAATGCTTAAGGAACATATTTAGGGCTGATATAGGCCTACAATACCAAATGCTTAAGGAATATATTTAGGGCTGATATAGGCCTACAGTACCAAGTGCTTAAAGAACATATTTAGGGCTGATATAGGCCTACAGTACCAAGTGCTTAAAGAACATATGACGGGCTGATATAGGCCTACAATACCAAATGCCTAAGGAACATATGATGGGCTGATAGTTATAGGCCTACAGTACCAAATGCTTAAGGAATATATTTAGGGCTGATATAGGCCTACAATACCAAATGCTTAAGGAATATATTTAGGGCTGATAGATATAGGCCTACAGTACCAAATGCTTAAGGAACATATGACGGGCTGATATAGGCCTACAATACCAAACGCTCTCACCTCAAAATCACACACCCTTTGTCCCTGGGGAGAAATGTACAAGTCATGCATGCCCTGTTGTACTTTTTAAAAATAAATTATTTATCAAATATTAACAGGGCATGCAACTCATACATGCCCTGTTGTACTTTTTAAAAATAAATTATTTATCAAATATTAATCAGTCCTGGCTACATGATAGGGACTTTATAATATGGCAATAGCTACACTAAGAAGAGATGGCAGGTGAAGTTTTGTCCAATATAACTCATAACTTAACTCATAACTCACATAACTCTTGTCAATAACAATTGTCTGACAGATATTCTGCAAGCCTCTGACTGGAAAATGTATTTACACCAAGTCAGTGTTACAGCACGTGTGGTTACAGCATGTGTGGTTACAGCCTCTCTTACAGCTCACCTTTGTTTACATTCAGACTGATAAGTAAATGAAACATACACGTTTCATAATTTAAGCTGGTTTTGGTGTGGTCTTAATCACATTTTTCACCCGAGATGAAACAGGTGAAAAATATTCTACTGTGTTGGATAAAGGGTTCAGGTCAGGTGGGACGCAGGCGAAACTTAAGTCTAGCCTGGTTAAATTTTTCAAAACATCATATTACGTATTTGTAGCCTATATTTTAGACACATTCACAATAATAAACGCTTGCATTTCAAGGTGATGTTTATAGCATTTAAGATCCTACCAATTTATCCTTGTACGCACATTTATTTAGGAGCGGAGGTGTCAACTGAGACAAGTGTTTTTTTACACACCATTCTAAATCACTAAACTAAATAAAAGATAGTCTAATGCCACCACAGATAAAGGCAGGCAAAGGCAGACAAAATATTAGCCTACCATACAGTAGCCTAGTAGCCAATTTTACACATAGTCTATTACATTCTGCACAATGTCATATTATAACCTTTATATTACTGTACATTGCTTTATTGCTTGTTTCTTGTGCTTTATCTTTATAAAAGGCCTTATGTGGGTCTACTATCTATATGGCCACTGTGAGTTTTTGCTAACAGTTAACTTGAGGTTTTCAACATAAGAGTGACATGGGCCTGTGTTAAATAGGACATGGCACGTATCATGAACATGTAAAGACTGTTGTCATGTCATTAAGTGTGATTACATTTTGTAATGCCTGACCCCCAGTCACCTTTACATTACAATAACCGACACTTAATGTCAATCATGAACAATAAAAAAGTGTCATTAATGTTCATGACATGTCATGCCATGTTTATGGCTCATATCACTCTTATGTCAAAAACCTCAAGTAAAGTGTAACCTGATTTTTTTTTTTTTTACATTATTACCCCACACAGTATGTGTACGTGCGCACATATTTATGAAAAATAATAGTTAAATATAATTATGCATATTTGTTGAGATGATTCTCATCTCACCTACTTCACTTTTATGAATGGTCATTAAAAATCATTAGCAGAAGTTTGAACTCTTCCAGTAAAACATTAGCATTAAACATCACTTCCCTTCACTTTGTGCCTAGGCATACATATATACATGTACTTCCTTGTGGGAAACCGAAGCTCCTTGACATGGCACTGTAGCGAAATACAATATACAGCCGAGGTACTACAGTGGTGCTAGCCAGGCTAGTACAACATGCCTGAAGTGAATAAAAGATCACGTCCTGTTCTTATCAACATGAGCAGGTTCCTTGAGGTGTTTTTTTTTTCACATACAGCAATAGGGCAATTGATGACATAGGATTACCTAAAACTAGTATGATTTCAAATAATGAAAGCCCAGTATGAAATTACTATCAGTATACCTGATGTTTAGTTATGAAAGTCACTGATGTCACTACCCTTCATTTTCATGTCCTGTTTCAGTATCACTGGGAAAGCTGAAATGTTTACTTCACCTACAGGGTAAGAAACAAGAACAAACGGTCACTATGAACATAAGATAAAAGTATGAGCTACACATGCAGACAATTGAAAAAGCTCAAGTTTTCAAGTGTGAAATTTCAAATTAATTTTAAACAGTGATAAACAGTATAGCATACAAACAGCAAAAAGTCAATCATTGCTTAGAGAGCAATATTGCTGGTATTTACATCATAAATGGCACCATTGTAATGTCCTGTCCCCTTGTACTCTTAGTTTGAATCCTTCTCTCCTCCTTGTCATTTCCTTGTCATTGGTTGACCCGTTGTTCCTTGTTTAGTTCCTGGTTCCTTCCTCGTCTGCTCCATTTGCTCCTTTGTTTAGCCCTGCATCCCTGTCCCTAGCTGTACCTTGTCATGTTCATTATTAGTCTTGCCTTGTTTCACCTGCTCCTTGTTCCCTAGTTTAGCCCTTTGTATTCAAACCCTCATGTTTCCTCAGTCCTCTGTTGGTTGTTGTCTATATATGTTCATGCTGTTGCGTATTCCTGTGATCTCCTGCGTTTTCCCTCAGTAAATCCTGTTTGTTCCAGAGATTGTTGTGTGCTTGGTTCCTTACCTTGTACCTCCAAGAACCATGACAACCATATAACAAAATGTTGTCAGCGCTTGTAATATAATGTTGATTGAATTATATTACAAGCATTTTTAAACAAATGTGTCATTTTTTTTCAAACTTTCACACAAAAGGACAACAAACTGCTGAATGGAGAAACATCAAATTAATTAACTTGGAACCAACTGATTTCATGTAGTTTTGCATTTACTGGGAGCTTACAGTTGCACAGTGTGCCAACACAAAACTTAAATACATCTCAGGCTTCAGTACGACATTATGACTTCACAGTTCAAAGACAGGCCTACTTTCATGTCTCAGAAAGCAGAGATAGATTTTGAAAGTAGGTCTCAAGTAAATTATCAAGCAAGTATTAAGTAAGTGTCATGTATATGCCATGCATATGCCACACAAAACAAAACAACTCCAGTGAAATCCACAAACTTGAGAGGGTGCATTTAGGTTGTCAGGTTAGGTCTGTCTCCATTATTTAAACCAGCACTGCATCTGTGCTAATGAAAGCACACTACAGCAAACCCAGCAGCATGCCCCCACCCCCACCTCAACCTCCATCCAACCTACCTCAAACCAGAAGTTTCGCTGTTCTCAACAGACAGGAAACACTATATATACAAATTCTGAGAGGCTGCTTAGTTTCATACTACTGCTACAGTACCATACCACCAATGCCATAATCATGGTTAAGCTACCAAATAATCACAGTGGTGATATGTCTGTGAAGATTCTCATTCATCCAGGTCATGATAGACAGTGTGTTCAGTTATATGCAACTGAACTTCTTTTTGGAGCTTAAAGATGTTTCACCTGGCCTGGTGATGGGAAGACCAGGAGAATTAACTCTGGACTGTGTGTGTAACTGTGAGCTGTAGACCACACCTCTCATCATGTGACAATGGGTCACATGAGTCACCCATTGACATAATTAGCATAAGTCACTGTGTGAAGTTGAATTAGTCATTATGATTACAGGGTCCAGGGAGTGTTAACTGCTCTGATGGTAATGAGCAATTAAACTTCCTGGGATGTTATCTCAAGCAGAATGCTATGTAGCAGATATATATGTACCATATCTACATTATAACCAATTTGGATTGCTGAAAACCATGCTGAATACATATAATGCATAACTGTCACAGAACAGAGCGAGTCGGACCCAAAAGCACCAAGTAATGAACAGTTTGTTTGGGGTAAAGGGTAAAGGGAGTGTGTGGATGCTCTTCGAATGCTGAGTCGGGTAACCGGGACTGGGAAGTTGAGCATAGGTCGTGGGCAGGCAGTGGGTCAGGAGCCGGGGCTGGAGAGTTGAGCGTAGGTCAAGGACAGGCAGAGGTCGAAGCCAGGGGCTGGAGAGCAGAGCGTGGGTCGTGGGCAGGCAGAGGTCGAAACCAGGGGCTGGAGAGCAGAGCGGAGGTCGAGTTGGTCCGGGGTCGTCAGCGGGGAGGCAATCAATCAGGAAACGGAGAACAGAGAACAACGACAGGCAGGAGAACAGGACGGAGACACAGGAACAGAAGGATTACAGAAACACAGGTAACAGGCTTGGGGAACAGGATCGGGAGTCAGGGTCTTAATGCTTGCCGAGCTTGAGAGGCTGTAGGTTCGCAGACCATCTGACAGAGAACACTGGGAGACAGAGGATTAAATAAACAGCAAGACAGCACACAACGAGCAACAGGTGGACACATAATTAACTGAACAGGAGATCACGAGAGAGTGGGAGGAGCAAGTGATCGGGAATTCACCGGGAGATACTGGCAGGGAGGCATGACAATAACACCATATTCTGAAAAGAATATTCATAAAGAATTATTGACCTTGAAAGATGTGTGACCATTGTGAGTCACTGAAAGTAAAAAGCTACCAACTAGGCGATGGGGGACAGGGCTGTGTGATGCAAAGTTGTTTTTGTTTATCGCATATTCTTGTTGTTTTCAAGCCCTTTTACTGCAAAGATAAATGTTGAAAAATTCACAGGATTATTTTCAAACCTGTATATGTGCATAGCCTACTAAAGGATTATGGCTGCCGGCAGCGCCTATGGGCCTTCTGACATCACTATAGGCAATTACAATGTAATTTTAAATGATTCAATTCAATTTATTGGTTGATTGAGTTTAAATTGATCAACATTGACTTGTCATATAGCAACTGCCAAGTTTTTTTTTTGTAAATCTGCTGTTTTGTCCTTCCAGCAATGGCAGTGCTATGATTTTGTCATTGAAGTTGGCTAGTCATTGATTACGGTTACATGCACAGTGAAGGTCAATATTAGTAGGGCAAGATCCTGAATAATCTATTTACATGTGTGAAAGAGTTAGCCAGGCTTGCACGGAAGTCTTACTCCACTGTTCCACTGCTTCTGTTGTCAGAATGCAGCTAAGCAATCTGCTGGTCTGCGGCCTATGCCTATATGACTGAAATACAGGTAATGGTGGATTTAAGATGAATGTGGATTGATAAAGCTAGACCATGTAAGGCAGTGCTTCTCAATTATTTTCTGTTACGCTGCAACCCTTAGGAAAAAGAAAACATTTCACGCCCCCCACTTTCAGCCACAAGTATAATTTGTTACAATGTATTTTAGGACGGCAAAAGAAAAGCATGTTCACCATGGTCATATGCACCCTGCCTGGCATCGTAACGCGCTACTCCTCAGGGAGGTAAGGGGGTAAGATAACATTAAGCAATTTTTTGTCTACTACAGGCATGGTTAGTAAAATGATGCTAATGTTATGTACAACATTGGACAATTAGTTTTGCTCGCCATATTAGCAATATCACTTGACATGAAGCTGTAACGTACAGACTGAGACCCAAAAGCAGATTGATGCAAAAAATTTATTTACAATGTTCAGAATGCAAAAAGGGAAAAGCTCAGAAGATCGAAAAACAAAAGGCGTAAGTAATCCAACAGAAATCCAAAACTGGGTAAGAGAAAAAAAACGCACAAAAGATCAAACATCCAAAAAACGTAAACTGCTAATCCAAATCCAATAGTATCCAAAGGGAAAAAGCAAAAACAGCGATAACACGAACAGGCACAAGAGAACAGGCTTTAGCAGACAGATACGTAACTCGGAACACTCGGAACACGGTCAGACAATCAGACAAGGAGCAAGGAGAGAGCTGGGGAATATATAGGGAACAGGGCAATGACACAAACAAGGAACAGGTGAAAATCATTACAATAATCAAGGACGTGAGGACCGGGTGCAGAGCGGGAAGAGAGAAAGGGGCAGGGCAGACAGCAAAACATGAGCACATGGGAAAGGTAAACAAACACAGAACTTGCAACACTTAAATAGACCAGTAGGAGGCCGGGTGGTCGAGAGCAGGATCATGACAGTACCCCCCCTCTAACGGACGCCTCTTGGCGTCCCTTGGGTAGAGGAGGGATGTTGGCGGCGGAAGTCTTTGATTAGGTTGGGGTCAAGGATGTGCCGGGCCGGAACCCAGCACCTCTCCTCAGGACCGTAGCCCTCCCAGTCAACGAGGTACTGGGTGCCCCGGCCCCGGCGACGAACGTCCAAAAGTCTTTTAACAGTGTAAGCTTCAGACCCATCTATGAGGCGGGGGGGAGGTGGGGGAGCAGGAGGTGGATGCATGGGGCTACAGATAAAGGGCTTGATGCGGGAAACATGGAAGGTGGGATGGATGCGGCGTAAAGGACAGGGAAGTTTTAAACGGACGGCTGTGGGGCTGATGACCTTGGTGATGGGGAATGGACCGATGAATCGTGGGGAAAGTTTGCGGGATTCGACCCTCAGAGGCAGGTCCCGTGTGGATAACCACACCCGTTGGCCTTGACGGTAGGAGGGAGCTTGGGACCGACGTTTGTCGGCCTGGGTCTTCATCCGGGCAGCCGATCGAAGAAGGGTGGTGCGAGTACGCTTCCAAGTCCGCCGACAGCGCCGGATGAATCCCTCCGCGGAAGGTACCCCAACCTCCTCCTCCTGGTCCGGAAACAACGGGGGTTGGTAGCCCAAGGAGCACTCGAAGGGGGATTTGCCCGTGGCGGATGAAACATGGGAATTGATGGCGTACTCGACCCAAGGTAGCTGACGGCTCCAAGCAGAAGGGTTCTGGGACACCATACAGCGCAGCACGGTCTCTAATGACTGGTTCGCCCTCTCAGATTGTCCGTTGGTCTGTGGGTGAAAACCGGAAGAAAGACAAACAGATGCACCAAGTAATTTACAAAAGGCTTTCCAAAAAGATGAGGTGAACTGGGGCCCTCTGTCAGACACCACTTCTACGGGGAGACCATGGGTACGGAAGACATGTAGTATCATGAGATGGGCAGTGTCTTTGGCTGAGGGGAGACCAGGCAGGGAAACAAAATGAACTGCTTTGGAGAAACGGTCTACAATTGTGAGAATGGTGGTGTTACCGTCAGAAGGAGGCAAACCAGTCACGAAATCTAAAGTGATGTGGGACCAGGGTCTTCGGGGAACCGCTAGGGGTTGAAGCAGTCCGGAAGGTGGTTGGTTGGATGATTTATTTTGTGCACACGTGGAACAGGACTGGACAAACTGGACGACATCACTCCTGATAGACGGCCACCAGAAGCCTCGATGAAAGCCTGGGTTCGGCTGGACCCGGGGTGGCAGGAGAGTTGAGAAGAGTGCCCCCACTGCAGAACCTGCGGGCGAACAGAGCTGGGAACATACAAACGGTTAACAGGACACTGACTGGGACCCGCCTCGTCTGCTTGAGCCGCCAAAACGAGCGACTCAATGTCGAGGCGGGCCGCTCCCACAACACAACTAGGGGGAATGATGGGCTCTGGATCTGGGTTGTCTCTGCCTGAAGTGAACTGTCGGGATAAGGCATCGGGTTTAGTGTTTTTATGGCCAGGGCGGTAAGAGAGTGTGAAGTTGAACCGAGAGAAAATAGGGACCAGCGTGCCTGTCGGGGTTTAATCTCTTGGCTTGACTTATATACTGTAGATTCTTGTGGTCTGTCCATACGAGAAATGGAACCGGCGCCCTCAGCCAGTGTCTCCACTCCTCCAAAGCTAATTTTACGGCCAAGAGCTCTCGGTTCCCACATCGTAGTTCTGCTCGCAGGGAGAAAGGCGGTGGGAGAAGAAGGCACACGGGTGGATACAGTTGTCTTGGGAGGAACGTTGAGATAGGACTACCCCCACGCCCACCTCGGAGGCATCGACTTCAACGATAAATTGACGTTCAGGATTGGGTTGGGTCAGGACAGGGGCAGTAAACGTCTCTTCAACTCTCTGAAGGCTCTCTCTGCCTCTGATGACCAGACAAACCTGACCTTGGAGGAGGTCAGAGCAGTGAGGGGGGTGGCGATGGTACTGAAGTTCCGGATGAATCGCCGGTAAAAATTGGCGAAACCTAAAAAACTCTGCAGACCTCGGCGAGTGGTGGGTGTAGGCCACTCCAAAACTGCCCTCACCTTCTGCTGATCCATATGGATGGACCCTGGGGAGATGACGTGGCCGAGGAAGGTGACTGACTTTTGATGGAACTCGCATTTCTCGCCTTGACATAGAGTTGATTGTCTAGGAGGCGTTTCAGGACCGTTCGACATGGTCAACGTGCTCCGACAAGGACTTTGAAAAAATCAAGATGTCATCCAGAAAAACAAAAACAAAATGATTTAATAAATCTCTAAGAATGTCGTTGACCATCGTCTGAAAAACGGCAGGGGCGTTAGTAAGTCCAAAAGGCATGACGAGGTACTCATAGTGTCCCGACGTGGTATTAAACGCCGTCTTCCACTCGTCCCCCCTCACGTATGCGGATCAAGTGATAAGCGCCCGCAGGTCTAATTTGAGAAAACTTTGGCTTTGCAGGAGCTCAAAGGCGGATGACATGAGGGGAAGAGGGTAACGATTCTTAATGGTTACACTATTCAGACCACGATAATCAATACATGGCCGGAGCGAGCCATCTTTCTTGGAGACGAAGAAAACCCGGCTCCGGCAGGGGACGAGGATGGGCGGATTATGCCAGCAGCAGCGACTTCCTTATGTACTTGTCCATGGCCTCCGTCTCAGTGCGGAAAGAGAGTAGATTCGCCCCTTCGGTGGGGAGGAGCCAGGCAGGAGGACGATGGCAAAGTCATAGGATCGGTGAGGGTGCAAGGGCGGAGCGCGGGACTTGCTAAAAACTGACTTGAGGTCCATGTAATCTGGGGGTACAGCGGACAGATCAGGAAACTCCTCGGGTTGGACAGGGACAGACCTCACAGAAACACTAGGAGCAGGGAGACAGTTAGCCTGACAGGTGGGAGACCAAGCAATAATTTTACTCTCCTGCCAGTCTATATGGGGATTGTGTTTGATTAGCCAGGGGTGTCCTAGGAGGACAGGAGAGTCAGGAGAGTCAATGACAAAGAACCTAATAGATTCACAGTGGGTGTGGAGCAGACAGAGACTCACCGGTATGGTGACCTGACGGACAGTGGCCAGCTTGACTCCCGTTAAGGCGTTGGCCACCAGAGGCACCTTGAGATTCTCTACGGGCAGCCCCCACTGGCTCACCAGACCGGCGTCGACGAAATTCTCCTCCGCACCCGAATCGACGAGGACCTCCGTCTCTTGTCGTTGTTCTCCCCAGGTCAGGACGGCAGGGAGGAGGGTTCGTTGGGCTGGTGAGGGGTTAGTGATAGTGGCGCCACCCGCACTCTCTCACGGGTGAGCGTGGGCTTTACCGGGCAGGCGGCGAGATAGTGTCCGGCTTGCCACAGTATAGACAAAGGTGGGCTTGTAACCTTCGCCGTCTCTCCTCCACACTCAGACGAGTCCGGTCCACCTGCATGGGCTCTGGGGTTGCCATGACGGGAGATGATGAAGAGGGGGTGACGAGACGGGGAATTCCTCTACCCACAGCTCCGGAAGCCCTCAATCGTCGACGTTGCTGGAGCCTGGTGTCGACACGGATGGCCAGATTGACCAACCCCTCGCAGGTCTCAGGCAGATCATGGGACATTAACTCATCTTTCAATTCTTCAGAGAGACCGTTTAGAAAAGTGTCGAACAATGCCTCCTTACCCCAGCCAGATGAGATAGCCAGGGTCTGGAAGTCTATGGCGAAGTCCGAAACAGAACGGGAACCCTGGCGTAGGTGGAGCAGCTCCCGAGCAGCCTCGTGCCCGTGTTTGGAACGGTCGAAAACCCGCTTCATCTCGGAGGCGAATTCTCGAAAATCATCGCAGGATGGGGACTCCGCCTCCCAAACCGCCGTTCCCACTCCCGAGCTCGCCCTGACACCTGGGGGATGACATAAGCCACCTTGGCTCGCCGGTGGGAAATGACCCGGTTGCAGGCTAAAAATCAAGGAGCACTGGGACAAAATGAACGACAGGTACCAGGCTCACCGGCGTACCTCTCGGGAGGAGGCAGTCTAGGTTCGCGGAACAACGATGCCGCTTGAGCGGTTGGCGCTGGGGCTTCAGGCTGCACGGAGAAACCCAGGGTCGGCTGGAGGGGTTGAACCCTGGAACTGAGGTTCCATATCTCGGCTCTAAGGTCTTCGATCTGTGCCTGATGCCGGCCCAACAGAGACCCATGTTGTTGAATCGCCGAAGAGAGTTGTCCTGGATCCGCTGGGTCCATCTTCTTGGTCTGATTGTACTGTAACGTACAGACTGAGACCCAAAAGCAGATTGATGCAAAAAATTTATTTACAATGTTCAGAATGCAAAAAGGGAAAAGCTCAGAAGATCGAAAAACAAAAGGCGTAAGTAATCCAACAGAAATCCAAAACTGGGTAAGAGAAAAAAAACACACAAAAGATCAAACATCCAAAAAACGTAAACTGCTAATCCAAATCCAATAGTATCCAAAGGGAAAAAGCAAAAACAGCGATAACACGAACAGGCACAAGAGAACAGGCTTTAGCAGACAGATACGTAACTCAGAACACTCGGAACACGGTCAGACAATCAGACAAGGAGCAAGGAGAGAGCTGGGGAATATATAGGGAACAGGGCAATGACACAAACAAGGAACAGGTGAAAATCATTACAATAATCAAGGACGTGAGGACCGGGTGCAGAGCGGGAAGAGAGAAAGGGGCAGGGCAGACAGCAAAACATGAGCACATGGGAAAGGTAAACAAACACAGAACTTGCAACACTTAAATAGACCAGTAGGAGGCCGGGTGGTCGAGAGCAGGATCATGACAGAAGCTCATTAGCTCATTTGTGTTTTCCAAGGTAGCCTCCAACCAACAAACTTCTATCGTATCGAAATTCGAGTAATAATCGCAGGATATTCATCAGAGTGAAAGGGCCTAAAAAGAAAATAAATTTCAAACCAAAATAATTTCAAATGTTTCCTCTATCACCTGGAGGTAGACTGTATGGCGAGACTCAGCTTCTTACTCGATGGATCCCCACATGCCATTCCTTTGGTAGTATACCAGATCACTGTAGCCCCAGTTCATGGCATCCCAGATAATGGTTATAAGGGAATCCGATCCACCGGCCAGTGTGAATGAACTACCCTTGTTCAACTTTTATGCAGTAGATGTAGGAGGTGAGACTTCGGTCTAACTTTCTAGCCTTAGGCTTTGTGTGAATAAATTGTTCTCAAGCTGTTCCTTGCCATAGCAAAACAGATCACTGTACTGTAGCTACAGCTTGCGGCCTCACGTGTGTCTGTATGAGGGTACCCTTCTAAAAACAACAAACCCCCTAGATGGGAATTGAGTGAGTCATGGAGCAGTGAGTGCATGTAAATAATAGATTTTAAATGTCTCCCAGGTCTACACTATGACCAATACTAAATCCTGTCACACATGTTATTCTGCCTGGCTTAAGGCTATGTAACAAAGAAGGGAAGGCCACACGCGGATTAAAACACAAAATAAAGATATTTATTAAAGACAAAGAACTTAACAACAGAGTTTAAGTAAAGTCAGAATAGGTGTTGAATTGGGAAAATAAAAGTGTGTGCAATCAGAAGAATGCGATATCGTGTGTAAAGAAACAAAAGCTGATGGGTGCAAGAGAGGAAGAGAAGTGGCGGCCCCCATGATCAGGTCTAGGGCACTTTTAAAGCCCCAGAAACCAGAAAGCAATCAATGCGGGATGAAGCACACCTGTGCTCAGCTAACCTGTTGAAGACGTAAAGGGAAAAGAGACAGAGAAAGGAGAAGGGGCCAGGCAGGGTCACATTATTAAAACATTCATCTGTTATGTAGTTTTTAATCTGTTATGTAGCTGTTATTAATTTGTTATGTATGTGTGAGGGTGACAGTGAAAAACGGAGAGCGAGTGTGAGCGAGTGACAGGCTGAACATCGTTCCTGTGTAGTAGGCTATTTTTGCAGATGACCACTGTCTTTCTCATTAGGCTATTCTGTCATTAACAACAATTAACAACTGTCTTTGCAGCATGATTTTTTTAAAGACAGCTTATGTGGGACTCTCTGAAATTAATTTCTGCAGGTTGGGATGTCTCAGTGTTAAAATTACAATAGTCTACTTAGTCTACAATAGCCAACGTCTTGTGCAGCAGAGAGAAAAAGCATAGGCTAATATCTCACTGTTGTTTACCAGCAACAATTAGCAGTAGTTCATCAAAGGCGTTTCTGACAACGCATTTCCTGAAGTTAACGAGAGCGAACATGTCTGCTTTAATTTAAGTTAATAATAAAATAGGCCTACTATACAATAGAATTTTGTCTCTGGATTTTAGTTTTATTAAGTTGTCTGTCCAATCCAGCATTCATTAGGCAGCAGAACTTTTAAATTCTATGAAATATCAATGAAAAAAATCTGAATCAAATTGGCAGACACCTCATACCTAACTGATAGTTGGTAATGTACACAGACCTGCAAAGACCAAGCCATTAAAAACCGTTACTTCACCTCTGCTCAGGGTCTATTGCTGCTTAGTGCAGTTCACAGTCACATTCGCTTGAAATTACAGATATTATGAGAATTAAACCTATTCTTGCAGGTACAGCCATTGTGTATTGAATTATTATTATTGGTGTGTGAGGGCATGTGACAGAAAGTGTCAACAACTGAATTTAGCACCCATGAGGGGGCCACTTAAGAAAGGGGGCAAGTGGTTAGCAATCATAGAGTAATTCTTCAGAGCAGGCGTGTAGGAAACAGTTTGCCATTGGGGGGGAGGGGGTAAATATGCACGGGGTGGGCAGTCCCGAAATTCGCTGACTGCCTTATCGAGACATTCATAAATAGGTGCATTAACTGATTATTTAATTCTGAAACCATTTTTAAAATGTTTAAATGTTTAAAATGTTAATCTGCAACAGTCTCCATTCTGCAGGCTTTTCATCATATTACAAACAGAGACGTGATAGTAGGCTACTTCATATCTCAGAACCAAAGAAATAATAGCCTAGATGCGGCTAATTTGGATAAGGCATCAATGCTGTCGATTCGAAATGGCATATAGTGCCCGGGCACTATATTATATATTATATTATATTGTATTATATAATATTAAATATATGTCGTAACAAAATATTGTTCGAATGCAACATTAGGGATTCATTTGCATAGAGAGTGTACCGTTTTTAATTATGTGAGTGTAACAGGACTGTACCTGCACTTTAAAGATGGTCCCTACATCTTCGCCCCCACTGTGTTGGAATTGGCTAATCATTAGAAGTTATCAAGAAGTTATTTCACACATGCTACAATCTTACAATGTGCAAAATATGTGAGACATGCATTCTCACTTAAATAAGTGCATGTGGTTAAAACAAACGGAATAGATTGGAAACAAGAATAGATACAGTGCTGATATGGTTATACTTATATTCTTCCATCAACTCAAAGGACAGAAAGTACTCTGTGAACCCATCTATCTATCCAACCACACCAGCACAGGGTAAGCACATCTACAAAGCTTCTTCTCCATTGCAAATTCCACCAAGACCCTCAAGATGTGGTTTCAGTGCAGACAGGAAGTACTTTAATTATAGATGTTACATAATTTATCACCTTCAAAGGTCGGTCAGGTGCTGTATGTTTCCACCTCACAAATGTTAAGAAAGAGTAAACATGAAGAAAGGGTTGTGCCATTTGTTTACTTCTTTTTTTGCTTTGGCCTCAATGGGTTATCCACAGGAAAGTGATAATTATGCACAGGAAAGAGACATTTAATGTAGACAAAAGAAATGAGAAGTTTTAGATGCTTTTGCAATTAGTAACTTAACCTAAGGGTTCCCAGCATTATCAGTATCAGTATTGTACAGCACATGCAACATTTCTCACTGCCATGACAGCACTTGTTTTGTTTGTTTCTTTGAAAATGTTTTAACCCAAGGTAAGATTTAATTGCTCAGTAACTGCAGTGTGCATGCAAGTGGACTGACCTCTTTTCAATAAGATCTTTGAAGGGACCTGTAGTGCTTTGAAGACAGGAAACATGTATGGTCCTTTAAAATGACATTTGTATTTTGGTGTCATTTCTTGTCTGTGTATACCTATCTGTGTTTGAGCCAACATGAGTAGGATTGTTATGATTTTAGTGAGTCTACAAAAAAAAAACATTTAAAAGGAAATTTTTGGAAGGTGTAGTAGCACAGTGTGCTAACACGCCTGTACTGAGGGCCCCAGGTTTGAGCCCAGCTCAAGGTCATTTCACAGTCCTTTCCCATCTCTCCAGCCCACCTCTCATTCTCCTATCCAATTAAAGGCATAAAATGAAATTGTACATGTAAATTGTATGCTGATTTGAGTCAAAATGTGTAGTGCTAATTCTAGATGAATAAACATACGAGAACTTCATTAGAGGATCCTTTAGAGGAAAGCATACCGCTCAAACTGTCACGTGTGTATTGTCATGCACCACATAGTCATAAAAGCTGAAGACATCAATGGTCTTTCTGCTCAGGCTTCTCTGAGGGGGGCTGAAGAAATGGAGAGAGATCATAAGATCATAAGATCATAAGATTGCCCCTTCTGAGTAACATTGCACAGAAGAGCAGACTGAATCCTTCCATTACAAATGTACCCCTTACATTTACACATGCTGTTTTGCTGCTTAAAACATCCAAACAGTATGTGAAGAAATAACCATCTAGATTTAATGCCAAAAATGCCTTAGCAAGTGCTGTCCAGATGAAGTTAATGTGCAAACCAAATATCACCAGGCCAGCTTTCTTATAATATCAGATTCTACCACACGTGTTGAATTAAGTGTAAGTGAATGTGAAAAATGAGTGATGCTGTCTTCAAGACAAATTGAAACTGACAGGATTCCACATAGCCACAACTTTTAGAACTATGACGATATGTTGAGATTATTATATCGTCCATCTCATTTGTCATCTTTATCCATTGCAGCCTCTCTCAGTCCCTGCCTCTTTTTGTCAGAGCAAGAGAACTAACTATAGACCTGGACGCCAGTGAAAAGTCTCTGGCAGCATGGGAATATCACTTGTGTTAAGGTAGGCTTTGTGTTTATTTGTGATTTAAAATTCAATCACTAAAATGAAAGAAAGCTTTCACATTACAATTCATAAAATAAGACAAGCTCATAAAATAAATTTGGGTCGCACATAAATTGACAGGGTAGGTCAGAAACCGGAACTAGAACCACTCCAATAACCTGCTTGCACACAGAGAAAAAAAAAGTCTGACATTTAATCGTAAGGCTTCACACCTTCCCTCTGCAAAATGTACACTGCTTGCCCTAAGCAGAAGTTTGCTAGACGATAGTCTAATTTCCGAGCGCACACACACTCACACAGATGCACACACACACAAACACACGCACACAGGTGCACACACACACACAGATGCACACAGACACACACAGGTGCGCACACACACGATCCATTAGGAGTGTTAAAGTGACTATACAGCAATAAGTCCAAATGCCCAATTCAAAGACTGTTGCACTGCTTCTGCAAGGCTGATGAGGGTGCATAGAGAGTAAGGGAGTAGTAGTAGTAGTCATTTTTGATGGCAGCAATACGTCTCAAGTTGGGACAGATAAAACCAGAGGCAGAGAAGGTTGTGAAATGTTCAAGAAAAACATATTTAACAACTAATTTCAGCACCATGACATGCATCCCAGGGAGGTAGAGTCATCACAGAGATTTACTACATAAAAGTACTGCACTGCTAACATTTCTGGGGCACTGTATGAAAATTAGACCAAATACTGTAATGAAAAATTGTATGGAGTCAGTAAAACTTTTGATATGTACATGTATATGGGTAAACATTTCCATGCAAAGAAGAAACCACGAGACACCTGTATGAGTCCATCGAAGAAGAGTGCAGGTACAAAAAAGACATGTCTTCATGGCCTGTCACACTGGGTGTCTCATGGAATGAAAAAACACATTGAAGGGCAGCTGTCAAAATGGCAGATCAGGCTATTCTTGTTAGCATTAACTCTCAATCCATTTCATAGAATAGAATAGAAAGCCTTTATTTTGTCATTATACATAGTATAATGAAATTTGAAGCAACTCCTTAAAAGTGCACACAGCGCAAAGTATAAATATGTCCTATGCAATAAATGTGCAATAAAAAAAAATGTGGAACCTGTCGTCACATCCAATGTATAACCTTTTAGATTCAGCAGTATGACAGTCTGGGACATGGAACTGAGAGAGAATAAGTGACTGAAGAAATGTTGATGGTTTCTGCATCTGTGAGAAAGTGGTTAGAAAGCCTGTACGGTATGAGAAGTACCTTCAAAGACAGGCCTACTTTCATGTCTCAGAAAGCAGAGATAGATTTTGAAAGTAGGTCTCAAGTAAATTATCAAGCAAGTATTAAGTAAGTGTCGTGTGTATGCCAAGTATACATATGCCAGACAAAACAAATCAACTCCAGTGAAATCCACAGGCTTGAGAGGGTGCATTTAGGTTGTCAGGTTAGGTCTGTCTCCATTATTTAAACCAGCACTGCATCTGTGCTAATGAAAGCACACTACAGCAAACCCAGCAGCATGCCCCCACCCCCACCTCAACCTCAGGTTTTGGTGTTGAAACCGACAGGAAACACTACATACACATTCTGAGAGGCTGCTTAGTTTCATACTACTGCTAGAACCATACCACTGCTAGGACCATGCAACTGCTATCTATCACAGTTAGGCTACCATATGCAAGGCAAACAGTAGTCTACAGTGATTAGTGTGTGTGTGCGTGCACACTTTATGTGTGTCTGTTTGTTTAGCTGCAGGTGTGCATGCTTGCACGTGTTTGCGACTATCTGTCTGACATTTAGCCTTCATTGTCTGGCCCACCCGGTGAGTAAATGCATGTGCAGAGAGGTGTCATCTCATCAAAACGTCACACTGAGTGTGAGACAAACAAGTGGCCTTTGAAAAAAATAACCTTTTTGGTTGAAACTTGTTTGGGAATGGAACCTTATTCTTAGAGCCCCAAAAGAAGTGTTTTACAACTTGTAACATCACACCTATGGGAATGAGAAGAAGCCATTTTAGTTGCATGTTACATTAATGGATTTAGTGCTTTCTAACAGAGCTGTTTTGATAGCATCCATAAGGACAGTATACATATCTGTAATATACTCCTACATACAGTATATGCACACACTTTCCAGCTTTCTGGTAGCCCTGATAAGACTGTAAAGCACTGTTATACTCAGCTAAGCCTAATTAATCAGCAATGAAATAAGACTCATTTACTTTGTATTTCAGCATGTGTGTGGCCTCAGGAGAATCACAAGCTTTTTTTTTTATTCTAGTGTTCAGTTCCTTTTCTATGAATTTACTTTGAGGATCTGAAGATGTGTGGTCTCACCAAAGACCAGGGTATGTGACACACACACACACACACACACACACACACACACACACGCACACACACACACAAGGGTGCCTTACACAAAATTGCTTGGTGTGTGATCTGCATAGTGATTGATCTGCATTTGATGTGTGATCTGCATTTGATGTGTGATCTACATGGTGTTTTAGAGCTTTAGCATAGACTACTCCATGGAGAAATTAATGTAATCGTGCCATACGGCAAAACCAGTAGATGGTTTTACTGTAATCTCCTGCCATGTATTTGTTACTGTGAACTCTGTACAACTTACATATCACCCCCTCTGCTGGTGATATTAGGGAACTGAAAAAATGTTAAATTGTCAGTATCAGGTTCACATTAATGGAGAGTAAACACAGAGACGGATCTTTGGCCAACACATACTTTTATACAATTTTACTACAGTAACTACAACTACAGTAAAACAATATTTCAATAGTAAAACTGCAGATTTGATAATCAGAAAATGCTAACAGTTATTTTTGTTAGGGCCTATCAGTATAAATTAAAAACTTGATAAGACCTTCATAAACCATAAACCAACCATTATCTTAGTTGTGTTTCTGAGGTAATAAGTGACCTATAGAGAGTAGACAGTTTAAGGATTTATGATTTCGTCTAGGTCATCTATGTGACTTAATGTAACAAACTACTTTCCTGTAACTCATCTGCTTCTTTTTGTTGGTGCCAGATGGGCATGCAACACAGTAGTTCAGCAGACAGCTTTTTAGTCTTTATCATTTTAAAATACATCTTGTTATATGACGCCCATGCCAGGACCGACTCTCCTTCTCAGAGGCTTTGTGACTGACCCTCCCTCACAATGGCACTGTCAAATGGACCCTTATTGTTACCCCCATGACCCATCTCACCCCTTGACTTTAACACTATGTCTGGCTAATACTACTACACTGTCCAGCCATAATTCTTGCATGATACCTGGTAGTTGGGTTAGCCCCTTGAGTCGGGGATCAAGGTTTCTTCCAAGACCAACTAAAGATAAGAGAGTTTCCTTGCCCCTTCTCTCGGGTGCCCCTTGCAGTAAAGCGCCATGAGAAAATACTATTTCAAAAGGCACTGTATAAATATAATTGAATTGAATTGAATTATATGCTTCAATTTACTCTTATCAACAGGCACATCACACCAAGTCTTTAAAATAGGTTAAGCTACAATGGAACCATCGGACCAGATAAGGGCTCGGTATACCTGCCATCGCTGTGCCCTTAAGCAAGGCACTTGACCATAAGTTGCTCTAGGGGAGACTGGCCCTGAACAATTGATAGTTAACAAGTTGTAAGTCACTTTGGATAAAAGCGTCTGCTAAATGCATAAATCTAATCTAATGTTTGCCACTACTTGTGCAATGGGTGACACCATCAGTGCGCTTGAACCCAGCGCTCGATTAAACTCGACAGACGCGCCAGCGGTGACATTATTATCCTATCCTCTAGTAGATGTCGCTGTTGCGCTAATAGGTAATTGAGTGTCTCTGACGTCTCTCTGTTTTCAATGGGTTTAAAGAGAGACATCACTCAGTAAGTCCTCTCATAGCGGCCATTCGTAACGCTAAGATGGCACAGTTGAGAAACTGGAAGTCCTGTCCTGCAGTGAAAGTAACCATTCGCATCGTTTGATGTGGTGACGGACGGTTGCCTATATAACTAACTTTTCAAGTGAGAAGTTAGTTACTTTTGGTGAACGGTTCCTGTCAACAATGGCACTGGACGCGAATGATGAACTTAATAAACATTCCTCAGTTTCAGTGACTTTGATCCAATTGTTGATAGCGATCCAGGCTGAATTCCAAGAACAGTTTATCTTTAATTACTAAGGTCAGTTGTCAGTTAGCTTCATAAATGTAGCACTAGCAAGCTAAGTGTCTCTGGTTGAGCTCGCTAAACACGTTCATTTAGCAGCTAATGAATTTAGTCACTGTCATAATGTTATAGGCTAATGTTCACACAAATGTGTGTTCATTACTTGTTATGGTAATGTCCCGTGTAGTAGTCATGTGCCTCACACAGTGTGCATTTCACAACCAATTTACTTACTTTTTCTGAATATGATCGTTCTTAGCGCTCCTGTTTTGTTACCCAAAAGTAAGCGTGGGTTTCTCCTACATTTATTTAAACCACGGGTGGACACACTTTTTGGCTCGGGGGCCACATTGACTTTTAAAATTTGACAGACGGGCCGGGTCAGCACAAGATACGATACATATAAAAACTGCATTTGTTAATAGTACATATCAAACGTAAACAGAAAAAAGCATTAAAGTATTAACATACATTTTAATGAGAACAGTGTTGTTGATCACCCATTTTAGCCAGTGCATCGAAGTCCGCAAGCTAGCTACCAACCTGTCAGCGGTAGCCGTAGGTTCTTGTGTTGAAAGGTTGCTGGAGTAATTAGCATGCTGTTGTATTCTTTTGAAACCGCAACGGTTTCTTGACAAATAAGACACACAGCCTTGGACCGGACTAAAAAAAAGTATTTAGGCGTCCATTCTTTACTAAACACCAGGCACTCACTGTCGACTTCTCTTTTCTTTGACATTGCTGCAGATGGGTTCTGATGGGACCAGTAGAAGAAGAGCGATAATTGGAAATGGCTCAGGCTCCGAGAAATCAATCAAGTCACTGCGCCTACTGCGCCACCTGGTGTCGAAATGCCTGTCATTACAAGTACAAATGAAATGAATGCAACCATTCACATCAAACCTTAATTCTGTACCAATCTTCGGCGGGCCGTAGTTTGCCCACCCCTGATTTAGACAGACCTATCTAAATGTATAACTTGCAAGTTGCATCCTTTATGTGGCAGAGCATTAAGAGGGCATTTGGGAAGCCAACCCTAGCAGTTCACAGGTTCAAGTTCTCTCTCTCTCTTTTTAAATAATTAGTACCACTCACCCTGCTTTCACTAACACCTGGGGAGTATACTACAAAGCCAGGTTACTAGCTAAACTGGGTAACTTCTGGAGTAACCACTGCTCTCAAGGCAACATGTCACTTCAGAAACAACTGATGCTCAATGGAGGCTTTTTTTTTTTTTGAGATCAGTGGTAACTCCC
Organism: Tenualosa thibaudeaui; assembly: GCA_027481765.1. Lineage (NCBI taxonomy): Eukaryota > Metazoa > Chordata > Actinopteri > Clupeiformes > Clupeidae > Tenualosa > Tenualosa thibaudeaui. The sequence continues at coordinate 6,239,798 of JAIFZK010000010.1, read as the reverse complement.
AAAGCTACCCGGGTTATCCAATAACCTTGCCCCAGATCTACCTTGTAAAGTCAACATTGTCCAAATTCGTTCCATTCACCCTGCTTTGACTAATACCAAACATACTTTGTAATGTCATGTTGTGACAACTGTTTGTGACAACACTCACATAAATACTGTAGAAATACTGTAGAAGCGGTGAGACTGCAAGGTATGGATGTTCATGCACTGCTGATAGAGGAATGTGCAGCCACGTTGTTGCACTCATCTACCAGAAATACCAGAAGATTATAGCATCACTTCCATCCCTCTCCCCTTAGCTTGCACCAGCAAGCCCCAAGCATGGCACAAACCATACACCCAGCATTTGCACTGGAATAGTATACTTTTATTGAATTAACATGTTCGCAATGCACTTTACAACCGCACATTTGCATTCACTTACTACTCTGCAGCTCTGGGGTGAAGCCCATTCTGTATATGCCCTATAAAGGTTGGTGTAATCTAGTGTGTTCTCAGAATACTGGGAAGTGGGGAGTTTCTGATGTTTTATATTATTTAGCTTTCTGCACTTACTCAGTTATATGGAAATGTTTAAAATAGTCTTATTTAATAAATCAAAATGAAATAAACACACCTGACAGGGTTTAGGCTCCCCCTGGCCTTTTTCTCTGTGCCTATGTTGCACCACACCTTCCACCTTGACTGCCTTGCTATGACATCTGACCTGTCGGTTGCCCTGGAGCAGGTGTCATCTATGGAGCACAGCTCGTGAGAGTAGATTGACAGTCGCTTTCATGAGGTCCTACATGCAGCGGCTGGCTGTGTGTATTTTAAAGGTACCTGCCAGACTGCTGCTATGAGGAGGGGACTAGAGCTGGAGCATAATTGCAAACATTGGCTATAGGTATTGGTATGCCAAAAACATTAATAACAAAAATAGCAACAAAAAACTGATGATAGACACAACACACCTACGACACACACACTGTACAAGAGTGCAAGGTAAGTGCACTTGGTGTTTCCCAACACAATTCTGTGCAGTCGAGAATCATTTTTAACGTCTGGACAAAACTCCTGGTGCATTAACGGAAATCAGCATCTGAGACAAAATATCTAGAGAGCTGGAACTCCTGCTTACTGTCTTCTTACTTGGGCCTCTAGTTTTTCTGCCCTTGCCAAGGCTACATATTGCACCTGATGTGAGCACAGAAAAGCACACAGAAGACAATTTTGTGTGATTAGATGGTAAGCAAACACATTTCATTTACATTTTTAACCAGAGATTATAATAATAATAATAATAATAATAACAGGACAGGATGTTCAATTTTGATTCCATAGAGTTTTTCTTTTTTGTCATAGAGACAACCTGTTGGAAACCCCTGTACTAGACTAAAACTAAACATGAGGAAACCACTGGCAAAACATCTGGAGACAATCCCTGCCATTGCCATGTACAGTGTTTCGCTATTTTTATTCCATAATAAATAAACTTGTTAATCACATTTAGTTTGCATGCTAAATCTAGCATTACAAAACACTTTCATGCAATGAAAATTTCATTTCAAATTTCATGCCATTTGCTACGTATGGAAATGGCTGTAAGTTATCTCTCCGTGTTACCGTTTGCTAATTTAGCACACCGCATATGAGCCAGAAAATCATGTTTAGTCACAGTGTTTAGGTTCGTCAGATAAATGTGACCACGTCAAGTAGGAGTATGCACAGTATAGGGTTGCCAACTTCCTCAACCCCAAATGAGGGACATTTTTTTCCAGGAGGAGAGAGAGAGACAGAGAGAGAATTGCCTTTGTAGCCTCTGTTTTCAAAGAATGCATCCAATTCACAGTGCAATTTTAGCTTGCCATGAAGTTATAGTTTGCAGGTGTTTCAGCTTAAGCTTAATTTACCTCCCCAATTTTCTAACTATCTGTCGAAATGACTCAGACGGAGTCACGTCAAGTATAATACGTGTTGCGATTTCTGTTCTGCTCTGTCTCCTACCTATCATATGTGCACGGCTGCAATCTTTTGTTTGTATAGACATGAAAATTGCCAAGTGGTCACTGACACAAAATTCATTGCAAACTGTATGGTTTCCACCCATTTCTTTTCTTTTTTTACTCCTCACACCCATATCCTTCCCCTAAGAGTTTGAAGCAATACAATTAATGATGGAAGTCACATTTTGCGATGTCTTTTTGTGTCAGTGTATCAGTGAACATTACAGACCACTCAGTGAGTTTAATGTCTTCACAAACAAAAGTTTAATGTGTTTTAGGAAAGATTGCTGCTGTGCGCTTATGCAGCGATTCTGTAGGTGTGGTGCTACCGCAACAACCATAAATTATCTAATTATTTAATTTTAACCAGTGTATTTCATCAAATGATCATAAAGCAAGGCTTTAAGTGTTAAAAAATGTCCTTTAAGTCACAGAGACATATCAGTGTTGGATATTTTTGCTGACTTTATCAACACGAACTTGTAAGCTTTTTCAGTAACAGGTCTTCTCATAGACTTGATTAAACATCAACACATGACAACTTTAGAATGAGGAGTTGGGAAAGGAAAACCAGGGACTGAGTCAAGGAAGACAGGGAAAGAAGAGAGTGGTCCAAATAACAGGTTCTGATGAACTAGTAATAGGCATAAATCTCAACCTTGTTTAATTGTGTTTAATTGCTCAATCTTGTTTAATCATAATACATGAACATGAGACCAAAACAGCACAACAGACTTGTAGTATTTATACTGTCTCTAGAATTACTGAGCTAAACAAAGGTAGTGTTATCTATGTAAGGCCCCCATTCATCTTGGCCAGTAATGACGCAAAGCATCTTTAATGGCACAAAAACATTTTAATTTGATGTTAAGTTCTGGCACCCAGGTGTAACTGCCCTGGTATTCTCACCAGTAGCACTTTACGTCCACTAAAAGCATGAGCCAATGTAGAATGATACGATTCCTCACAACTGCTATTTGAACTGTAAATGTACTTTTTATACTCACCTATAAATACACAAGTTTAGCAGGATGATGAATATCCCTAATGAGGCAGCAATAATTATGATGTACTTTGGTTCCTATGTGCTTTGATCTGTCAGGTAAAATGAATTAGTGAATGATGTGTTCATATAATTCAGTTTACCAAAGTGTTATAGAAAGAAAATTAAATACCGGCGTAAATGGCCAGGTTCCATGCTTGTCTTATGCTGAATTGAGGAGTTTCTCTCTCACATGTGCATATTGCCTCATCAGACTCCTGCACATGTGATATATGGAGCACTGTTGGAGTAGCAGGATCAACACATCCTGGCTGAGGGGAAGTTTGTTTTTGGTTCTACAAATGGACTTTATGAAAAGACCAGTTTCATTCTTTTTCCACGTAAGACTTAAGGCATCAGAAATATGACAGAAAAGAGAAACATTTGTTCCCTGATGGTTGTTGCCTTATTTACACTTGTACCTGAAATAGAAGACAGAAATTTAATTTAGATAAACTGGTTAATTGTATGTTAGCATGATGCTAAGAGATCAGACTAAAGTTTCAAGCATGTTGATTTTAGCTCTGCAGCTGAGCAAAGCTATGCAGAATCCAAGCCCAAGGACCCAGTAGATATTCTTTCCATACTGATTTAGTCTGCACCATCTGTGAGAATGGTCATCTCTCTGCTGTCTATGAAGTTGATTAGCCCCACTTAATATCTGTGAGAGGAATGGCACACAGCGAGAGAATCCTGTTTGAGAGAAGTGGTTGCTTACACATGAGACTGAGGAGAACACTGACAAATCTGCATCCAGGGCGAGAGATGACAGCATAATAAGAAATGTAGTGTTTAACATTGTTTCTAAATTAAAAGGATATTTCATTGTCACACAGATACTGGGCAGTGAAATGCCTGTTGTCTGCCTATACTCTGCGTAAATTGGACCGTAACTCATCATAGTTAAAATGTGATGTGTTATTTATTGTGTGTGTCCTTTACATGCATTTGGTGCCTCCACAGTGGCAAAACAACAAAGGAATTTCTGTACTTCATGGCAGACACACACTACATGCATAAACTGATCTTAAACTTATTGTCAATCTTTGCATCTGTGAGGAAATGGTTAATATGGTTAATACAGGAACCTCGTAGACAGGCCAGCTTTTAAATCTCAGGCTCTTAAGACAGTGTTTGGCCAGTGTATATGAACTAAAACAAATATTTATACTCTACAACTGGCAGGCTTGATAGGGAATATAGGCTTGTATCTCTATTCGTGAAAACTGGCATTGCATCTATGTCACTGAAACCCAAGATAACATCAAATCTGTCACTTAGCCCCATCCCCCAACACCAACTCAAACTTCAACTATTAGACAACAACAATAGTAAAAGCTTTTTTCCAAACTGTTATATCTCCATTATCAAAAATATTCAAGAATTATGTGTTTTTATTGTGCCTCTCATTTAATATCAGTACAATTACAGTTTTGTTGATTTAACTAAGGATAAATCAGATAACATTAGGCCAGCTGCAACTATCCCAATGTTACCTGAAAATCAAATAATAATAATAATAATAATAATAAATACATTTATGTAAATGTCCATTATAGCTAGTGGATAATAAAAGGGGAATAGCTGGATCTTCAGCTGTTTTGTTTCTAAAAAACAGCAAGTGATTCAAATGATGAAGTTATTGTCAACCAATTTCCTTTCATCTCTCATTTAGTTTTAAATATATCAATCAAGGGGCGGTGGTAGCATAGTGATTAAGGAACCTGCCCAGTGTTGTGAAAAGTAGTGTGAAAAGCAGCTGCCACTGCTGTGCCCTTGAGCAAGGCACTTAACCCCAAGTTGCTCTAGGTTGTGCAGGAGGCGGGCAGGAACTCTCGTGGTCAGGCAGGCGTCGGGTCGGGTTACCGGGGCAGAGGAGTACAGCGTGGTCGGAGACAGGCGGCTAGTCGGATACCGGGGCAGCAGAGCAGGCGAGTGTCACAGGGCGAAACAGACCGGGAACCAGGCAGGGAAAACAGGAGACGGGCTGGAACAGAGGCAGGGAGCAGACATGGGAGTCAGGATTTAAATGCTTGCCTTCGACGATACTGCGTGCGGGTTCGCTAATGCTCTGACAGGGAGTGACTGAAACAGGGGAGAATAAATACTAACTGTGATTAGGGGAAAACGAGACACAGATGGGGAGAATGATAGGGAACAGCCAGTGAAAACAGGTGAAGACAATTCGGTGATTAACGGGGAAATGAGGAAGTGAGATGACGTGATTGAATTTAATTGAGCTTGTTAACGGTGGAGACAGGGGGAAACGAGAGGAAACAGAGGAAGACAAGACAAGGTGGTGACAGCTTTGTGCTCAAATGTGCTCAGTGTGGTCAGCCTTCTTTCAATGGCTTCTCTATCATGAGTTTGAACAAGAGGTCTGATACACAGACAAGCCAATTGGATGTTTTGTTGCTTGTTGTGTCAAGTTGCTAGAAGCAGCAAAGCATGCACTTTTATTGTTGCTTTTATCTGTAACAAAAGTTACAGATACTTTCCAAGTCTGAAAAAAAAATACATGACAAGTGGTCAGAGTAACACCCACATGTTTGTTATTGTGTGTGTGTGTGCATGTGGGGAAGACGGAGGGACGACACGCGCGGGGTCTGTGTTTACATCCGTGAAGCGTGGTGCGATACTACTGTAGTTTGCAAACACTGCTCACCTCTGGCAGAGTTCATGATCGTGAAGTGCTGGCCTTTCTACTTGCCTAGGGAGATAAGTTTGATCTTGCTGGTCGCTACTTACATACCCCCAGCTAACAGTAACAGCGATAGGAGTGCAACGCTGAACAAACTGTACCAGGCCATCAGTGAACAACAACCCAGATGGCTTCATCATCGTTGCAGGAGATTTCAGTTATGCCCATTATGTCCATTTTCCAACAAGACTGGACAATATTTTGGACTGTTTACACTCAGCACAAAGGAGCATACAAAGCCAACCCCCCCCCCCCCCATTGGTGCCTCTGATCACCTTGCAATTATGCTAATGCCAGCATACAGGCCGAGAGTGAAAGCCATCAAACCTGTTCTAAAAAAGAAGAAAGGTTGTGGACACAGGAGGCGACCTCTTCTCTACAGGACTGTTTTGAGACAACAGACTGGGACATGTTCAAGAAAGCAGCAATCAAAAACAACATCATAGATGTCGAAGAGTACACAGACACTGTGTACTCCCTACATCACCAAATGCATTGATGACATGACCCACATGAAGAGCGTCACCAGTCGAGCTAACCGGAAGCCATGGCTAACAGGGGACGTCCACAGGCTGCTAAGGGCCAGAGACAAGGCCTTCAAAGCTGGAGACAAATCAGGCCTGAGAACAGCAAGAGCCGACCTGTCCCGTGGCATTAAGAAAGTAAAACAGGACTACACTAACAAGATAACCTCCCACTTCAAGGACAGCAAGGATGCACATAGCCATTACAGACTACAAACCTGCACCACAGAGCTGTGAGAGCGACATCACTCTGCTCAACAACCTGAACAGCTTCTTTGCAAGCTTCAAGGCACAGAACACCACTCGCCTACAGAAAACACCACCACCTTTGCACGACCAGCCTCTGTTCCTGTCTGCTGCCAGCGTGAAGAGGACACTCTCCGCCATCAACACCCAGAAAGCAGCGGGTCCGGACAACATCCCTGGTAGGGATGCTGAAGGACTGTGCAGAGGAGCTGAAAGATGTCTTCACAGACATCTTTAACACCTCCATGAGTCAAGCCATTGTGCCATTCTGCCACCATCATACCAGTGCCGAAGAAACGTTCACCATCCTGCTTCAACGACTACCGTCCTGTGGCACTGACACCCATCATCATGAAGTGCTTTGAACGACTAGTCCTTTCACACATTAAATCCACCCTGCCCCCCAGCCTGTACCCATACCAGTTCGCGTACAGAGCGAAACTATCTACACAGGATGCAATCTGCTCTGCCCTCCACCCAGCCCTCACCCACCTGGACAAGAAAGACTCATATATGAGAATGCTGTTCATAGATTTCAGCTCAGCATTCAATACCATTCAATACCGATTCGCTCCTCTAAGGAACGTTTTCTAGCACGGCCGACACCTTGTGCAGGTCAATCCAGGCTCTTCTCATATCTGGTTCCGTGCTACCAGATCAACCAATCCAACTCTAAGAAACTTGTGAAGACCCAGCTCTTCCAAGAATATCTCCTGGCGTAAATTTTGAGAATGCACTTAACAATTTAATTTATCTGCACTGCAGTTATCTGCACTATTGCACTTTCGCTTTGGATAAAAGCATCTGCTAAATGCCTAAATGTAAATGTAAACGTACCATAATACCACAGCAACTCATCTCCAACAGCATAACCCTGAGCACAGGAGCCCCACAAGGCTGTGTACTCAGTCCAATCCTCTTCACCCTGCTGACACATGACTGCACACTAACCCACAGCTCCAACCACCTAGTGAAGTTTGCGGACGACACAACACTGGTGGACCTCATCACCAATGGCAACGAGACCCACTACAGGAAAGAGGTGGATCTTCTGACTAGATGGTGCAAAGGCAACAATCTCCTGCTAAACGTCAGCAAGACCAAGGAGATTGTGGTCAGCTTCCAGAGGGGCCACACCCAACACCCCCCACTGACCATCGATGGTGCTGCAGTGGAGAGGGTGAGCAGCACAAAGTTCCTGGGGGTGCACATCAGCGACGACCTCTCCTGGACCACCAACACTGCATCACTGGCCAAGAAAGCACAGCAGTGTCTCTACTTCCTGCGCAAACTGAAGCGGGCAAGTACTCCACCACCCATCATGACTGCATTCTACAGAGGAACCATAGAGAGCATCCTTACCAGTTGCATCACTGTGTGGGGTGGGAGCTGCACTGACTACAACAGGAAGGCTCTACAACGCATCGTGAGGACAGCTGAGAGGATCATTGGTGCATCACTCCCCTCCCTGCAAGACCTGTACACCACCCGGCTCACCCGAAAAGCCATCACAATTGTCAGCGATGCAAGTCACCCAGCACACAGACTGTTCAGTCTCTTGCCCTCTGGAAAGGCTCGCCAACAACTTCATTCACCAGGCTGTGAGACTGCTGAACTCTTTCCCTTCCCCACTCCCAGCCCCAGCCAGCAGAGGCACCAGGATGGCAGGAGTCTAGGAAGACACTGGACTCACTGGACAGTCCTGTATGATGTTTTTATATCTCCATCATTTTGTGTCTACAACCTTAATATAGTTGGAGTCACGATGTAGTCATAAAGAAATATTAGTTGCTCTAATGAAGCCAGCCTTGAAATACGAAGGTAATATGGAGGGAATTGCACCCCTAGTGATTTTGTTCCTAGAAGAACCCCTCCTCATAAAGATCCCATAGAAAGTAATTTAAAAAAAAATCTAGGAAGACATAACATCAAACCTGCTTATAAAAAATACCTTTCCGTCTTCATGTACACATTTGGACAATCTACTAACTGTAAAAGGAGAAGTTTCAGGTCAAATTTTTGCCTTCTCTAAATAAATGTGTGACAAGTATGATAACTAGAAAAAACAGATGCCGGACATACATATCATACAGAAACCATTCTGCTGACTTTGGTGTGTAAACACACATTCATTCAAAAAACAAAACAAAATGAAACAAATAGAGTCCCATCAATTTCTGCAGCATTGTTAGGAGTAAAACCAGCAGATAGCGATGAGATCACTTTTCCTCCAAATGTAAGAGTTGTACTAAGTCATTGCAGCGTTTGTAGTGAAGTCGGGCCCTATGTGTGAATTTGGAAAGGAGGGTAGGGTGCCCATGGACCAATAGCGGGACATTTACGACTGGTCTGGATACTTAGCCCTCTTTGCTCACTTTCCTGAGGCAGAATCAGCAGATGTAAACAAAAAAGCTCTGTACGAGATTGGACAATACAACCAGTCAGACCAGTGATTCCAATGATGCTTCAATTCAATTCAATTTTATTTATACAGCGCCTTTTACAATAGTATTGTCTCGTGGCGCTTCACAGAAGGAGCACCCAAGAGCAACAGGGGCAAGGAAAAACTCCCTTATGTTCAGTTAATCTAGGAAGAAACCTTGGGCAGATCCACGACTCAAGGGGCTGACCCAACTGCTGGGGGTCATGCAGAAAAAATACAATTAGTGGTAGCCATGAGAGACTACAAGTTGTCAATGGTTTTAGCTGAGGTTCGTAACAGTTCATAATGGAGTATTATCCCACTTTACATTATATGGTAGTCAGTCTATAGGTGGTTATCAGGAATTATGGCTGGACAATGTAGCAGTGGCCAGACATAGTGTCAAACTCAAATGCTTGCAGACACTAGACAGAGTGGGGTCATAATTTGAAACAATAAATGCGTCACCTCCATCTCGTAAGGGGTAAAACCCATGGGCCCCTATGTCAGGCAAACAAAACAAAGCAGAAATAGGTCTTGTGTCCACACTGAGCTTGTAGGTCAGTACATGTCTACCAAGCTAATGGGCCAGTATTGTCCCAAGACCCAATGTGCAGTTACTGTAAAAACTTGTAACACAGGTATTGATACACATGTAAAATGTGTATCAATACCTCACAGTTGACTGTCAGATTGGGCAGTACTAGACAATGATTAGGAGAACAAAAAGGGCTATATTATTATAATAATACAGAGCACATGCGCAATAAAGGAAAACAAGAAAATCACAAAAACATGACATTTCTTGTCAATATCTTGCCCATTTGAAACACCTGGTATATTTTGCTTTCTAAAAGCTGATGAAAAGGGGAACTCCTACATTATGGCACTTTGATTTTATTTGCAAATGAATACAAGCTACAAAAAAACTCACTATAAAAAAACAAGAAGTCTACTTTACATAAATTTCTATCACAACTTGCAGAGAACAACTGAACCTTATCATGTCCAAAAAAGAATAGTAACACCCACGTTATCAGGTTTGTGTGTGTCTGAATGGGTTTGTGTATGTGGGAAGGGGGTCTACACAATTTCTCTTCCTCTCTCTCTCTGTCAACTGACACATTCTGTGTTGGTCATAAGGTGCTGTAAGCCACAGACTGTTTCAGTCAGTCAGTTTACCCATCTACGACTTATAAATGCATTCACACCTATTTGTCTTCCATCAACCTAAAGTAGCAGTGAGTTGAGCTAAGAGTTATGCTTTTGTCTGTACTATTGTACTTATGCAACAAGTAGATTCTTGCTCATTGCATGCTAAATGTACAATTAACACAGACTGTTTTTCAAGCAACTGCAGGTAAAGTTTTGAGTTCAGTTTTATTACATAGGAGGGAAACCACACATGTACTGAAGTGACAAACACAAAAGTTAGATCCAAAATCCTTAAACGCACAGTAAAAAGGCAATCCAAAGTCACAGACAAAAAGACAAGGTAGACACAGAGAATTCAGAAAAACACAGACAAGTCTAAAGGGAAATCTAAGGTACGAAGTCAAACAGCCCATGGTCAAAGCACAAAAAAGGCACATTTCAAACAATAACACTCCAAACACAAGATATTTGCAATAGTGCAGCTGAAGACTCAGTAAAGACAGAGTAAAAAAAAAATCAGGCTTTAAATACTGTGGGATAATTGGCTAGACAGTTAACATGATGAGCTAACAGAGAACAGGTGAGTATGATAATTGAGCAGCAATGAATGAGCAAAAAATAACCACAGAAAAAAATCAGTAATGCTGACCTCTAGTGGTCAATACTAGAATGTTCAACATTAAAATTGTGGAGTAAGGGTCGTGCAGACCATTTTTGTTGCTTTTCAACGCAGCGGGTACACTTTTGGCATAATTTCCCAAATATATCTGAGATTGCGCAGAATTGGGAAAATGATTAAGACAGTAAAATAAGGAGACCATTTTATTTTTATTTTATCAACATGAAAGGATGCTGCTAAAAGGATGCAAAAAAGCACATCTCTCTCTCTCTCTCTCTTACACACACACACACACACTCTCTCTCTCTCTCTCTCTCTCTCTCTCACTCACACACACACACACACTCACACACACAAACCGTTAATAGTCACATTCACTTAAAAGAGTCTGGGTGCCGCAAACAATAATTAAATTAGAAACTGCATCTGCATTAACTGCAAACTGCATAGCTGCAAGTTATTTAAAGCAACAATGCAGTTCTTCTTCCTGTCAATACCCTTGTACAACCGGACGGCATGATATGTATGGAGCCCCTAAAGAGACACAAGAAAACTTTTACGTTTCTGTCACAATTTTGAACTTTTTTGGTGTTGACCACTAGAGGTCATCATTACTCATTATTTTTTCTGTGGTTATTTTTTGCTCATTCGTTGCCACTCAATTATAAATCTCACCTGTTCTCCATTAGCTTGTCATGGGATTAGTTTAGCCAATTATCTCGCTGTATTTAAAGCCTTGGTTTTTGCTCCATCCTCTCTGAGTCTTCAGCAGTGCTTCTGCATGTACCTAATGCTTTGGATTACGATTGTTGGAACTTGGTTTTTTGTGTACTTTGACCCAGAACTGTATGACTTTGTTCTTGGATTGCCCTTTGGACTGATAAAATAAAGCAAACAAACAAACAAACTAATTATATGCCCTCTGATTAAAAAAAAAGGTCCTCATTACTAAAGGTTATGGAAAACACGGACATCGTCTCTTGATCTTCAGGTTCCTTTCCCATGTTTTCTCTTTTTGCTGCTGAAAAATAAGACGATTGTGAGAGTCTACTCATTTTTGTGCAGTTTGTGTGCAGAAAAAGAAATTTTAGCAAGCACACAAATTATATTTTAAAGAAAATTTAAACTTGAGCATAAAGAATTTGTAATTGACAAACAGGAATCTATCCTGTGCTCCACAAATGTCTTTTCATGTTTGCTAAGATCAATATGTAAGCAATAGCAGCCCCCATTTATTCAGTTTCACTCCACGTGCTATCTGAACTGTTCTGCTCCGGAGATTTTGTTTGGGTGGTCTACATACAATAAGACATGTCAAAGACTGTGTGTAATCTTTTAGCAGCATGTTTGTCAATGGCAAAATTGCGTGCATTTCTGTGAGTGATGCACCATGAGACTAGCCTGGTGCACCAAACACTTTCACATTGTTTTGCTTTGTGCAATGGGTCTAGAATCCTTCAGTTGGCGTAAGTTTCCTTCCTCTACACTACATGTTAATTCAGTAAAACAAAAATTAATCACTATGGGGAAAACCATAGTTTTCCAGTGAATGAAAGAATGAGTACCAAAAACATTACTCACCAACAAAAACATAATAGCCCACAAGCAATGATGGCAATTATCCCTGATGGAACAGCATAAGCTATGCAAATATGTTGACATGATGAGAAGCTGTCCTCTGTGAGATTGGAACAATAAACTGATTACAGTTTAGCATTACAACCATGTGTTAGTGATCCAAATTCTTTTGACTAAATAAACAGCAGGAATGGAAATACCTGAATAAGTGGTCAGGTTCCATGTTTGTGTTATTCTGTGTTGAAGACTTGTTGCCTCACATGTGTATATTCCTTCATCAGACTCCTGCACATGTGATATATGGAGCTCTGTTGGTGTGGCAGGATCAACACTCATCCTGCCTGAGGTGAAATTTCTCACTAGTTTGTTCATCAGTGGACTATATGCAAAAAGTAGGATTTCATCATTTTTCCATTGAATGAGAGTTAGGTTATCAGATATATTACAGATAAAAGAAACATTCATTCCTTGAGGTTTGTGGAGGTTTGGAACCATGATTGTGTCTGTGTCACAAACAAAAAGATAGAAAAGTTCATTATAATCTACACATCACATATACAGTATTTGTCTATGTTTTGCCAAGAGACCGGCATGTTTTTACCTCTGCACTGGAGACAGTGAAAGACTACACAGAATCCCAAACACAGCAGTCCAGGGAACATTTTTTATATTGACCATCCCCAACACCATCTGTGAGAGGAAGCGGTTACTATAGCATAAGAAAGAATGTAGGTTGTGTCAACCCAGATGCACCTGGTAGCAAATTTCAATTCCCTGTGCAGGAGTCTGCAGCTTATCTTGAGCTGAACCCATTCCAGCTATTGTCTGAATCGCCAAAAACTCAGGAACCAATCACACACCTTCTTATCCAGCATAGGCAGTGCTTTATACAATGATAGGTGGAGCAGCGCATTACACAAGACCAATGATGGCATCAGCGTATAATATGTATTTTCCTTAAACTCCGGCCATGTTCAACACATATCTCTGTTCAACACATATCTTTGAGCTCCCTAAATGATGACGGTAGAAAGAAATGGTTGACAGTTGAGAAAATTCATTCATAATTTTGAAAAGAAATCAAAAAGTGATTTACTGTAATTAGTTACATTTGTTAATCACACTACTAATACATTTTAGGTAGGGTAATTTGTAATTAACACATTTTCAAGGTAACTTTCCCAACACTGATAACAGAGATACGTGTTGAACATGTCTGGATTTCTCCTTTAACTGAGAAACGGCATTTAAAGGTGCCCTGCTATACATCTATATGGTATTTCAAATTGTTCTCTGAGGTCTTCAAAGATGGTATGTAACTGTAGTTGGGCTGACAACAGTCCAAGGACACGACACCGTTATATGCAACCTATTCAGATAGGGGTGGAGGAATAAATGGTAAATGATATAAATCTGGCCAACGGTATGGATTTTTATTATGACGGCCTACCGCACTAATGCCATTTAGATTTAGGAAAGGAATCTATCCTGTGCTCCACAAATGTCTTTTCATGTTTGCTAAGATCAATATGTAAGCAATAGCAGCCCCCTTTTATTCAGTTTCACTCCACGCGCTATCTGAACTGTTCTGCTCCGGAGATTTCTTTGATCAACTTGACCTGTGCGCTTGCTCACAAACTGTAGAATGCGTTACATTTGTACCACAATTGTTAACCAAACAGAAAATTCAGGGAGATTGGCTGCTGAAGTCAAGGACAGAAAGCCTGGCATCGTTTCCTGTCAGTAGTTCCTTTAAACAAATCCAAATGCTACTTTGAGGGTGAACATGTAAGCCCTTGCGATGCATACTCAAGTAATGAATACAATGTTTGCAATGCTAAATGTCCATAAAATCAACTTGGTAAAAGAAGGTGACGTTAGTTTCAAGAAACATACTTATAGCATTGTAACTAGCTAGTTATAGTCACTAGCTAGGTTACAATACTGTAAGTTCAATTACGTGACCTAAAAGTTTATATTTAACAGTCTATACTGTTTCTGTCCTAATTTATTTTCTATTATTTATAACAACATTAGAAGTAAGACGACTGTTTCTTCCCTAGCACTAAGGTTGTTACCTGTCAAATATATATAAATGTCTTGGTTTGGCACATTGTTTTGAATTTAGCAGGGTGCAGCGTGAAACAGGCTACAAACTGGAGGCCATGGCTGTACAAGAACGAGCTGAGAGTGTTTGCGGGCACTGCAAGTTCATGGAAAACATGCACTGCTGTTACCTAAACTATGTCCATCTGGGCAAAATGCAGTGTCTTTAGGGAGTCCCAAGCACTGATCTCTAAAGAGTAATATTATAATTGAATATTATTCTTTATGAGATCAGTGGTGCCAAGTGATGAGAGCTCCATGGTGCGTCACTATGTGGTGCCTGAGTGAAACATCTATTTGACAAAAAGGGCCCACGTGTTCCATTTCATATACCCTAGCCACTTTCAGTTGCTCCCTTTATCAAGGGGGTTGAATACAGGAATATCTTGGGATGTCTTTTAGTTTAATTAATTCTGTATGTTGTTTTTGTATTGAATGTTTTTAATTTAAACATTTAACACTTTTGATTTAATTTTGTTGTATTCTGCTTTCAATTAGTAGGCTAATGATTTGACCAGATAATGTTTAACACATCTTCCAATATGAGAGGAAATGACAGAGCCGATAATATGCACATCCACCAATTGCTTGGAGATTGTAAACAGACACTTTGCAACGGTAAGTTTGTAATGTCTAGCCAACACAACCTGCTTCGTTATCACAAGGTTACTGTTACAATCACAGGTTAAAGCTCACAAGGCCTGTTGTAGTCACCAAAGTTGACAGGTCATTCTTCTCAAAATGTGCTGGATTCAGAAATAATAATGGACTTCTCCAAATTTTCACTGTAGCTGTTTGTTCCAAACTAAAAATGAGACGTTGCTGTTCTGCCTGTTGTCTTTATTTCATGGATATTCAGTGATCTAGCATAGTAAGGATTTTGTGGGGCGGGCAATAATCAAATGAAGGAGAGCATGAAATGGGTGAGAATTCAGTGCCATCTGTCAGTGGCTCAAGGTCTGAGCAATCCTACATGAAACTGACCAACAAATAACCATACTTTGACTTTATGGACTGATTTATGTCACTACCAACAATATTTTATGTATAGGTCTACATTAAGTGCAGCAAAAAAGGGAAAATTCACCATTTTGGCACCAGTTTTTCTTTCCATTTTGAAAACAAAACAATTGTCTTTATTTGAATTTATGCCAGTTGGTTCAGTGTGTCTGGTAAGTCATTTGGTTTTTCATTAATAACGCTAAAATCAATACCCTTTTGACCAAAATGTCACATACGCCCATGTTTCCCAACCCTTGATATGAGGCATGACTGAATCCATTTGTTGGCATTCCTCAGAACCTTTTTACACATAGGGATTTTTACTTATTTCACAGCAGCATGAAGTATATTATACATAATGCATATAAATAACTAAACCACCAAACCGCCACCTAAACCATCATGGTAGTAAAATTTGGCATCACAAAAGTTAGACAGAAGTGGAGGCGTATACACTTGCAGTGTCAAGAAATGGAAAGAGTCATACTCACAACATTGACTATGAATACTGGCACGCAACTTCTGATACTATAGGCAGCAACATACACAGCCCATAACCATCTAGCCTAGTATAATACAGCTCTCTGGGGAGCTGCAGTGAGGTCTTGGAACTATAAGACAGGAAGTGGCCAGTGAAGTGAGGTGTAGGTGATGTGTTAGATGTGACGCCAGGGTCTCAAGCAACATCTGAGGCATTTACATTCACAATTCTCCCATTGAACAGTTTTTTGACACATGGTAAAGGTAATATACTACTACTAACACTACTACTAACTAACTAATCATCAAGGGAAATGTTCAAGGCAAGTGTCTCAAAGCTGTAGTTTATTTAGTGCTGAAATTATCAGTCTATCCAGCTGTTTATGTAGTCAGTATATCCAGGTTACTGTAAGAGTTGCTTTTGGAATACTGCTTTTGGAAAGCTTCAACAAGTCAAATAACAAAGGATACAAACTGAGAAATAGCTTTTGCCTTAGAACTACACTACACTATAACTTACTTCTGTCATGCACTATATCAGTTGTTGATGAGAGCCCATCAAGCTGGCAAGTTCACTTACAAAGCAACTCGCAAATACAGTTTGCAGGACTGTGAACCATTGTGGTCAAATGTGTGAACAAGCTAAGTCTGCTATAGAGACTTTCTTAGACCACACACAAGCACAGCACATCAACAGCCTTTTGTTGCTTCTTTGCAGAGAATATAAAATACAGAACATACAGAGCATACAGTATTGTGTGTGTGTGTGTGTGTGTGTGTGTGTGTGTGTGTGTGTGTGTGTGTGTGTGTGTGTGTGTGCGTCTGTGAAAAGTATGTGTGCATGGGAATTTCCTTTGTTTCTTTCTCTTTCAGTCTCTCTCTGACCTCTAATCACCCACAGTGGCATAAAGAGCAATAGGCCACAATGCAAAGAGTTCGGAAAAACAAATACTGAGCTCTGCCACCACTGTCATTTATGAATGAAGCAACATGTGGACCAGTGGGGTAATATTTATTAGTTTTCCCTTTTTCAAATTCATATTTAAATCATTCACTCTATCAATTCTGTAATTATTTTTGTAATGTGGGGCAGCCCCCCATGTACCCACTAGTAATAAGATATGTAGATTTTGTAAAACCTGTGTGAGATTTGAACCGAGCCATGACCATGTTGTGGTGTCTTTTCCGTTCAGTAGATGGCACTGTTGACTACAGCTTTTTCTACTTCTAGCACTCTCCAAACTCTCGGTGTCAGAAGGAAGTGTATGAGTAAATATTGTTTTGGTAGGTTCGAATAGATGTCTTTGTATGTCTAAGTCAGTATATAGGGTATGTACTGTAGAGAAGTGAGAGAGCAGTCAATGGATTTGGGCCAGGCACTTTGCTCTGTTTGTCAGAACATCCTAATTCTTAGACCTATAACAATGCACAAACAAGTGGTGTTTTGGTTGAATACAGTTTTCTCAGAACAGCAAATAGCCTAACTTAAATGTTTCAGTAGTACATGTAGACATGTTTTATGCAAACTAAAAAACTAAATCGTGCATTGACCACACCCGCATATTAACCACAAGTAAACATTAATCAGAATCAAATCATGATATGATTACTTATTCAATCAGAATCAAATCATGATGTCATAAAGAAAAGAAATGCATTCCCATACATAGCCCTTCCCCATGTATTAAATTCATAGAATAAGACATTTTGCCAAATCAATGCATTGACCTTCGTTAAAAACCATGAAATTATCAGCATATGACATACTATTTCCTTCCAGAGAATAGAAGAATAGAATTAGGGTTGAACTCAAGTAATGGAAGTCGTAATAAAATACTCAGAAAAATTAGCGACATAAACTTTGAGGTCTCAAATTTCAAACTACCTTGGTGGAACTGACAGGCGAATTCTTGGTGCAGGATGTTTTCATGGAGATGTGGAACAAATGAGTCAGTGAGGACGTTAACTTTAACATTAACGTTAGGGCAGAATCCACAACATTAAGCAGGATTAAGGAATTCTGTGTGTATCTGTGTAGATAGGGTTTAAATGGGGGGGGGGGGGGCACATTGGAATAACAATGTAATATTTAGGTCAAGACAAATGTTTTAGCTTCTCTGATTTTGAATATTTCCTACAACAAAAAATGAAACCAATTTGGAATATAGGCCTAAACGATAGGTATATATTCATGTTGTTATTTCATTTAAGCCTTTATTTTATGCAGATGCACCTTGACTGTAGCCCAGCATCCATTTTACTATTAGGGTTTTTGTTTTTCATTTTAGTATTAGGGTTTTTGTTTTCCATTTTAGTATTAGGGTTTTTGTTTTTCTTGATTGATTGATTTCCTCAAATCAATTCCTCAATCAACTGCTCCTCTTTCATTCATGTGCTCATTAAAGTCTGGGACTCCTCTGGATTCAGATTGGTGGCCTGATCCACTGATCCAGATCATATTGAAAGTGACTGGAGCTGCTGGAACATCGGCCCATTTTTGCAGAGGAAACAGAACGCAGAGACAAAAAATCAAACTCAACAAACAGCAGGAGAGTGATGAAGCCCTAAGAGAAACTTCACCTCAGAGGAGGGTTGCACTTCACTTCTATAGACTTATGTGTGCGTGTGTGTGTGCCTGTGCGGGTATGCATGTGTCTGTGTGTGTGTGCACGTGTGTGTGTCTGTATGTGAGTATTTGTGTATGTGTGTATGTGGATGAGTACTGCAGAAATAGAAGCAGCATGCAGAATGTTTCATTCTAACAGATGTAGCTCATACTCTATGTCCCTGCATTAAGTCTCTAACATGAGTGACTGAATGATAATCATAAGAGATCTGTTTTTCCCTTAGGGTTACCAGTTTATTAACCAAGCTATTTGATATTTTGCCGAGCAACCAGACATGTGAAACAAATGAAATCCCACCCCAAGTCCACTGCACTGCATGTCTGTCTCTCACCAGCTTTCTAATTATGCACACAGCAGCCTAAACCCCCCTCTAATGGCCATGTAACATCAAGCCAATCAAAAATGTGGATGCAGTTCTGGGTGCACAGCCTGCTTTTACTTCTGGGCCGAGCTATCTTTGTCCATCTGTCTCCGGCCGGGCCTGGCAGAGTCTGATCTGGAGCAGTGTGTGTGTCTTTGTATGTGTGTGTGTGTGTGTGTAAGAGAGAGAGAGAAATTATGCATGTGTGTGAGAGAGAGACGTTGTGTGTTTGTGTATGTATGTGTGTATATATGTTTGCGTGTGTGTGTGTGTGCACTTCTCTCTAATGAAAGCGCTGGCTGGCTGGCTGGCTGGCTGGCTGGCTGATAGCTCCTGGCTACGTAAGCACACTGCCTCGCCAGCCCCTGTCTCTGCTGTGCCCTTGTGGGCACAGACGCTTTGTTTTATGTGTCAGTTTATTAATAAATGACATTGCAGCCGAGATGATGATGCTCTTGCCCTTGAACGCTTTCAATACAGCGTCATAGGAAGAGTTTTAAACTCCCATCACACCCAACAGAGCATTCCACAGAGAAGCCTCATAATGGAACTAGTTTCAAATGAACTAAACTGAATACACCATGAAAACTGTAGAGAACCAACTTGAATTTTTTTAGCAACCCAGAAGGGAAAAAACAAGAATAGGTCAGCTCTGTCCATGGAAATTAAAATGAATTAATGTTGTGCACTGTAATAGATTTTCAATTAAGTTTAGCAAATGTGCTGCCCAGAAGACATAACTGACATTTCAGTCTTTTGAACCAAGCCAGTATACGTTTAAATGGGAAGTCTGTAAAATGCTTTTGAAAAGATCAACAGACAGTTTAGCGAACTGGGTTACTGCCTTCCTTATTGAGCATGGCAAACTGCTTATTCTCAAACACTAATTTGGCTTAGGCTTTCTCTGTTTGATCATGTGTGTGGTAACTGTCATTGAAAGGGCCCTTTGGAACACTGCCTGATTATATATGTGCATCCTGGGGTTGTTTTGATGATATGGAGAGGTGGGTGGCTTAGTCGGTTGGGTGGTGGGACTTGCATACATTCACTGGTTTATTAAAGTAATGGCATATATATAGCTCTCTAGATTGCTGTGCATTTGCACAGCAGAGGTATAGAATTATAGATATATGCATGTATGTTATAAGTTCCCATATTCAACAGATACATATATGAAGTAGCTCCTCAGACAGACAGTATACTGTATGGAATGGAAGATTGTGCTTTTAAGCCTCCTTACCTCCTTATGATAAAAACATCATAATAGATTGTGATGAAGTGGCTACAGGTTTTAGGCTTAGTGAAAATGGAGGATAGGGCTTATGTGTAGGTATTGAGGCCTGTTAACTAAGACTCTTGTGCTTAATTAAGATTTAATTTGAAGCCAGTTAAAGGGACCCATTTTTGCTTCCATTTAGTGGTTCAGCACAGCTGTGAGTGCCTGTCCAGAGGACATGACGCTGCAATGCTAAGCAGTGTAATGGACTTTATTATGACCATTCTATTCCATGTGATAATTGCTAGCTCATTTGAAACACTGCCATTACTCTGACGGTAATGGTACTCTATATTAAGGCATGGGAATTGACTACAATTGTGGACTGGAGAGCTACGGTTTCGTGGAAATTGCAGTTTCATGGTTCCGACAAGGCAAAAGCATTACTGAAGGTGTGTGTGTTTGTGTGTGTGTGTGTGTGTGTGTGTGTGAGAGAGAGAGAGAGAGAGAGAGAGAGAGAGAGAGAGAGAGAGAGAGAGAGAGAGAGAGAGAGAGAGAGAGAGAGATTTTGTGTTTCTACTGTATGTTTGTATGTAAGAGTGGATTTGTGGATTTGTGTGTGTGTTTTTCTGGACCAAGGACTTGGATAGATTGGACAAATTGGCAAAGGCAATGTGTAGATAAAAGGCTGAGAACACATGCACTGGACAGACGGGGATTGCATGACAGACCAAGAATAGAAAATGAGAGGAAAATAAAAACAGATGAACAGAAAAGAAAAGAGGAAGAGAAAAAGGAGCTGAATTGGCATGAGTGACAAGCCTGCTGCCCTGCATGTGCCGATAGCTACACGGCATTTGCATAGATGGGTTAATCTGCCTCTCCTGATCTGCATGAGGTAGCCTCCCTACGGATAGACCTCCCTGGCTTTACTTAGGCAGGAAAGCTCTGTACATCAATCAAAGCTCTTGGTGGAGGTGCATTGGGCCATCAGTAATCAGAAAATTATTTAATTCAAATGATTTCCCTATTTACACCACAAGCCTGGTGTTAGCGTTGCAGCTGTGGTTTCAGACCGCTTTCATTTTGGCTTGCATGTTAATAGGTTGGAGTTGGCACGGTGCGTGACATGCACAGCTCAGACTTTATGCAAACATGAAACACAGCTAGAAAATGGGAGGTATGCTGTTTATTTACACGCTCGGTAAGTATCTTAGAAACAGTAAAACTGGGGTTGGCAGCAACAGTGTCGGACTAGAGATGCTTTTGTAACTACAAACGCACATAGCCATGCTGCAACTGTGACTGTATGCTTACATCTTGCATACAAAGATGTGGAAGATGAAACAGGCTTCAAAACTACATTTCAGAAGTGTGTCTAAATAAATCTTGGATCAGTGTCACAATAAAAGTCAAAGTTGTGCATTCAGGGAAATGCTTCATGACACTGGAGTTTTTATCTTAAAACATGCCATTAGTGTGATGCTTGGCTAGTTGTATGTCCATTTATTAGCACTAGAAGACGTTCTCATTCACTGTCTCAAAAAAAGACTGCGTGAAACACAAGGTCTTGTGAAAAGCATTGACTTACCTTACAGACGGGCAGTTACTTATGATTTTAAACTCTTTCAAACTTACTCCGTTAGACACAAAAGCACAAGCACACAAACACACACACACACAGACACAGAGTATTGCTGAGTTGAGTGCTGCCCTCCCCCTTCATCTCTCCTCAGGTGTTGCATTTATATTCCTGATAAACTGCATCTGGTGTGGAGGCTGGACCTGCCTGGGTTGATTCAGTTTTGAAAGCCCAGCTCTTATTTTACAAGGCTACTCCAAAGGTGAGCCACTCTGGAAGGTCAAACACTTGTCATATTTTTTCTTCAATAAAAAAAAAAACTCCAAGAAAGAGAAGAATTGTGCTGTGCCCATTGGAGCCCAGCAGCCCTGGTGTGGAGAAAGGCTGATGCGTCTGTGATTAATTTCTGCCTTTCCCCCTGTCTGTCCCATAGGGGACCAAGAATGAGAGATGAGGAGACAGAGAGAGAGAACAGGGGACTTAAAAGGACAAAGATTCACAACAGTTTCAAAAACAGAGAAGCAGTTAGTGGCCGAAGGACACACAGGGAGAACATAGAGTTAGAATATCGTTTCTTATTTTTTACTTTCTCACATTCACTTTGTCGCTCTTTTCCTTTTTCTTCCCATCTGCAATTCCCCTTTCCCCCCTATCTTTTAGCTCCCCCTATTTTTCCCTTCCGTGTCACAGAAACCCTGAATAAAACATCCATACTGGTGGTCGGCTGAAACAGTGGAACTGAACTCATTTTTTTTTCCCCCCAACAACACTTCGCCTCTACATGATTCATGAAGCAGCGTGCACCGAAGGCTCGCATGTCAATGCCGTCAAGGCTGTGCTTTGTATTCATGGGTAATTGTGAGACTCGAGTACAGCTGCTCACTGCCGTTTGCCCAGAGTGTTAACCTTGTCCAAGGGCACAGTGACACGAGAGGCCTGCGTCAACATCCTGCCCTAATAGACGGCAAAACCCCTGTTTGGGACACTGGGTGCTTTGAAGAATTCCACTGGTGTCTGTTCTAGGCTCTAGTAATCTCTCCAGTGTGGTTCTGTCAACAGGAACCTGCTGTAAACCAATTTGTTAAACTGAGTCAGGCCTGTCAACTGTAAACTATATTATATACTTTTAATACTTTCAACTTTTCTAAAACTAGGAGGACAGCATCAAGCTGATGAGCTGGAGCAAAGGTCTATTGGAGGTTTCATTATTAATGTAGCAGGAAGTAGTTCCTTGCTCCACTATTATCTGCATGCTGCTGTTAGTGGATTCAGACCTTGAGCTCAGCCAAGACCATTGAGGCCGTGCCCATTAATGGGGCTACATACAGTATATGGATAAACTTAAGCAGTCATTGCAAGAAAATCCATCCAGATACAGAATTTTTTTCCACTGTAGATTAACAATGTTTAAGCTTGCCACTTAAAACATCAGTGCAACCTTGACTATCACATAGTGCAAAATGTCATTGTGAATAGAATACTGGAATCGGCATCTAGAATGCACTCTGAAGACATGCCTTTGACTTTGATGTGTCTGTCATGCCACCCCCCATCCCTCTTTCTCTCCCTCTCTTTCTTTTGGCATGATGTCTTGCCTTGACAGACAACTGGGAAATGTTTGTGTGAGTGTGTGTGTGTATGTGTGTGTTGTGCGTGTGTGTTGGCCTACATAGACTAGTGTGTGTGTAAGAGCTGTAACATGGAAGTGTCTGTGAGTCTAGGTATTTGTGCTTATATGCCCTTGAACTTGCTGTCATATTGTCTGTCCATATCTATCTATATTCTATGCGTGTGTGTGTGTGCGTGCGTATGTGTGTACATCATCCTGCGAATGTGATTGTTGTGCACGTGTGTTATTTAGTTTGTGTTTGTATGTGTGATTTTATTTCTATTTGTGTCTACGCAATTTCATTTGTGTGTGCGCGTGTGTGTGTTTGTCTGTGTGTGTTTGTGTGTGATCGATAGCCTTGAGAAGCACTGTCAGACAGACAGACATACAGACAGGCAGGCAGGCAGGCTTGTCAATTGCTGCCGGTGCTGCTTGTCACTGGCTGTGACACAACAAGGTCCTCTGAGGCACTGAGTGGGAGTCCAGTTCTCCAGACTCCGGAGGATTAAATGCAGTGCCAACAATGCAGTGCCCGCAAACATCTGCTCACTGTCCTAGGAGATATAAAGTACAGGGGGACCAGACAAGAATAATGAATATTAACAAGGATATGAGCAACAGGGCTGAACGAAATCACCTCTCTCTCTCTCTCTCTATATATATATATATATATATATATATATGTATATGTGTGTGTGTGTGTTTGTGTGCGTAAGAGAGAGTGACTGATAGAGAGAGAGAGAGAGAGAGAGAGAATACCTTCTCCTCATTCAAATGCCACTCTTCTGTTTATGCATCTATTTCTCTGTCTGTCTCTTCTCTCTCTCTCTCTGTCCCTCTCTTTTGTCAGTCTCTATCGTTCTGCATGTAATTTGGGTGCGTGGAGCAATTCATCAGAGCCTTTGCTCTGTGACATGAGTGGATGACGGCTGGAAGCCGCACACCCCTACAGGTGAAATTGCAGGCTGTCACCTCTGTCACAGTGTGATGGTGGTGACATCTGAGGCAACCCCACACAAATCTCTACGGCACTGCCCCACTGCGCTCAACTCCTACAGGAGTTGCATCACCTGTCCACCTGTTTTTTGCTTCCCTTCCTTTCTTTTCCCACTGTTTCTCTCTCACACACCTCCTCCGCTGACCTGATCTCTTTTCAGCTCTCTCTCTCTCTCTTTCTCTGTCACACACTCCTTTTTCTGTCTCCACTGAAATAAGACTCATTTCTCTGTCCTATTCACCTCTCCTTGTCCATATTCTGAAAAATCCTCTTGTACATTTTTTGTCTGTCTTCTTTGTCTGATCCACTCTGCTCCTCCCCTCAAGGGTTTAGGCTTATCCATACTCTAGATCAGTGAATCTTATAACCTGTCATAAAGAATGGTCATCTTGCTGATGTTCTTGACCAGAATGACCTACAGTGAACTACAGCCACAAAAGGGAAAGTCTTCCAGGAGCAACTTGGAGTGATAACACTTGATTGAGTTAACAGAATGATGTCAGTTCCTTGAAATCATTGCACAACATTCTGGAGCTCAACTCAACCTGCAGGGCCAGATCCCTTTAACTGTTAGACCACCACACCAGCCATGACCTTTGAACGCTCTCGTGATGAATTACGATAGAATAAATTGTAATTTTGTATGTTGTAGCTCTTGAGTACATTGATAGTGTACAGTGTGTTACAAGGTGCCAGAGAATGAGAAACACTATGGCAACACATTGCCTAATGATAATTATTGTGTTATTAATTACTTTTTTCTAACAGGTGTCATGCTGTTCCACTAGTATGCTGCACATTAATGAGAAGTTTGTTAATCAAATTTTAAGAGCGATGTTGTTTCCTCTACACTCTAGTTTCTCTCCTTTCTTTTACTGTTTTTGGCTCCTTTCTTCTCTTTAGCTTTCCTCTCCTGTGCTGTGTACCTGCTGTGCTGCCGGTCTGCTGGAGGTGTGTGGGGGTGAGATAGCGGGATTAAAACAAAAGTGGAGGGAAACGAGGCACTGGCTTTTATCGCTACCCCACACTGACACTGATCTCCTGTAAAACACAGACTTGCTGTGCACCGGGCACATGGCAAGATTTCAATCACAGTACTAGCTGCTACCTACATCTCCATGCCCCATACAGACTCTCTCTCCTTCCCACTCTCTCCCTCTGCTGCTCTTTTTCTGCTCCCTCTCTTTTTTTCTCACACCTGTTTTCTTCCTTTCTGTCTTTTTCTTTTCTTAATTTTCTATTTTCATTCTCTCTCATTCTTTCTTTCCTTCTCCCCTTCCCTCTTTCTCTCTCCTTCACTGCCCACATTCCCTCTGACTGCTTCACCTTCTTAGTAACTCATTAAAATGGAGCGTTTCTCAGTCTCGCAGAAAGAGAACAAATGCGGGAGGCAACACATAAGGATGGGATTACACAGGATCTCATGCAGGGACTGATTTGATAACAGTTTATGTGCAGGAGGATTTTTTTTCAGACTTAAGTGGGTGCTCTCTGAAACGTGAACCATGAATGTTATAAATGTCCTGTGATATGCGGGAAACTTTTTTATCGAGAAAATCAAACACTTATTACAGTTTTTCGCAATTGCTAAAACACATTTCCTGAAACCTCCCAATCTGTAAACATAAATCCAAATTTTCAAACTAATTTCATGAAACCCTACATTCTTCTGGCAAAATTCAATAATCCCCCAAATCAGTTGTAACTGTGCTCAAAAGTAAACACTTCCCCATATTTTACACGCAGGCCACTAAAAGCTAACACCTACATTGCAGTCATTAGACACCACATTGAAAAGTGAAAAACACTGCACTCAGGATATGTAGCTCCAGAAAGGCAATGTTATTTGTAATGCAGTGAATGTAAAATTTGAGCATATTTAAAACCAAAATCTTATACAAACTTATAGAGACTGTATCCAAACTTTACTCTCCATAAAGGTATTCATGAGATACATATTGAATGTCAATTGAATCACAACAGCTTGAATTTCATTGTGCCTTTACTCTGCTCTATTTCTACACACACTCCTCCTATTCTGCCTTCCGTACTGCATTTCTTTTCATCTGTGGGTGAGATCAACCCTCACCTCCCTGCTGCCGATGCACTCTGATCATGCTTATACGGGTGTTATATTATAATGCACTCTGATCATGCTTATACAGGTGTTATCATAATGCACTCTGATCATGCTTATATAGGTGTTATATCATAATGCACTCTGATCATGCTTATACAGGTGATATATCATAATGCACTCTGATCATGCTTATATAGGTGTTATATCATAATGCACTCTGATCATGCTTATACAGGTGTTACATCATAATTTGCAACAAGTATGGAGAATTTTGACTCATAGGGTTCAAATCATGATAGCTGTGCTATAATTGTGTTCAACCTCTGCTGCCTATGATTACCATTATGCATCAAAGTGCAGAACCATGGTAAATCTATTGTAGTAGGATAATGTGTTTAGAGTTTTGCAAAACCAGGTTAAAATGGTTCATGGTTTTGAGAAAAGAGTGATCGATTTAGCAAAAATATTTAAGCCACTGAGCATTTGGTTTAGAGAATGGCATTTAGTGTTTTAGCATTTGTGAATCTGGGGACCATCTGGCAAAATATACAGTATTATAGTCAATCAGGAGCTAAAGCTAGTAAGTCAGCAAATCATTGCTGAGGTATTATATTTAAGTATATAAAAGTTAATGGAGAATACTGTCAAAGATATTTAACCAGGTGACTGTATCATCATTACATTCTCTCTTGAAACATTATTGATATACATCCAAAGGACTTGGACAAAGGATCTGCCAGTTCACATAAAATTACTATCAATATTTAACCTAAATTTCATCAAGTTAAGCCTGAAGATGAGTGGGAAAAGCATTTGCTGCAATACATTTTTCAAAGTCACTCACTCACATTGTGAAGTGAGTCTGGCAATAATTGACTTAGAAATGTCCAACTTCTCCAGTTGTAATGAGCATAGATTTAGCATTACATCTGAAATCACTGATAGAGTCAAACCAATCAAGTTGATCAGTTAAGTTAACCTTTGCACATATTACAGTTTTTTGACGTTTATAGGCATTATTGTTTAACTATGGCATTTCTGATTTTGAAAAGGCTATCCGGTTGATAAGCTATAGGCATGCTAGTGACTGAAGGAAAAGCTATTGCATTAATGTGCCTACTAATTTCTCTGTTAAATACTAGGTGGGCCGTGCAAATCTAATATGACTAACTGTGCGTTCACACCGAGAGCTACTAAAGTTGTAAAATTGCTTTTATCGCTCATAAAAATCACTGCTAAAATTTCTGTATTCGCTCATGTCGCTCTAATAGCTCATGACGTGCCCGCTACATGTACAGCCAAAACACGTCATAGCTAATATGCATAAAGTTCAGCAGTTTTTAGCTTATTTTAGTCGCTGTAGTTGCCCAAGTTTTGTTGCTCATCAATTTTGTTGTTCTTGTCCATACTAAGTAAATTACTTCCGGCGATTTAGCTCTTGGTGTGAACGCACAGTAAGCCTGGGGATCAAACTCGTTAACTTCATGAACTGGCGGACATTTTGTGCTCTTTTTGAACTGCCTACTCCAACCTAAACGTTCTTCCTGATCAGGAACATTCCTTCCTACTTCCCACTAACCTTTGACCACTTTTGTTTGAACATTTTGTTGACATTAAACTAAACAACATTTGCTGTGCACACCTTCTGGTGACAGTGATTATTTGCTACTTTTTGTCATTGTTACAACTGTTTCCTACTGTCACTTTTGAATTTCAAAATCAATATCATCGCTTCTCATCACTGTCTGCTACCTGTTTAAGGGGGTTTTGGAAACACTAGGGCATAGAGAGATTCCAGACTGTATCTTAGAGTGAAAATAAAATGAGCTAGATACAGATGTTTCCTGTCTACATATTATTGGTCATACATAAAAGATCAGCATTAACATTGCATCAGCTTGATAATATCACAGCTATGTAGTGATGCTAAAGCTTACTAGTGCAGTGTTTGACTCTGCTGCAAGGTTTTCACTGGCTTACATCACAACTCCTGATTGAAAACTCTGACTCTTCACCGTATGCATGTGATCTCTCCGTCTTCTGTCTCAAAATGAACACACCAGCCCCGTCACTTGTGAGAAAAGGCCTTCAAAGACAAGAAGAGAAGAACAGAAAAAAGGAATGAGAATGATTAGGGGCAGCCAGTCTCTCACCATCTGGCTTAGGAGCTAAATCTCCCCTGAAGAATGTGGAGGGTGGAGGGGTTAGGCAGGCGCTGTTTATCAGTTCATTATAAAGGCCCTCTGGTGTACTGAACTTCAGGATAGGGGATGAGGTGAAGAGGCAATGGCATGTGCTACTGCAGCTCTGTTGGGCATTGCCTCTCTTTGACTAATCACTCTATAGTTTCTCTCTGTCTATCTTCCTCTCTTTCTGTCTGTCTGTAGGTTCTCTCTATCACTCTCTCTTGCTGTCTCCTTCTCTACACTCTGTCACTTCCCTTTCTGCTTATTTCTCTCACTAGCTAGCGTTCCCTTTCTCCCTCTCTTTAGTATGGTATGTGATTGGTATTAAAGAGTGGAGCTCCTCAAAACCTTCTCTGGCCACTAGAGCCCCCTGGTCTTCTGCACTGAGCTCCGCATGTCTGACTGGATTGCCCTCGCTAGTAGCACTCTCTGCTAAACAAATGCTCTTGATTATCTTGAATAAACAGCATTCTATTTCAAAACCGCTCAGACAGGGACAGCAGGATAGACTTCAGTCAGTAGCACTGAAACTACGTCATGCAGCTAACCCATGGCATTCCAATTCCACTGAGCTTCACAGGGGCTGCTTGCGGGGATGGACATTAGCTGCACTCTCAGCCCACCACATGCATTTAGTGCTCATATCAGCAAACCAAGAGGATTCTTACTCTTACTCTAGTGACTTGACTCAAAATATGCAAGGCTGGCAGTTCAGGAACCAGCAGGGATGCAGAGCTAGAGAATAGTACATTCAGTACACAAGTGCATTTACTCCTAGGGGAGCACAAATGACAAAAAAAGAAATCTATATACACCATACTTCCTCTCCTTTGGACACCAGACTGAACTGTAGTTATAAGACTACTACTGTTGAAGAGCAACCAGAGGACTCAGGAACTCAGTCTGACAGATTACATTGAACTGACTCTTATCCACAATGTGGATTATTTTGAACTGACTCGTATGCATAACATGTGAACAAACAACAGGCACAGCCCCTCTGGAGTAACTGGGTTTTACTGTGAGTGCTTTGCTTAGGGACACAATAGTGGTAGTTCCTGGGTTCTAACTCAAAATTGTCTGGTGTTGCACTTACAAGGCCAGACCTCTAGGCATCACATCAATCATGACCTTGCAATGATGAGTTTGGATATGGTAAATGGCTGTTAAAGATGCTCCCTCTGTCCAAATGCCCTCTCTAACTCTTTGCCCGGCTCTTAACTACAGGCCAAGCACTCACTGTTGATATGATCGACAGGCTATTAACTGGGAGGAGAACATGGGAGTAAATATAGGATGATCAGATGCATTATTTTCAAATAGACTGATCTGAAGTAAACTATAGCTAATAGTTCAATTAACTCTTTCCAAAACACAATCAAGTCCAATGCACTAAAGAAGGCTGGCAAAACCTACAAACCTAAACAAAAAAAAATAATGATAATAAACAACAACAACAGCAATAATAATAATAATAATAATAATAATAATAATAATAATAATAATAATAATAATAATAATAATAATAATAATAATAATCTATACTCTATACTCTTTTGATCCCATAAGGGGATTTGCATTTGACCCAATTGTGAATTAGTGAAAAACACACAGCATACAGTGAAGTACACACTAACCCAGAGCAATTGGCTGTCTGCTATAGCTATAAAGAGATAAGACCCTACCAGGTCTCCCAAATAAGGAGAGGGGGCTGTTCTGGGACACCAAAATCCACTGCTGAGCTCACTGGAGACATTGTGGGCATAGTCAGCAAAATGCTGGTGAAAGTAGGAGCCCACTTATAAACCCCAGTGACATCTCCACCCGGCCTCTTCAACAACAAAAGCTGAGGAACAGAGTGCAAGTCTTTCAGGTATGCGGTCAGGTGTAAGCTTGACTCTGCGTGGTGCATACACCTCAGATTGCTAGCATCACATCCTGTGTATTTGAAAAGCTGGTGTGACTATCATAGGCTGCTACTAATCTCCTACTACAACTACTACTACAATCACTAGTGAATTTTGAATTAGAATGACAAAATGAAGATAGTTCCTTGTTCCTCTGTGTATGGCTGTGTATAGTGAATTTTACTGTAAAGGTTGTGGAAAACACCATGATAAATGTCAGCTATCAGCAGATTAATTTTCTCATCAGCATATTAATGTCAAATTTTAAAAGTGGCTCCAATATGAACCCCAAGAGCCTTTCAAAGCATATCAAACACTTGGACCCTGGTTTGTGTGTGTGTGTGAGAGAGAGAAAGAGAGAGAGAGAATCACATAGATATAATTTCATCAGTGTAGTTATTGATTTGATATGGCTACACTGACAAAATGGTATCAAAACATCTTCCTCAACAATCCTCATATACAGAACTTAAATCTATATCATAATACCGTCCTAGAAAATATCAATATCATACAGGGCCATAACAATATCTAAGACTCAAGCATTTCACAATATCACAATCAGTAGTAACCATGACAGACTATAAGTTGCAATTGCACTCATTCACTCATAATAATAACATCTCAGGTATGGCCTGGGGAGATAACACACATGTGGAATACAAATGAACACAACAATCCCAGTCTCCTTCTCACTCTCCTCCAGGCAGTCTCAATTGCCTTTTTCTCTGCACATACACATCAGCTTTTTGCAGAAAACGCAATTCAGTGCATGACCCACAAGATACCTCTTGTGCTTTTCCATTGTCTCTCTCTCTGCCTCTCGCTCTCTCCCTCCTCTCCATAAAAGTGTCTCTGATTTGAAGTGATACTAGCCTATCGCCTGGTTTGTCACATGACTGTGTGTGAGGTCTCCTTGCCATGAGGAGAAGAGCCCAATGAAGAATCTTAAGAGGAAATAAGATGCAACTGAGAACTCTTAAGGAAAAGTTTCCTGAGAACTTTTTAAGTCCCCTTTTGAACCTGTGGGTCTTTTTATACACTTGCAAACAAGTGTTCCTTTCTAGAACTAAGTAAAGATAAATAAGCCCTCTTTAAATATTACTACCCTTTAGCTCACTATTTAAACAACAACAATTTTGGGGCCTTGCAGATATCATCACACTGTGGCAATGGTACTCGACCTATTCTATAATATGTCCCTATGCTCTAATACTATTAACCTTACACTTCACAGGTAAAAGCTGACCAACAGTAGGTCCACAACTGGGCTGTCATGCCAAAACCAAGGTAATCCTGGGGCCAAATCAAAGCTAGGTGTCTGACAGAGCGGAGCTGATGCCTGAATCATAGCTATTCTGGGGCCAGATCAGACAGAGATTTCCGACACAGCAGGGCCAGAGTCATCAAAGCAGGCTGTGACCAGGGCCAGGGTAAGGACAGACTTATGTCTCTTTATTCAGCACTCTTATCTTCTGACCTCCCATCGATGTTAGTCGGGTTGTTAACTAACATCTCCTCTGCAATATAACTGGAAAGTTAATGCTCACGTTGTAACTCGCTTTGGTGTCTGTCAAAGGCATGCTTGTCAATGGAAAGGTAAAGATCTGAGCCAAATCAGTGTCATAGCCGGATCAGCTAAGATGAGCTGCAGTTTAAATGCTACTGTGTTGAGCTGCAAGAATTTCTTCTCCTCCATCCAAGAGATTAAGACTCAACTCAAATCAATGCTTTTATACCAGCATGATAAGAATGTCTGGAATTTATTTGGATAGCTGCTTGTGATTGCTTTGTTCTGTTTGTTAATATCTGAGAGAGCAACACAGTCCGCCTCAACGATTAAGCTAAATTAGTTATTCTGCTGAACTTGCTCAGAAGATGACCAATGATAAAACTAGCCATGCAGGTCATGACAAATCCCTGCTCCCCAACAAATGTCTTTCACAGCATATTTAACTATGCTAATTAACTAAACCCACCCACAGCTCTGACCTAAAATGATGTAACTCCCATGCATCCACCATTTGTGGTCGAGGAGTGCAAGCTAAGGGATCTGTTACAAACACAGAGCTGCAGAGAAGCAGATGGTCCTGACCTCATTTCTGCATCCACTGTCAGATGGTGTTCTCACAAGCTGTTTATAGTCCTCACTTTAGTCTGTAGTCATTTAGTTATAGGTTTTGCTACATTTTTAACTGGTCTCTCCAGTTTTGTAAGGATCCAGCATGCTTCGAATCGGTCATAATATCCCTGTACCAATAATAATAATAATAATAATAATAATAATAATAATTATAGTGCCGTCAATGTTAACATGTTAACGCATGTGATTAATGTAAAAATTAAGTTATTTTTTTGTTAATGCAAATTAATCATGCAGATGCATACGTCACTCTACCCGCCAACATCCTCCTCACTTACACACAACGCAGGAACTGTGATTGGTCAAGTTCATTCACTCGCTTTGTTTTGTTTGCCAGTGTATTTCAGTAGCCCACTGTAGGTACTTTTAGCAACATGCTAGTCCACTATAGACTTTGTAAATAATTAAAGACATTGTTTTGAACACTCTTTCACTTTGGGTGTGAAGGAGGAGGAGCACCACTTTACTAAATACTTTTTTAAATACTCAGAGACACTTTACAACTTGACAACTTCCAATGGTTACTGTTTCCCTTCACACTCATAAAATCGTGCAGCTCTGAGGAAGCAAAGCTCAGTGAACAAATTCCTTTCTTCTTTCCTTGTCAGTTTTAGCCATACATGGTGAGGAAAGCACATCAGATATATTGGAAACGTCTCAGCTGATGGTAGGATGGCACCAGATGAAGCTGTAAAGGCACCATCATTGGTCAGGACCGACCATGCATCAGTGAGATACATCACCTTTAAAACAAGTTACAAAGCATTATGACCAGACCTAAGATTCGCCAGTATCATCCTCAGGCAGTGAGGGCCCTTAACTCTCATCAACCCTTATCATCAGAACCAGGCTTATGAACCTTACTGCTCTAATACTTGTTCATTTTCACTTGTTTATTGAACTGTGGAGGTCAACATTTTTGTGTGTGTGTGTGTGTGGTTATCATCCTGTATTTAAGTCATTTGGATTTCATGGTGCCCTCTGTGTATGCTGAGTTTTACACTGTTGACAGTCTTTTCACTAGGGATACATTTTCATTTGTAGGGACAAAATTATCATTTTTTACAGAGGACTACACTCCTCTTACTGCTTCTTAGTAGACTAGAAAGAGAACATCTTTATTGGTGTAGGTGCATTTACACTAACCAGCACATAGTGCGAGATTCATCCAGGTGCTTGAACTCTGAAACTCTGTTTCAGCTGCTCTTGAGTGACAGATTGATGTATGCTCAATGCATGTCATGGCACTGTTGACAAATGGAGTCAGGATGAACTGTTCCTTCTATTTGTCTGGAACTCAAAAACAAACAAAACTCTTTGCTTTCTTCTTCAAAAGCACAACTGTGTTTGTTCCACTTGTCTCGTTTACAATTTAATTTGTCTAGTGTGTTTGTGGCCACTTTGGTGGAACTGTTTTTTTGCTGCTCAACATGAATTATGTTTTTTGTTTGTTTTTTTTTTTTTACCCCACAGCACCCCCCCTCCCAAACACACCACACCACACCACACCACAGATACACACCAGGCCTATATACCCTCCTTATCTAAATTTTGAATATCTCATAATGGAAAAAGTGCATTGATAGGTAACTACATTGGGTAAACTGTTTTTCATTACTTTTAAAGGCTTTTTAATTGCTTTAATCTTTCGGGACATGATTCAGCAGCAGGCTTTCATTTTCCTTCAATAATAATTAGGCCACGTTGTGACCACTAGAAAAACGTTATAGTTCTTACCCTGTGGACGGGTGGAAAATTGTGAAGCTGCGATGTATGTACAGAACGCTTGTATTCTCACACATCTCTCTAAGGAGTGTGCACACGCATGACTTTCTACGTGTAAAAATGTTATTAGAACTGTTTCCCAAATGCATAGTAGCCTAATCTGCCAAACACTGCATGCCATCTCAGTACAGAAATTAAGCTGGCCCATATTAAAACACAGTACGATCAGGAAGGGTCCCTTGCTGGATGTTCAAACACTACATGACAATTTAATCTGTCTTCGCTTGGCTGATATAATGGCTGAATTAGCATTTAAAATGAATGCTGTTTGCATGATATCTACAAGGTAGAATTCATCATAACAATCTGTGACGCACCATCGTGTTTGGTTTTTAACGAGCTCAATTCATTATTCAAGAAAGAACGAACCACGAAACTATATTACCTCATAAGTAATGAATAATTCCCGGCTAGGGTGCAACACAGCAATTCCCCTGACTATGACCTCCTACCTCATAGGCCTACCTCCATTCTCCTTTTCTTAACGTAGTTGGTCGTGGCGCTGTCGAGTCCGTTGTAGTCGACGATTTTGAATAGTTTTAACGTTCCTTGGTCATCGGGGTTTTCATTGGCCACGTCATACCAAGGGGAGAGACCGCCGACATACGGATTCCTGAGCGCTGCTCGAATTTCCTTCAAGCGCATTCCTTCCGTCCGCTTTGTCCGTACGACAAGCACAGCTTTTCTCGCTCCGCTGCTCTGAAGCCGTCCGATCGGATCAAAATCAGGAATGGTAAGTCTTGATCAAGAGTGTAAACATTTTGCGTACTTGCGCGTGTCATCTAGAAAAGCAACAACTGATATATGTTCCCCATCTTTAATTTCCATTCTGTTTGCCTTCCGTTTATCCTTCTCTGTTTCTCCGTGCAGATGTTCCGAAGTATCCCTCTGGTCGTTCTGCTCGCTATAGTTTGCTGCCATGCCGAGGTAAGTTTACGACCAAATTTATGTCATCCAATTTTGAAATGGAGATGATGACATACATCTTGAAACGTTCGCAGTTAGTTGCAAAGTACATCAGCTCATTGTTTTGGGAGTAAAACTGCATTTGAAATGGTGTTTAATTTAATTCTTTAGAACCGTTTATGACACTGCCTGGAAGAAATCATAGGCTACATTTTTATACTTTAAATGAAACCATAAATGACTGTTAAATACTTGAACAGAAGTATGCTGCTGAGAACTGGGTTTATTAAAGCACTCATAAGTGATACGATCAGAAAGCAAGCGCGACGCAGATTATCCGCGTGAAAATCCTCGTGCAGCTAATGAGACGATCTCCGGTGTCAAATTATCAACTGTTCTAAATTAGTTCGTGTAATCTTTGCCTTCTTGCCATCAAACTTATTACTGTAAGACAAAGACTGTGTGTGTGTATAATTCCATGAAAAAATACCCTAAACCTGTGAAATGTGTGTGTTGTATCACTAGGCTGGGCCATTTTTGCAGTGTTTGTGTTGATAATGAGCTACTTGTGTGGTGAGAAAATGGTGGTCTTTGTGTGTGTGTTCAGATCACTCCACTCTAAAGTGACACACTGCTGTGAATATCAGGCAATTAAGAGCTGAAGGGATCACAGGGTCTGTTTGTGTGTTTGTTTGCTTATGGGTCTGAAGTTTCCAGATAGAAAGAAAGGTGTGTGTTGGTGTGTGCATGTGTATGTGTGAGTGTGTGTGTGTGTGTGTTTGTGTGTGTGTGTGTGTGTGTGTGTGCAGCTGCTGACCACCATATGTGACTGTGTATGTGTTGGTTTGCTAATGTGCGTGTGTGTGTGGTTTGTGTAGGCTACTATTGGGTGGTCCAGAGAGAACACTGAAGGTGTGAAGCCATTTCAGTTTAGCCCCTCTAGTAGGCCCCCCCCACCCATCAAAAAATCCTTAAACCTTCACTCTCTAGCATGTCAGGTAAAGAGCAGAGGTACACTTTTATCTTCAATGTTAAAGTTTTCTAAACCACAACAACAAGGCAAAGTCTCCTGTTAATGAATGGGAGCTTGCTTCATACTCACAGCAGAAGCAATGGCTATGGATGGTCTTTTGTGTAGGCCTACCACTCTCTGAGTTTCTAACCTTGAAGTACATTTCAGAAAGGAAATCAGGGCTTAGAACGTGACAAGCAGAGGTCAAGAAGATGCTGAGAAGAGGGGACGTTTTTTGTTTCTCTAATTAGGGTCATGCACTGGAATGTAACGTTGCTTGAATCTTTGGCAGCAGAATGGTAATTATGTGAGATATTGCATTTTTTCTCAGGGGAGGTTGGACTATGAGACTATGCTCAGTTGAGTTTTAAAATAGACAAATATTCAGTGTTTTGCAGCAAAATGTAATTATACTGTCATTCAGCTGTTCATACCTTTGAATACTGAATTCTTCTGCAATGACAGTCCATATTTCATATGTTCACATACTAACACACACACACACACACACCACACACACACACAAGCTCACTGGTGGGAACACTGACATGTGCCAAAACACTTGCATATACAGCCCTTCCCCAACCTTTGCACACACAGATCCACACAGAGTGGCACAATCACACACACACACACACACACACACACACACATACATCACAGAGAGAGAGAGAAATACAGACATACACACATATACACATGCACACTTGGCCTTGGGGTTGTGAGTGAGTGTGTGTGTGTGTGTGCTCTGACCTCCTCAGGGAGTGTGAGTGTGTTCTGGCTGCCACCGGTGGGGCTGCTCTCTTAAAGCCATGCCACCCAATATTACAGTAAACCCCCATGCCCCCTTCGGTCGCTCTGCCCCTCCGCTCTGCCAGTTCTCACTGTCATCACCGCAGCCACAGTACGTGTACTGTACACACACACACACACACACACACACACTGATTATTATACTCTATGAGGAGCTCCCATGCACAAAGACACATATTTTCACACATACACACACCTATACAATCTTTGTATGGAAATCCATTCTCTATTCTCTCTAAAAGCCAAGGCATTGAACATGCATTGTGTGGAGAGAAAAACAATAAACAAAGGTGTGATTTATGCATGTGTGTGTGTGTGTGTGTGTGACAAACAATGTGGTATGAAAGCTTGAACCCATGCTCTGTCTCTATATTGCTGAGCCATGCAGAGGACTTTGTGGGTGTATCTGTATATGTCTTTGTGTTTATGTATGAATGTGTTGTGTGTGTGCATATGTGAGCACAATGTTTGTGTATCAGTGTATCACAGTGGATGTATGTGTGTGTGCGTGCCTGTGCATCCGTGTGCAGTGTGCGTCAGTGTGTATGTGTGCGTGTGTCTATTTGTGCAACTGCGTGTAGTGTGTCAGTGCGTCTGTGAGTGAGTGTGTGTGTGTGCCTTTATGTCTGTTTGCATTTGTGCACACACCGACATCTTCATCTCCTGGGTGCAAACTGTAATGTTGCCAGCTGGCAGGCGCTTTTAAATTATTAAAAATTGGACACCAACAACAGATTTATTAAAAGAAAGGAATGCCTGTGGATCTCCTGGAGCGAGAAATTGTTGTGTTTGCAGAAAAAAGGGCTGACAGCTAATATGGCAAAGAACGCTTGAATGGCCAGGTTTCCCAGCGCGCAGGGGCCTCTTCTGTCTAGCTGATATATATGCGTGTGATAAATAGGATGTTGTTTTGTTATGGAGCACGAGAGAAAGAAGAGATTGAGACAACTGGAAGAGAGGCGTGTAAGGAAACAATGAGACACACACACACATACACACACACATTCAGATATACAAACATACACACAATGACAGTTACAGCAAGGTATAGAAATCCCATAAAATAGGAGTTTGAGTTTTATTTATTTGAGTTTGAACAGTAGGACTAAAATGAATGTGTGTATATGTAAACATACAGTATGTGATGGATGAGAATGTGTATGTGTGTGTGTGTGTGTGTGTGTGTGTGTGTGTGTGTGACTCTATGAGGAAGGAGATGCACAATGGCTGTCACCTGTGGCATCTTGTGCTTTGTGACAGCACTTGGAGAGTGCTGTATTTGAAGTCTTGCCATAAATACCTGCCTAGATAGAGAGTGAGGGAGGAAGGGAGACAGCATTAGAAAGAGAGGATGGGGAAAATATGTGTCAGTTATACAGGCACGGAAGAAAATTGAGAGTCTCTGTGTGAGGGAAAGTGATATGGATGCAAAGTATGTGTGTGAACCTGTGTTTGCAGATGTGTGTGTGTGTCAGAGTCTGAGGAATTGAGGAATTGAGGATGGAAAGATGGAATGACAGGAGAAGGGGAAGAACCAGAGAGAGTGAAGCTAGAGATGGATAGATAGAGAGAGAGAGAGTAATATATGTGAGTGAGAGAGCATTCTATTGAGTGAGTGAGGTAATGAGTGTGTGAGTGCATGGTGTAATTGGGTAAGTGATGGGTTGATTTCAGCTGGGATATGGATCCACTCTGAGTCTGCTCCTCTCCTCCAGACCAGCAGTCACCCTGTGCCACTAATCAGCACAGATGGCTGCAGACACACACTTGTCTCTATGAAACACACACGCACATTTCAATGACACACACACTTTCGTCTCCATAAAACACACAGCCTCATCTCATTTTCCCTAAGTCTCAATACTCACTGGAACAAACTTGTGTCTGTGGACTGCCCTTGTCTCTGCCATACACACACACACTCATCTCTGTCATACACCCGCCATCTCTGTTAAACACTCATTTCTCCGTTAAATACTCTAGTGAAACTCTCTCGCCTGTATAAAACGCTCTTGCCCTTGTCAAACACTCGAGCTTCAGCAAAATGCTCTCGTCTCGGTGAGGCGCTTGAACACACACTCCCTTCAAACTGATTCACCTCCTGACATCACATCTATCATCCAGCTTGCAAATCTTTTACATGCAGGTGACTTTAGTATAATAGCATAATTATTCCCACACCCAGTACAGTAGATATTGCTTGCTGTGGTACTGTGGCACTATTTCTGTGTAGATGCTAAGAGTGTTTAGCAGCTCTGTGTTCCTGGCTCTCAGTGCGGCATGGGGGAGCATAACGTATCATTAGCGCCTTGATTGTTTGCTGAATAGCTGGAGTGAATATTAATGTAGA
Source organism: Tenualosa thibaudeaui (assembly GCA_027481765.1). Classification (NCBI taxonomy): domain Eukaryota; kingdom Metazoa; phylum Chordata; class Actinopteri; order Clupeiformes; family Clupeidae; genus Tenualosa; species Tenualosa thibaudeaui. Next base: position 6,200,364 of record JAIFZK010000010.1, on the reverse strand, counting down.
CGGGCAGCAAGTTGCATCTGAGTTTCCCCCCCACGTGTCTGCTCTCTTCAGGAGAGAGAGAGAGAGAGAGCCTGTGTGTGTGTGTGTGTGTGTGTGTGTGTGTGTGTGTGTGTGGTGCATCAGTGAGTTGGCTTGGTGTGATGGTCACCATCCGCTATTTTACAAACGAGTCAGTAATATGTCACATAGCGGTAGCCGGGGACCATCTGCCCAGAAAGACAGAGAAGACTACCTTATGGTTCTTTGCTCCCTTTTTCTCTGTTTTGTCTTTCCCTCTCCCTTTTTCCCCAGTCTCTCTGTGTTGACACTTCTATCCTTTCTCTTTCTTCTTCACTGTTCTTTCTCTGTCCTTCTCTTTCTATCTGCTCTCCATCATTTCTCGGTCACGACCTCCTTTTCTTCGTCTCTCTTCCTCTCGGTCTTCTCTCTCGTTTTTTTTCACTCACGCTGTTCAATATAATTTCAAATATGATTTATTGCCATTCCAAAATGTGTATTGTATTGCTGAAGTGTCCACAGGAACAGTGGAATGTGAATAGGCTCAAATGGAGATGACAGAACACATACTGTGCAGGTACACTCCATAAGGACACTAATACATAAGGCTACACAAGTTTCCCTGTGTGTCTGTTCTCTGGATTGTTTTCTTCCTCACTCTCCAAACACAAAGATGAACACACACACACACACACACACACACACACGCCCAATCTGTCATCTCATCAGAGTTAAAGTGCTTCCTTCTCTTTCTCTCTCTCTGGCACACACTCATTTGTTCTTCCCTCACTCTTTACCTCTTTCTGCTCACTCCTCTTCTCTCTCTTAATAGGAGTGCTGTCACAGCCATCTCTTCCTCTCTGTCTCTCTCTCCATCTTTCTCTTTTGTGCTTGGCTTTTTACGGCTCTGTTTTGTTGCACTGAAGCATTAATGGCCATCTGAGTTTGAGGAGAGCAACAAAAAGTGAGAGGTGGACAATAAGTAGACACACACACACATACACACACACACACACACACACACACATACATACATGCATATATCCATACACTCATATACACATGCAGAAACTAACATAGAGAGCTGTAGGCATGCAGACACACACACACAAACACACACACAGTGAGGGCAGCTGGAACTTTTCTTATTTCCCCTGTAGCCTTGGTTCTCATGTTCTCTCTGCACCCTTATACTTTCCTTTTCATGCATATCTACCAGATTACTCACGTCTCTCTGCTGCTTTTTCTCTCTCTCTTTCCCCACATTCGTCATCTTGCTCTCTCGCTCCATCTCACTCCTCTCCTTCATCCTTGCCTTACTCAGACTCCCATGCGCACACATACTCATGTGTCTGTATTTACCTCTCTCTCTCTCTCTCTCTCTCTGTTTCTCACATTTTCCCTCTCATTCGCTCTCTCTTTCTCTTACCCTTTTACACACAGCACAGACACATAGTCTTGGTTCCCTATTGGTGGGCTAAAGTGAGGGAGACTAGCAATCTCAAAGAGAACCTTTTAGTAACAAGGTTCTCTCACTGCCTGAGCACAGTAAGGACCTCAGGGGTTCCTATGTGTGTGCCTGTGCAAATAAATGAATTAATTCATTAATAATAATAATAATAATAATGATCTGAGAGTTGCAAGGCTCAGGAACCATCTGTTCATGTGAGCTCTCTCTCTCATTTGAGTTGATTCAGAACGAGCGCCAGGGGGCCACAGCTATTTCAATACCAGGAGTCCTATTAATTACATTATCATATTTCTTCAGCGTCGACTAGAGAGATGGCACTTTGAATGGGAAAAACTATCTGAGGAGAACAGAAGGCTTGTGCGTATGTACGTGTGTAGGAGGGTCCTTCGGGCAGCTGTCAGGCTGCTGTGACAGCCCTGACAGCCTTTAGTTGGTGGCGGTGCCTTGTGGAGTAGAGCACCGAGTAGCCGGATCCTGGAAGAACAAGAGCCGCCGTGAGGAATGTGGCTCTGAAAACAAGCATGCTTCCTTCTCCAAACACATGTCAGCCATTAACCCAGGCCCGTGGGGAGACACAACCCCCACTGAGAGAGAGCCCAAGTCTGGGGAGAGGAGGGGAGAGACCTGGGCCATGCCTGGACCCACACCACCAGACATGCTGGATCTCAGCCCAGAGCGCAGAGAGCGAGGGAGAGAGAGGGAGAGAGGGAGGATAATAAGTAAGGAAGAAGGGAACCAAGGGGAAAAAGTGGAAAGAGAGGAAGAGGGAGAAAAAGAGGGTGAGCGAAAAAGAGATCATGGAGAAATAGAGAGGGAGGGAGGGAGGGAAAAAGAGAGAAGAGGGAGAAAGTAGAGAAGTAAAGAGCGAAATGATAAAGCGGCAACAGAGAGGGGGAGAGAGAACAAAAGGGAGTCGCAGATTAAGCAGCTGGGCAGTAGGAAAGTAGAACAATAGGAGAGAGAGAAGAATGAACTTCAATAGAAGGTCAAAAAACTACAGAATTCAAGAGAAATGTAACATGAAGGAAGGATTGAAAGATAGAGAAAGAGAGTCCATGAAAAAGAGAGAGTAAGAAATGGTGAAAGAAGGATAACAAGAGAAAGAAAGAGAGAGACAAAGTGTCAACTGGTCCCAAGCCCATGACAGGGAACGGTGAGCAGAATGTGAATGCAGAGAGCAGACGGCTGTTTGTGAAGATGGATGGATGCAGTTAGGTGCACGGACACAACAAAGAAGAGAAAGAGGGGGAGAGAGGCAGGGAGAGAGATCAGAAATAGACCTACAGAGGAGAGGAGAGTTGATTAAAAAAGAAATGAGGACTGACACAGGGGAGAGAGAGATGCCAGAGAACGACCAGAGAGAGAATAGGGAGCAAGAGCCTGGAGAAAAGAAAAAAACACAGTGAGGTTGAGGGAGGAGAACAGGAAAAGATGAGCTAAACACACAGAGAGGAGAAAGAGGAGAGGCAGTGAAAAAAGAGGACAAATGATAGAAAGAGGAGGGAAAGGAAGATAGAGAGAGAGCGAGAGAAAGGGAGGCTTTCACGGCTCTCTGCCCTGACTGCTTGGTCTGGCTTTCTTCCACTGAACCTCTGGCAGGAACTCCTACCAGGCCTCTGTGTGTGTGTGTGTGTGTGAGAGAGAGAGAGAGAGAGAGTGTGTATGTGTTCAGTTTGTGTGCACATGTGCTTATATGTGTGCGTGTGCATGTGTGCGTTAGGGGACGTCGTTAAGAAAGCAGCAGCAAAGGTCCCCCGGCACCCCATGTATACTTGCAAGTTTATATATAACTCAGGCCTCTCCTCTCCTCTCCTCTTCTCTTCTCTTCTCTTCTCTTCTCTTCTCTTCTCTTTTTTTCTTTTCTCTCCTCTCCTCTCCTTTCTTCTCCTCACCTCATCTCTCCTCTTCTGCTCTTCTCTCCTCTCCTCATTTCCTTGCCTCATCTCTCCTCTCTCCTCTTTCTTCTCTTCTCTCCTCTCGCCTCTCCTCTCCTTTCTTCTCCTCTCTTCATCTCTCTAGCAGGCTCAATCTCACGCCTGAGATGCAAACACAGATACAGATAAGCTCTGTAGCCCTCAGTTCTCTCCCCTCACCCAGATAGACTACACCCAGATAGCACAGTATTCTTGTTATCTCCCATCCCAGATAACACAGTATCCCTTTTATCTCCCATCTCAGATAAACACAGCATCCATGCATCACAGTCTTTTTACAGCCATTTGCTCTCTGTCATTATGTTGACTTGAGGATGCTACAGTCAGAGTGGGGAGTTGGAGGCCTGTTAGAAGGTGATGTGTGTGAGGGATGTGTGTGTGTGTGTGTGTGTGTGTGTGTTGGACAGGGGGTGGATTAATGCCAAGAAATGAATGGGCCGGCAGCTTCATTTATTATGAGTTTGATTCAGAAGTTAGCTACTGTGAATAGTAATCTGTGTGTGTATGTATGTGTCTGTGTGCACATGGAGTATAGTGTGAAAGCGTGGAGTGTACATTATGTGTGTCTGTTCAACGGTGGTGTAAAGCACACCACTCCACTTAGTAGACACCTAGTAGTCTCTGCCCCTTCAGCCACCCGTTAGATTCTCCTGAGGTCCCTCCTGAGGCTGGTGTCTTTCAGACAGAAAGGAGAGGCCCTTACCACCACCCCCCTACACACACAGACTGGGTCTGCTATTCTGTGGCAGGAGGCATATTTGAAGAGCCAACGGCTGTCCTTATTGACACGTATTCATCTGCTCCTGTCCTTTTGTGCTCCTTCTATTCAGGCCGAAATGAAAGAGGTCTGAAACTCTACAAGAGAACGACAGAAAAAGGAGAGAAATAGATTTTAAAAACAAAGAAGGGAATAAGCAATGGAGGGAAAGAAAGAAAGAACGAAAGAGTGTTTAAGGAGCTGTGGGGGACTTTGGAATGTGAGGTGTTAAAACTAGGATGAGATCACACTGTAATGGAGTCCTGTTCAGCGTGGAGTAGAGTGATAGAACAAAGAAGAAAGAGATGAAGGGAGTGAGGGAGGGAACAAATGAGAGAATGAGGAGAGATAATCTCCAGCAGATATTCCTCCTCTGTCCCTTGCTCCTGTCCAAACCCAACTGTCGAGCTGCTCTCTGAGATGTTGGGGGGAAAAGCTGAGTGTGTTAATGAGGGTCCTTAAATGTGCCTGGCTCTGAAAGGCAGAGCACCAGAGAGGAGAGTTTATCCCACAAACATCTGCCCCACACACTCCTCATCAATCCCATCACACACACACACACACACACACACACACACACACACACACACACACATACACACACACACATACACACACACACACACACACACACACACACACACACACACACACTCTTGCCCACCAGTATGGACAGATCTCACACTCAACAGACATATAGCATCCAAAGAAAGACTTATAGACAGTTTCCTAGACAAAAATAAGCCTAGTCCTGACAGATAACATAAATGAAAAGCTCCACTGAAAATAGCCATCAAAAAATGATGGATAACCTGATCCACTTATGTGAATCAGTCCATTGGTTTGTTTGTTTATTATGATTTTGAGTTTATGATATAGTGTGAGTCTAATTGACATTGACATATACTCTTTACTCTATACACAACACTCTTTTTGCCAATGAAAGCACTCTTTCTCTTTTGTTAATTTTGAAAGAAATTTTATCCAAGACAACACATTGTGTTGTGGGTTTAGCATTATGTACAGTTGCCACTAATGCTGTATTAGCGTCTGATTTAGCTAAATGGTTATCACTGTTGTTACTGGTGCTGGTAAACTCCCTTGTTTTGCCTGTTCTGGAGTGGTTGTTCACAGTAGGAAACCGGTTCCAAGCAGCTAGTCTCAGGCCGTCCTTCTGACCCTCATACTGCAGCGATTCTCCGGCACGAGACGTTTCCCTGGCCTGGCTTGGCTCTCCATGGAGCAGTCAGGGAATGTAACTGATAGGAATTTGCTCCCCCCCCCCATCTCCCTCTCCCCCTCTCTCTCTCTCTCTCTCTCTCTCTCTCTCCCTCCCTCTACCTCTATCTCTCTCTCTCTCTCCCTCTCTCCCTCTCCCTCTCTCTCTCCCCTCTCTCTCTGACCCTCTTTCCTGCGTTTCTCTGCTCCCTCCCTGTCTGAATGAGAAACACATGTGGCCTGGCTGTGTAGAGGAAACAGCCTTTGAGGGTGGAGATTTATGTGTTTGTGCTCTACGCTGCATCATTCGTTGCAACTAATGTCAGGACTTTACAGCCAGTGAGGCATTGTTTTTGAGAAAACAGTGAGAAAAAGGGAAAGTAGTGGGAAAGAATAGCCAGAAGGCGGAACAAAGAATGAAAAGAAGGGGAAAGAAAAACAAATGAAAAGGTGAAGTAAAGAAAAAGAAATGGAGGGAGAAAACCCAAGACATGATGTCATGCCTGCCAGCTGCAAAACACAGAGACCTGGTTCTCATTTCGGGTGACATCATCTCAACATAAAACTGCATGGACAAAATGTACACACACACACACACACACACAGACATACACAAACACCCTATTATTCTCAGCTACACCTGGCCTTAAAAGACACGTTCAATGTGACTGTTAAACTTTTACAGCAGTCAATAAAAGAATGAAAGGGGGGCTACGGCCATTGGGTCGAGGAATCCTAACCAACAACCACCCCACCTTACCCACCCCACTCCATCCCACCACACCACACCCATCAGCCTTGTTCAACTAGATGGATGGCGAGTCTCCTCTCGTCCAAAACGCAAATGGTTCCCACAGGAACAAGATGCTCATGGCGTTCCAGTCTCAGTAAATGCCATGGCTGCTTTTGGGACCAATGATTCATCCTCATCTGAATGCAATAAGCCAGTCCAGCACAAAGTTTGAAAGCTTCTTGCGTTGGTGTTATTGAATGACTAAAAGAATGTGCTGTCATTTTCTCGCTCATCAGGGTTGCTAATAAATGCATTATGACATCACAGTGCGAGCAGTGATAAGGGTTCTATAAATCCCATGGTAATGGTAAACAGTGAATGGAGTGACTCGGCAGGCATGTAATGTCATTCCATCTTGTGTGACTGGTTGGCAAATGTGCAAGTTATGGTGTCTGGTGGTTTTGATTATATGGCTGTTACAATGTTGCAGTCAAATTCAGTCATGCTCAAGAATGCAATGTGGTGAACACAGAATATCTGCACACACACACACACACTTGCGTGCAATCTTACTCTCCCCACTTCCTCTGACCTACCTTGCACCCTATCTGTCTGCACTTACACTAGAGTGTCCTTTGGTTGTTTGCCCAGTGTGTGTTTCTGTGTGTATGTGTGCGCTTGTGTGTGTGTGTGTGTTTTCCTATTATCAGGGCAGTGACACCAGCTCCCCTGTGGAAGTTCAGATAGTGCAGGGTCAGCAGAAGAGCCATGCCAACTCAAACACATCTATCCGTCAGTCAGAGTCACAATCACTGCCCCTCACACAATCACTGCCCCTCACACACACACACACAGAGAGAGGGATAGGCTGTCAGACTCAGGCTTGCTCCACATCCTTGTCCATCTTTAAAAAGTTTTTTTGGAGTGAATCAACTTGTGGCCCAGTTGTCTGGGGTTGCTGAGGGCTGTCGGTAGGTATGAGAATTAGAGAATTTGGTACATTGTAGACCAAATTTGCAAAACAGCAGTTAGCGCTGTCTAATGGGAAAATGAAACAAAGTTTCCTTGCCCCCATCAGTTAGCACTGGCTGCCGTTTCACTGTTGCTGCACCAAACTCTTTCGTTCTCATGCCTACCGACAGCACTCGGCAACTTCAAACAGCAGGACTATTGATTGATACACACCGGATTTCTCCTAACTACACAGGAGTGCAGAAGGCATTCAGTCATGACTGAAGAATCTTCTAATGCATGATTCACCTTGGGACAGGAACTCTGGAACTCTTTTGGCTTTCAGCTTTTTCAAAGTTTACTCTCCAAAGGAACCCTCCTCAGTTGATTACAACACTCTTTTTTGCAAATGAAAGCTCTCTTTTTGTGAGGATGGAGGCCAAACTATATTTCAAAGAGCCAAAGAAGCGCCTGTAGGGGTAATAGAAGAGTACTGCATCTATCTAAATGTGTAGAAAAAAAATGGCTGTTCTTTCAAGCAAGCCCATTTGCCTCAGTCACTCAGCCCTGGGTTTTGCCTCTATAAAAGTCAGCAAGGCACCAAACAAAAAGCTCTATTCATCTGAGCTTGGGTGGAGCTCAGCAGAGAGCCATGATGCTTCTCCCCTCCTACACTCTCTACTCGTCTTCTTCCTACATTCTTCTTCTTCGTCTTCTTCTTCTTCATCATCTTCTTCTTCTTTGTTTTGTCTTCTTTGTCTTCTCAGCTATGTGAACTGCTGAAGGATAAGTTAAGGTCTCTCAGCACTCACCCTTGTATCATGTGACACAGTTCAAACTGTTTTGAGAAAAAAAGCAATGACTAGAGCAGATTGTCTGTTGGACAAATAATAGATGTGATTGCTCAGAGAGCTTGATCGCTGCTTTTTTTCTGAGATGATGAAATGATTTTGGTTGTCTTGAGTTTTCTCCTTTTCTTTTGATAGACTCATCACTTTTGTGTGTTTATGGTCTGGAGTGAATAAGTGTGTGTGTGTGTGTGTACTTCTATGCTGATAGGGAGGAGAGCAATAAGAGTAGCATACAACCTCTATTCCTTCCATTATTAACGTGCACTCTTTTAATTAAATCCTCAATATTCCACTGGAACTGTAGGGGGAGCATTCAAGATTCATAGGGTGTGCTCATGAGCGTATGCATTTTCACCTCCGCTCTCAGTCTCTCATTCACTGGTTTTCTCCTTCTTTCTCCATTGCTGCCTCACTCTTGCATTCTCTTCCTCTTTCTATCCATCATGCTCTCGTTTTTATTTTCTCTCTCCCTGACCCTCTATCTCTTCTCTCTACCTCTCCTTCCTTTCCAATCCCCCTCTCTTTTTGCCCCTCTCTCTTCATCCTTCTCTTCTCTGTCTTTGTAGGCAGCACTCTCATCTCTCCATCCCTACCACATCACCCCTTAAACTCACTTTATGTCCTCATCTCTCTCTCTCTTTCTCTCTCTCTTTCCTTCCCATCTCTCTCTCTCATTTCAATCTTTTCATCTCTCTATATCTACATATGTATAACACCATCTTTCTCTCCCCATCCTTCACTTCTGTGGGGTTTTTTCACTCAATCCCTCCTTCTCCCTAATCAACCCCTGAGGCAAGAAGGGGCTTGCTGCCCTGTGAGAGGTCTGCGTTCGGACAATTACACTGAGTCCGGCCCCCTAGCCGCCTGCTTGGCCTCCCCAACCTGGCATCGCCATGGCAATGGAAAGTGATTGTGTTTGACAGGGCCCAGGGCAAAACAAATGGGGAGGGAGCGAGGCAAAAAACGCTCCCCAGGAACCCTCTCTCTGCTCTTTTCTCTTCCTTTCCTCTTTCTTTCTTTCTTTCTCCCTCTTTCTCCATATCACTTATTTCTCGTCTCCTCTTTCACTCCCTTTTCCCCTCCCATCCATCTTTCCTTATATTTGTTTTCATATGCGTGACTATAGGACAGAGTGTGTCTGATTGATTGTGTGCATATCAGTCTGTTTGTCTCTCTGTATGTATGTATGTGTCTGTGTGTGTGAGAGAGTATTTCAGAGAGTATGCGTGTGTCTGTGTGTGTGAGAGAGTATTTCAGAGAGTATGCGTGTGTCTATGTGTGTGTGTGTGTGTTCTCTTATGCTGGTCAGTGTGTGTGTTAAGCTGTGGGGTTTTGTCTAGACAGGCTCAGTTGGCCTGCATTCCAGAACAGAGGGGTGACTGGCCCACCCTCTGCCCCCTAACAGACCCCCCACCTCTCGGCTCTATCTTACATTTAGTAGGTTTTTAATGACTACTGGACCCCTGCCCCCACCTACACACTCATTCTCTTTCTCTCTCTCTCTTTCTCTCATGCACAGACAGACACTCTGTCTCTTTCTCTTCTCTCTTTATGTCTTTTTCTCTCTTCCTCTCTCACACACACACACGCACACAGACAGAGATAGAGATAGAAAGAGAGAGAGAGAGGGAAATTGAGAGAGGGATATAGTGCACCAGAGCTGTCAGTTTCATTGTACTGGCACACAAATATATGTGTGTTTTATTAGACCCACAGTCAGTCAAATTCAGGTCATGTAGGAGCCTATTCATACTCAATATATGCTAGCAGAACAGATTGTCTTTTATATACCTGGTTTTGTGTGTGTGTGTGTGTGTGGGAGTGTATGTATGTGTGTGTGTTTGTGTGTGTGTGTGTGTGCGTGCGTGCGTGTGTGTGTGTGTGTGTTTGTATGTGTGTGTGTGTGTGCAGGTGTAGGTGCAAATGTGAAGCAAACATGAATGAATATGTATGAGACAATATGGCTGTGTGTGTGCACATGTTTATGTATATCAAATAGATATTGCATGTTAATGTGTGTATGTGTGTTTGTATAGTAGAGATAGATAGTTCATAGATATTTGAGAGAGAGAGTGTGTGTGTGTGTGTGAGTGTTTACATGTGTGTGAAATTGTAACACCCTGTACCATTACAGCCAATAGATTCCCTATTCCAGACAAAACTGAACCTTCCTGTTGTGCTGCCTACCTGTCATGGTGGCTTTACGCAATGAGCAACACACTCCTCCTCTGATGATAAATCAGCTAGTTGTGTGTGACCCCTTCAACAGCCACCCAAACATACCATTAACCTGTAGCTCCAGGCTAGACTCTTGTTAGCGTGTGATCACGTTCAGACCTCATTAGGAAAGCCATGCTATTTTGCTATCATTTCTGGCTCTCTCGCAGCTAATTGGCTAGCTTGTTAGCCGGAGAGTTAGCTCTCCCAGTGTGTTGAGATGCTACCCAGCAGGATGGGATGTATGAGTGCTGAATCAATGCACTCTATGGTAAATTAAATGTGAGAGCACCATCATTCAAGGGAGGGGAAAAAAGACAAATCATTGTAATGGAAGCCTTTAGAAGGGCTTATCGATCAGTGTACTCATACACATGTGTGCATGAATGCTCATACACACACACACACACACACACACACAGAAATTAACTGTAGAAACCATTACAAAATCTGGCTACAGGCTGCAGTACACTTAAGGAACATCTGTCGATAATGTGACTGATTATGGTCTGTTCTGTATCTTTTAAGGGAAAAACACAGGCTCAGAGAAACACTGTGTCCATTTTCAATTCAGATTGCAGTTGTAGCTTTTCAGGTCCATGAAAATACAAAATGACAGCTTTTATCTTCACAGAGACGCATGTACAGCAGTGCATACATTTGTAAACAAAGACCATACATAAATATTCATGCCTATGTGTGTCTTTGTATTCTGTATCAGACAAGGACACTGCATGCAGATCCACTGAAATTTTCTCTTCACATGTAAATGCTAAATATACATGTTGTTATATGCCAATACATTGCCAATTGAAAAGAACACAAGGACATGTAATTCATATCCAAATATCTACACACACACAAAACACATGCACACACGCATCTACACACACACACACACACACACACACACACAAACCCACACACATATGTTAATCTATCAGTAAGTTCCATGGTGGAAGCTGATGTCAGCCCAATGGTGTTTTTTGTTTGGGTGACATTTGCACTGCCGTTATGGATATGGAAATGACAGCGAGGGGGGATCGATTTTCTCCATCGACTCACAGAGAAGCCAGGGGTGAGGGTACAGTTGACTCACTGTAAATGTCAGAAAATAAACACTCCACACATCGTTTGTGCTGTTGTATTCCCTAACCTCACAACACACACACACACACACACACACACACATATACACACTCACACATGCACAAACACAAGTTTGTGCACATATACTCCCCATTTGGGGATTGGGGACCTTAAGTCCCCAAAGGTCTGAAAATGCCAGAAATCTCTCCTTTGGTTATCCAGGGTTCTGTGCAAAATTCCAGGCTTGCACAAAGCAAGGGACTGCACACACACACACAGACACACACACACACACAGACATTGACACGCACATTGACACACACAGCAAACTTTCTCTCTAACTCCCTCTCTCTCTCTCTCTCTCTCTCTCTCTCTCACACACACACACACACACACACGTACACACACACGTGCACGCACACAAGCAGACACACACACACACACAATATCTCTCAAGGGTTTGGTTGAACAAGACTCACATCTGGTAGCTGGCTAAAGCCGGCCAGAAAGAATAATCTGGAGTTATTAAAGGAAAACAGTTGCCTTTGTGTTCCTTACATGGCCACCCCCGATATGGCCAGTTTCTGTGGATAGGGTGCAAGTAATGCACGTCTAGCAAAAATAAGCTTTTTGGGGTGGCGGTGGGGGGTGTGCACTGAGGTTGGAAGGAAACAGCGGTCTGAATGACAGGAAGTCAGCCTGAGAAAGCTGGGAAAAGTTCTCAGCTCCATAATAGACTTTTGTTTCTCGACAGTGTTGTGTTTTAATGTGTGTTGAACTGCTGTACGAGTGTGTGTTTGTTGGGGTCTTTTGTGTGTATGTGTTTTGTGTGTGTGACTTGTCTATTAGTGTGAGTGCGTGTGTGTGTGTGTGTGTGTGTGTGTGTGTGTGTGTGTGTGTGTGTGTGTGTGCTTCTTTTTTTTCTCACCATCTCTCTCTCCGTTTTTGTTTGCAGTTGCCTGTCTCTGTCTTAATTCAAATGTGCATTCATTCCATTTCAAGCATAGTGCAGTATTGTCAATTGGTATGAATTCTATTCCTCTCTCTCTCTATCTGTCACACAGACACACACACACACACACACACACACAAACACGCTCATCAGCCAATCCTTTTGGTCCTGTGACATGTGTACCATTCTGTCTCCATCGCTACCCCTCTGCTGCTGTTAGGTCTTCTGCTCCCCATAATAAATCTTGTATTTTTCTATTTCGCTCCTCACCTCTATGTCTCTCACCACCTACCGTTCTCTCAGTCTCTCAGACTCACTCTGTAACCCCCCCCCCCACACACACACACACACACACCCCACCCCGCCGCCACACACACACACAGACACACACACACTGTCTTTCTGTTTTCCATCTATCACTCTTTTTTTCGCACTCCCCTCTTCCCCTCCCAGTTTTCCATCTCTCTCTCTCTCTTTCTCTCTCTCTGTCCCTCTCTTCGATCTGACTCAAAGGTTTTGCACGTCTTCCAGCTGTTCTGAATGAGTGGTGTTGTTTACCGTCTTCATTTTAGGCGTATAGCTCTAACTCTGTTGTGTACTAATCGCTTTTTAAATGCAGAGCGACCATGGCAGCATTAGTCTATGTCTCTCCTTGTTGTTTTAAGTAGAGTCGGATTCTAAATAATGTCTGTGATTTTATCTTTAAATACCTGGACTCCATACATGAGTTAACTGTATTAACTAAGACACACATAGTTCATCAGCTCAGATGTCAGATGACCATATTTTTGTTGTTATTATTATTATTATTATTATTATTATTATAGTAGTAATAGTAGTAGTAGTAGTAGTAGTAGTAGTAGTAGTAGCATCAGGAGTACTGTACTGATGTGGAAAGTCAATGTTCATAGGTATAAGTTTACCAAAGACCAAAGGTCACAAACAAAACAAGAAGTGTAGTCGGTTAGTGATCACAAACTCATAATGCACTAGTTAAATGAATTAATTATTGGCAAACCACCATGCCTGCGTGTGGTGTGGTATGGTGTCCTCACTCTAAGCTCCTCACGGAGGGGTTGGTGCCTCGTTAATTGAATGTCTTAGTTGTCTCTGCTTTTATTCTGGATAAATAACAAATAGTGGCCAGGCTGTGGAGATAAGCTATTCTGTTATGGTGGTGTGTGTGTGTGTCTGTGTGTGTGTGTGAGAGAGAGAAAGAGAGAGACTGTGTGTGCCTGTACGATGAAACAGTCCATTAGCATGTAGAAAAAGCCTTGTTCCTGTTCCTAGGCTGTCAGCCTCCACCGCACTTTAATTACCATGCAGTAGACACTCTCAGCAGCCCACACACAACCACGGGCTAATGTCGCTAGCACTAATGTCAGAGCTCAGTCCTACTAATTCTCTTGCTGTTCCCAATAGGGGCTGACTGAATTACATCACACCTAGATCTGCCTTTCAATTTGGGACTGGTTCTGGCTGTAATTTGGCCCAAGTCTGCCCTTAGTTTGGTGCAGATCTGTTTACGATCTGGCCTGAGTTTTGCATAGATCTGGCTCTAATCTTGCCTAAATCTGTGCCATTTCTCACTATAAAACGGCATGAACCATATTGTTGATTATGTGCAGAATAATGTGCAGAATCTGTGCTAGATTTGTGCTTGTTATAATCTGGCATGAATCTTTCCCAAATCTGTGCCAGATCTGTCCCTAATTTGACCAGGATCTGTCCTGGATGTGGCTCTGATCTGGCCCTCATAATAAGGTGTCTGGACTGTTCTGGGATCAGCTGCTACCTTGCATATTGGTTCCATCCACCCAGGGCCTTTGGAGGCTTGTTCAGTGTTCCCTGTGAAATGCTAATGCAGAACTCTGATCCCATTTCGAGGCTCTGCCAGCGCGTGCACAGGATTGAGGGAGTGAGGAGGGATGGGAAGAGAAGCGGTTTTTCTCAGTGCTGGTTGTGAGCAGCACAGACCTTGAGAAGGCACTCCAGGTGGATTCACATAAGCTGTTTTTCTCTTTCCGCCTTCTTTTCCACATGCTCTTTGCTTTGGTCTGTCTCTGACACTTTCTCTGTCATTCTCTCTTTATCTCTTTCTTTCTCTTTTGCTCTCACTCACTCCCTCATTTTCTCTCTCACTTTCTTGCTTCCCCCTTCTGTCTCTCCTTCCACACACACACACACACACACACACACACACACACACACTCACGCACACACTCACAGTCAGGCACTGAGAGATCTTCTGAAAATGCAATTTGAAGATAATGATACTGTACTTTGCACTGCTGTGATGGTGATGGTGGTGATGATGATGATGATGATGATGTCTCCTAATGCATCCGTGGCAGTGTGATTGTTCCAGTGGGGGAGCGCAGTTGGGGGCAGTAGGGGAATGATTTTCTGGAATGATGCCGATGTGGGTAAGGCTTCACTGGGCCACGGTAGCTCAAATATGACCCAGCTCTGGTGAATCACTGAAAGATTTCAATACCCCCCCCCCTCTCTCCACACACACACACACACACACACACACACACACACACAAACACACACTCCCCAAAATGCGATTTTTTTTCTCTCTGGGATTTGGTGTAGCATAAAAGCACCCTGGGGTCTCAGATAGTACGGTTGCAGATGGAGGAAAAATGAATATGTGTGTGTTTGTGTGTGTGTGTATGTGTAGGGGCAGAGAGTTAGAGAGATGGGTGTGATTTGTGTGTGTGTGTGTTTGTCTAAACGAAGAGACTGCCAAAGCATTTCTCTGCATCTCCACCCCTCGTTTCCTTGCCTCACCTCTGAGTCAGGGCTGCAGTGATTGAGTTCATAGCGCTTCAATGCCTTTTATTCAGATCTGTCCATCTTTCTATCTGTCTCCCTAATTCCAATCTGTCCATCATTCTGCAGTACCTGTCTCTGTCATGGCCTCTGAGTTTGTATTTCACACTTGGTCTCTCTCTCCCTGTTCTCTTCGCCCCACACAAACCAGTCTTGCCATCAGTGACAATGATGTGGGTGTGGGTGGCTGGTTAGTTGTGTACCTCTCCCTGCGTATGTGTACACCTCTCTGTGTGTGTGTGTGTGTGTGTGTGGGGGGGGGGGGTTGGGTGAGTGGGTGGATGTGTACCTCTGTCTCTCCCCCTGTGTGTGTACATCTGTGTGTGTGTGTTATGCTCACTATAATCTCTCGCCTGTGTCCCTATTCTCTCTTCGCTGTCCTGTCCTTTGGATGGTCCTCTTGATCAGTAGTGCATGTGGCCCTTGAGCTGCACTAATTTAGGACTTTCCATCCAGACAGGAAGGAGAAACCATATATGGTAAAACATGTCAGACCAACTCATACCAAAGAATCATCAACAAATATGCCAACTGAACACGGAAGGATATTTTTAGGACTTTCACAATATGTGTCTTAGTTTTGTGATTCAATTTTATTTCTTTATTGTGTTATGACTTATGACTTAAATCATGATGGTGTGATATGTGGAACAAATTAAATAAACTCATGTACAGACACACACACACACACACACACATACACACACAGATGGAGAATATAGTTTAGTAATACACTACACAACTTGACCTTTAATATACAGTGTCAGGCTTTGAGGGCATAGAAAAGAGAAGAGAAAAGAACAACTAATTACACACGTGTCTTACAGACATGTCTGACAGTGATTTAGACTGCAGAGCACAAGAGTACACTCATACAGTCACAGCACAGAGAGAGGGAGAGAGAGAAGGAGAGAAACGGTGGAATCATTATATGGGGATGAATGATAGAGTGAATCAGATGGAGAGATTTAAAGTTAGGGCCAGAAACAAAAAAGAAAAGGGGAATATGGAGAGGGAGAGAGAGAGAGAGAGAAGAATAAAGTCAAACATCTTGACTGCTTTGCCTGCAGCTCCAGTAATTTTGTGTGACATGTTTAGCCTTAAAACACTGCCTTCCTTCCTCTTGCATTAGCATGTGAGGAGGAGGTGAGAGGAGGCTGTGTGTGTGGGTGTGTGTGTGTGTGTGTGAGAGAGTGTGTGTATCCTTGCCTTTGTGTGTCTCCTGTGTGTATGTGAGAGATGTGTCTCCTGAGTGTATGTGAGTGTCTGTGTGTGTCTCAGTGCAAGAAAAAAAAATCCAAATCCTTGTAACGGCTCAGGGCTATAGAGAGAAAAACAGCTGCAAACCCATGCCATACCTTTCCATTTACACATTTTGACCACAACAACAGTTGTGTTGCTTTGATCATGTAAAGCTAAATGAAGTAAAACCAAGCCAGCTAAAAGATTATTTCTGAAAATACTGTATATTAAAGTGGTGTAAATACAGTAGTTTTTTGCTCAATTTAAATTGGTACCTGCTAGCGCTGTTCCCAGATCATTCGCTTTTCTCAGTGCTCTTAGACATGCCCACAGACACTATCACTCTTCTATGTGGAGAACTGATCCAGAGCCTGCGTTGGTTCGCCCATCTGCATCAGTCTCCCAGGGTGAGAAATAAACGATCATATCCAGAGGTGTTTTAATTTGTTGAGCGCGTATTGATTGGGCCTGTCAGCCGCTGTGTGAGCCGCTGGTACGCTATTGAGCTTGAGGGAGTGTGTGTGTGTGTGTGTGTGTGAGACAGAGAGTTGGTGTTTTTATTCCCTCTCTTCTTCTCCTTCTTCTCCTCCTCTTCTTCTTCATCTTCCTCCTCCTCTTCTTCCCTCCTGTTCCTCAGCAGTGAGTTAGATGGCGTTTGTTTTTTAATGCTGTCCTGTGCTGTATTGATTGTGGTAAAGGGGGCTTTGAAGTGAATTCCAATGAGAGGTGGAGTGAGAAAGAAGCACTGAGGCTCAGAACATAGTGTTTGTGCATGTGTGTGTGTGTGTGTGTGTGTGTAGAGAGAGAGGAAAAAGTGGTCAGTGCCAGTGATAGCAGGGCATCGACTGAACCTTCACAGTCAGGATTGTGTGTGTGTGTGTGTGTGTGTGTGTGTGCTTGTTTGTTTGTGGGGGGAAGGTAGTGGATGACTTGGCTGCCTCCTCAATTCTCAGTGCTTGTTAAATGGAGAGTCATATCTTACTTTATGTGTGTGCAGCGTACCAGCGTCTTTGTATATCGACTTGTGGGAGTTGTAATCAATGGGCAAAAAAGTCTCTCTCTCTCTCTCTCTCTCCCTCCCTCTCTCTCTCTTCTCTCTCTTTCTTTTTATCTTTTTCTGTGTATCTCATCTCTCTTCCCCTCCTTTCACTCTAGTCCCTCGTTTTTTTAATCTTTTCTTCCTTTCAGTCTCTTATCTTGTCCATTTAACTCTTGCCTTGCTGCTTTTCCAAAAATGTACCAGCCCTTATCCCTCACTTTCAATCCTTTTCCAATCTTTTCAATCCTTTTCCTCTCTCCCTCTTTTTCTCTCTCTCTCCCTTTCTCTCTTGCTGTCTTTTTCCCACACCTGTAATCTCTCTCTAAATCTCCCATGATGCTCTTTGTTCTCAGATCCAGGTTGCCATTACCTGAGGGAGCTGCTGTGGCAGAGAGATGCTGTGCTGTGATTGGTTGAGTGAGGTTGAGCTCTAATTGGAGGTTGTAAATAGCAGAGGAGGGATGTCTGGGACTGGCCCTTGAGGCTAATGAAAGAGGGATAGGAATGAGAGATAGATGGATAGAGAGAGAGAGAAAGGAGGGAGAAAGAAAAAGTAGTTGAGGTGAGTTTTAAATTGGGGCAATTTTTAAGTATACTTCCTTTGGCACCTTCATTTGTCTCTCCTCTAGTTTCTTACCTCCTTGTTTTCTCACTTTATCCTTGTCTTCCTGCTTTCTTTTCTCTCTCTCCCTTTGCTCTACATCCTTCCCTTCCTTCTTGTCTGAGGAGATAAAGTTGTCATTTTACTTATATCTGTCCTTTATACAAGTCCTCCTTTCACTCTCCTTCTCTCCCTTCATCTATTTCTCTCTCTCTCTCTCTATATATATATTTTCTCTCTCGCTTACTCACTCCCTTCCCCCTGTTCTCTCTCTGCTGTCTGTGTATTATGGATAGTGAAGGGCTGAAGTGTTCTGTTGCTCCCCTCCTGTGCTTGTTAGCTAGTGGAAGTCAGAGTGCAGTTTTCATGCCACTGCACGCACACACACACACACACACACACACACACACACACACACACACACAACTACTGTCTCTCTGTCTCTTGTCCTTCTCTCTCTTTTCCTTCTCTCTATCTCTCTTACACACACACACAAACACACACACACACACACATACACACAGAGCAAGTGAGAGAGAGAGATATACACAGGCATTAAAATCAATACAGGCGTCATGTTCACACTCATTCACACCGTCACCCTCTCCTCTCTCCCACTCTCACTCTCTTGTGTGTTAAGTGTGTTTGTGGTGCACACATTCATATGTGTGTGTGTGTGTGTTAAGGGACAGGGACTGCAGTCATTAAAGCTTAGGCAGTAGAGGAGTCCGAGGCTGAGGAATTAATTTAATCAGTCAATTAAGCATGGGGCTGCAGCCCTTCATTCAGCAGTGTCAGCCACTGGACCTCATCTACATAACTCAGCGGGCCACGCTCTGAGAACGCCTGTCCATTAATCATGCATTTGTGTGTGTGTGTGTGCATGTGTTGTCAGGAAATGTGAAAAATACAGTGGTAGTTACAAGGCTCTGAGGGTTGTCCAGTAGACTGAACTTTCTTACATTACTTGCTGGGCTCCATAGGGAATGTTTACTCACTGTCTCTGTCTCTGGCTGCCTCTCTCTGCCCATCCTTCTACATGTGTGTGAGTGTGTGTCAGTGAGTGTGTGTGTGTGCGTGTGCATGCATATGTGCGTGCTTGTGTTTGTGCATGTGTGTGTGTGTATTCATGCATGCTTGCTTGCGTTTGTGTGTGTGTGCGTGCACATGGAGCTTCTCTCCCTGGCTTGAGAAATTTCACAAAGTAAACACTTGCATCTTTGTTCAAACTATCCTGCTGAGAGAGAAGGGACATTGAGAGAGGCAGAGAGAGAGAGAGAGAAAGAGAAAGAGGGTGAAAGTGTAAATATTTGGGCAGAACGTTCACATATATGTTGTCATTATTCCATTGCTCTTCGTCTTCCTCAAGGTATGTGGAAATGTATGGGTACTAATGCATGTGTGTACTTAATGTGTGTAATGTGTGTCTCTCCATCATTCTCTATCTATGTCTCTCACTCTTCCCTCCAATTGTGTGAGTGTATGTGTGTGTGTGTGTGTGTGTGTGTGTGTGTGTGTGTGTGTGTGTGTGTGTGTGTGTGTGTGTGTGTGTGTGTATTCCTAACTCTAAGATTCATTTTCCCATGGCGCTCTTTGGCTTCTCAGGGCTCCATTACTCAAGCCTGACAAGTGGAGCCGGAATGGCTCACAGGAGGCTCAACCTGGGTGCAGTTGCCCCATTTACTACTTTACTTCATGCATCTCCTCTAGCTGGTCAACATCTGTTATCTGGCCGCCATTACCTCACCACAAATGGCTCTGGATTCTCATTCAGAAGCATAATTCTAAGTGTAATGGGGCTTGGTAGCAGCAATAGCCCAATGTGGGACTGAAAAAGGAATAGAATAGAGTGGAAGGACTAAAGGAAATGACAGGTCGGGAGAGATGGGGATGAGAAGACAGAAAGGGAGAGAGAGAGAGAGAGAAATGCTGAGGGCAGCGCTACCAGGGCGATAATCCCATCAGACAGCAGGAGACAGGGAGAGGGTCACTGCGCAGAAAGCTCCAGAACCTTTTTTTTTCTTCTTTCTTTTGCTTTTTCTTACTCTCTCCTTACCTCACATGCACATACTCTCTTTCTCTTTTTCTCTCTTTTTCTCTCTGTATCTCTGCCCCTCTCTCTATGTCTCTCATTCACTCTTTCTTCTTTTCCCTCTCCCCATCAGCCAGAATGTGCTGTCCTGCCAGTCTCCCATTGCCATGGAAACCCAGGAGTGTTGGGTTTAGCTGAGCTAAAGAGCAGTGCTACAGATCATTAGCTAAATGTCAGTGTGTCTCTTTGGGCTATATTTAGGCAGGGGACAAGGGCGGTGGGGAATATGGGGCTTGTCCAGGCCCATGTCCCTCTTGGTGATGGAATTTGGGTTTGAGAATATGGAGCCTCTGCTTCTAAGGTTGACTGTTATTTAGCAGACACGTTTATCCAAAGCGTCATGGACGTGAAGTTTGAGAATTGAACCCAGGTTGCCCGATTGTCAGTTGAGCGATGAAACCTGCTGCTCCACCACTCCTGCAGTCTTACTTCTCTAATGGGCTAGAGCAGAAGGCTTAGTGATACTGCAAGTCTCGTAGTGTCTCACTTGCAGAGCAAACCATATTTCATTTTATATCAGTTATAAAGTCTTCACAAAGGTTCCTTCAGTATGTGGGGTGTGTCTGGGGTAGGGCATGCTCTTGTTCAGGGATTTAAAAGCAGTCATCTTATACAATGTTCAGGCAGTGGAAAAACCCTACCATCTACAGAGCCGATACTGTTATTGCTTTTCTGTAAGCTGCAGCTCTGCCATACTGTAGTGTGTGTGTTTGTGTGTGTGTAAAGTACACAGTAGGTGATGGACTCGCATATTGCATTAAAATGGAGAGGAACGATGACTGGTTTGATGAGTAGGATGAAATCCTGCTGAAAGTGCTTTATCTTAGTCTCATCCATATGCATGTGCTCTGTGTGATTATTTGGGAGTTGTAAAACGGAAAACTCTATATGTGTATGTATGTGTGTGTGTGTGAGTGAGGGAGTGAATGAGTGAACAAGTGAATAAGAGAGAGACGGAGGATGTTGTCTGCAGTGTGCAAGTACCCTTTAAAAAAAGTCTGGCCTGAAGACACTACAGAGTTGAACCCTATGGGTGGATGCAGTGTAAATATGGTATGAGTCAGTGTGTGTGCGTGTGCGTGTGTGTGATCTCAGTGTTTATGTGATCTCAGTGACAGGGTGGGGGTGAGGCCATGGGAATAGTGGAAAGGAAAACATAGCTTGCAGTATCCAGATGTGGCAACACCCTCCGCTAAGCGCGTGCACACACTCACACACACACACACAGACCATTTGTTAGCTTCACTCCTAAATTATTCCACCACTTGAGAATATCTCATCCCATCCATCATCTCAACCCTTAGTGTTCTAAATGACAAGAGCTTGGTTAAAAAAAAAATCTCCTGACACACATTTTACCCATGAGCCTTTTGGTCTACCCCTCTTTAGCTCCCTTTGTATCAAAGCTCCAGTCTAGAATCCTTGCGGGGTGTGTTAAAAATCTACAACGTTTCTCTCCCCCTCTTCTAGAGTGCTTGGTCAGTCCCAACATTCTTTAGTCAAAATGAATGTTCTGTACTAAAAAGGCCTTGAGCTTACTGTAACAGCTGCTTTTGCAGAGAAAGCATGTTAGTGAACAGCTGTTTTTTCTGCTGAGTTGCTCCATCGACTGAATGCTCTGTGCTCTTTTTTTACATTATTATTCCCTCTTTCTCCTCCTCCTCTTCGTCTGAGCTTTCTCCACTGTCCATATCTGTTCCCAGTACGACTCAGTGGGTTGAAGTATGGTAGTCTGAAAATAGACCTCTCAGACCTACCTGCCTGGAGTTGAGTGGAATGGCCTTGCTACTTGTGTGTGTGTGTGTGTGTGTGTGTGTGTGAGAGAGAAAGAGATGGGGGGGGGGACTGCAAGGGAGTTTTTTGTGAGTACGCCTGCTGGGATCTTAGTGCTTTATTAGTCACTGGCTGGCTGAAGTTCATGAGAGTTTCAGGGAGCTCAGTGTGTGTGTGTGTGTGTGTGTGTGTGTGTGTGTGTGTGTGTGTGTGTGTGTGTTTGCGTGTGTTGGGGCAGGGGGACGGGTGGATGATGATGATGAGGGGTTTGTTTAAAGTTTTAGAGTTTTAAAACAGTCATCAGGGTCAGCTAGACCTGGCAGGCACTGATTGGTTGGTTTAGTGGACCATGTGACCAAGGGAGATTTGGACCAGGCCGGGTTTACAGAAGGGAGGAGAGAAGGAGGAGTGACAGATAGACAAAGAAAGACAGATGGAGAGAGGGAGATAGAGGGAAAAGAGAGATGGTGAAGACAAAGAACTTCAGAGTCACCAGAAGTTTAAACAGAGACCTTATTAAACTGAAAAAAAATATGACAAGGTATGAGAACAGCACATAAGAAAGAAACAGAGAGCGAGAGAGGAAGGGAGACAGGAAGAGAAAGTAGACTTGAGGTGATGGTTGAGTTCAATCTGTGGGATGGTTCTAGGTTCAGACTTTGCTTTGCATGAGAAAATCAGACAAGATGGAGGAAAGGACCAAAAGAAAATAAAGAGACAAAGGGAAGAGAAAGTAGGCTTGAGGTGCTTGTTGAGTTCTCTGTTGAGCAGGATGTGAAAAACTTTCCTCTGCATTGGCTGCCCCCTGCTGTAGAAATGCAGTCATCTCACAGAGCACAGCTTGACCTGAGGATCAATGGAAAGCAATGTCTACAAACTTAGTAGAAAAGGTCAAACATATTTTGTATGAGACATTCAGTCGCCCTTCAGATTGCAAAGATTTCACAGGACTAGACTCCAGCAATACTAGTAAAAAAGACAAAGAAATGTCTTGTTTTTTTGTTTTGTTTTGTTTTGTTTTTTCATTTAGAGATGTACCATAGATGTACATCATAGGTGCCAGGGATTGAGTGGTTTTAGTTCTTATTTCTTAACGGCCTACCACAGTGAGCATGCGGTTGGCATGGTAATGACGGATCTCTCTCCCTCTACCTGTGTGGTAGCAGTCTGGCTCCGTCTGTGTCCCGTCCTGCTGCTTGTGAATTTGCACACCTGGTAATTCCCCGGCGTCCTGGAGGACATGGTTATTATTAGGCCCAGGGCCGTAGTCGCCCTTCTTTTCCCAAGGAGAATGTCCCGTTGTCACAGGAACCAGTTTACACAAGGCCCGGTGGGACTTAGAGGAGAAGGTGTAGAGTTTTTTTTTTTTTTTAAGAGAGAGGTTAGAGATAGCTGTCTATCTACATTAGTGTGTGTGTGTGTGTGTGTGTGTGTGTGTATGCTTGTGTGTGTGTGTGTGTGTATATATGTGTGAACATGTGTGTGTGTGTACATGTGTGTAGATGTGTGTGTGTCAGAGTAATCTGTTTTACTGCCCTGGAGCATCACCCAGCCCACACAGTGACCTTCAGTGCACTCTGGCCTAATTATATGTAATGTGTGTGTGTGTGTGTGTGTGTGTGTGTGTGTGTGTGTGTGTGTCTGTGTGTGTGTCATAATAATGGCTGTCATAATAATCTGTCTTACTGCCCTGAAGTGTCATCCAGTTCACAGTGACCTTCAACGAGGGCACTCTGACAGTAGTACATGTAAAGCCTACAGTATGTGTGTGTGTGTGTGTGAGAGAGAGAGAATGAAACAGAGACACAGAGAGAGAGAAGGCAAGAGTGAGTTAGAGGAAAAGAGTGTGAGTGAGTGAAAACATGAAAGAATGAGAGATGAGTGGGACTCTGCACTGCAGTTGTCAGACTTGTTTTTGTGGAAATGGCAGTCACGTGTCTAACCAAACCTGACATCAACGAAAGAGAGGAAGACTGGGATTTTTTTGTTTTGTGTGTGTGCGAGAGAGAGTGTGTGTGAAGTTGTTTAAAACAGGAAGCATCTGTAAGTGTAATTACATTGCCTCTCTTCTGAGTAAACTATGCTACTCTAACTGTATTTGACCAACTCTAGTCTACCACTGAGCTCCCTGTTGTCTCGGTTTTTATCAGAATTCATGGGCAGAGAAAAGCCAAATTTTTTTCTGAAATAATTTCAGTCAGAACAACTTTATCACAATCACTCAAGACAAGCTGGTATTGTCTGGCAAAGGGACTGTCATTACCGTAATGCAGCAAAGTAATCAGATATCGCCCCCTAGTGGACATGTAGTGTCATCACTATTTCACCATTTGGTAGTAATATCTGAAAAGGAATTAAACTGTAAAACCTGAAGACAAATTTTACATATATCTCTTTATCTCTTTCTCTCTCTCTGGTTGTGTGTGTGTGTGTGTGTGTGTGTGTGTGTGTGTTTCCTTGCAGGACGTGCAAAGCAAGTCCAAAGTGTGTGCTAATGTGTTCTGCGGAGCAGGGAGAGAATGTGCTGTGAGTGAGAAAGGAGAGCCCAGCTGTCTCTGCATTGAGGTCAGTCACAGACACCAATGACAAAATGCTTACACATTTTAACAGTAATATAGTATGTGTTAGAGTAGCTTTCATAAACTACACTTGTATATGCAGAATGCAGTTGAACACAGCATTTGCTGGAGTATTCGGAAAGGGTGGGCTTTTAAGTGTGTGTGTGTGTGTTCGTTTGTGTGTGTGTGTGTTTGTTTGTGTAACAATGTAGAAATGCAAGCCCCACAAGCGCTCGGTGTGTGGCAGTAATGGAAAGACGTATCGTAACCACTGTGAGCTCCACCGTGATGCCTGTCTGACCGGCTTGAAGATCCAGGTGGCCCATGATGGACACTGCAAAGGTATGTTTCCTATGCGGCACAGGCCACAGTCAAAGAATGCCATTTGACCTCTCTGGCACCATATTATGTAGGGATTGAAAACTCGAGACAATTTACTGTATTGAGAGCCCTGTTGTACATTTGGCTTTACTGTGATTAGTCGTGTTAAAGGGTTATCTGTAATTTCCGCTGTCAAATATAGAACTTTTTATTTTTTTTATTCACACGTTCAACGGATGAAGCCTTTATCTTTTTGTTCTTTGTGTACAGTACTCAAAACACACTTTATTACTTGTATTAGTCCACAGATCTGACTCAGTAAATGCGATCTTTTGCCAGTGTTGGTATCCCTTGCTGTGACTCGTTGTGAGTTTGAGTGCATGATCGACTTGCTAAAGAACCTGGCACTGTAACAAGGAGAGAGAGAGATGCCTAGCGGCATGCTAAGGGCAGTCTAGTGGTGTGTATTGACTCTGAGGTCTTTTGAGTTTTAGCAGGGGGATAAGCCCTTACGGAGCTGGGAGCTGCTGGGTTTGTTGTAACCACCACACACGGTGGCCCTCTTATTCCACTGGCACTGCCACAGGGCAACCGTGTTGCTCAGTTCCTGCTGAAATGGGAAGAGGGCATAAGCCCAATCATGACCCTGATTTTCTTTTGCGAGGAGTCTGAACAAGTGTCAGTAGCGGGTGAGATTGACATGTGAGACAGTGAGCGAAGGAGAGTGTGTGTGAGTGACAGGCTGAGCATTGGCCCTGTGCTATTCTGCCATTAACAATAATGAGAGTTTCTTTGCAGCACAGTGTTTTAAAGACAACTGATGTGAGACTCCCTGAATGTAATTTCAAGTTAACATTATAATAGCCTCCCTCATGTTCATCAGGGAGAAAAATCAAAGGCTAATATCTCACTGTTATCTTTACTGACAGAGAGAGCTATCTGTGGAGATATACTTATCTTCTCCCATGCTCATTATAGGATGACTCCATGGCTATCAGTTGGGGCATTGGGCACAGCACCAGCCCTGAGCACATCACGTGGGTGCCCTCCGGTCATATCCAAGACACCGTCGCCACATTTTACATCAGCACACACACAAACCTTTACTCTTTCAAGGCACCATGACAAAGCCTCTGGTGTCTCGCTTTACGTGTTTATTGTGGCCTGCATCTTGTTAGGGTATTTTATGGCTTTTTCTTGGACAAAACTAGGTGAGAACAATGAAGACACTGTCTTGCTTAGTCACTGTGGCCTCATGATGATAAACACAAATTGATGTGAGAGTTTGATTTACTACGATGGGAAACCCTTCCAAGTATTGTGTACCAACAGACTGGAGTCACTAATTGTGCAACTCTTAGCAATGACCACGCAATGAACCTCCACCCATGGTGTGAGCGTGGTTAGATGACGAGGAATTTAGCAAAGCTTTTACATCTTAATAAACTACCAAACACACAGTTGAGATTATTTTTTTAAATGTTTTTGATTACTGCATAATACTGAGCAATGCATCTGTACTGTATGTTAGCTATGTCCACCTCCAACTCATGATACAGTGTAGCGTCTATCAGCAGAAGCAAGTCTATTCATCCATAAGATTTGTGGTAGCTGACATTATTGACAAGTATTTGCTAATGTAAACTAGACATCTGGAAATGGTCTGGCACAAATTAACATCTTTTGTTATGTCATTCTATACAGAGAAGAAGATGGACAAAGCTGCTGCCAGTCCTGGTGTGTATGAAATCTTTTTTTTTAATTATTAAAAGTTTTACTGTTTAATGCTAGGCAGCATTACTGAAAAATGTGAAAATTGGTGAGGACAGGTATTTTGCTTCAGGACAAAAATAGGAAACGGTAAAAAGGGAGAAAAAACATCCAATCAAATATGTGGTGTAAATGTGAATTGTATCATCATCTTCTTTCTTTTCAGAATCTTCCAGAATTTCTTATCATATTCTTTTCATCCTAACAACATAAATGTGGCAGCTAGGGTCCTCACAAGAAGAGAAAGAATAAAGCACATTATTCCTATTCTGAGGTCTCCTTACTGGCTCCCTGTAAGTTATAGAACTGACCTTAAAGCACTGCGTTAAATGGGACTGCCCAATCAGATCTCTCAGATCGCAGTAGAGAAATTTGCTGGTAAAACCTGTCGTTAGAACGAAGTGTGGTGAAGCCTTTAGCTATGCAGTTCAGCTATGGAACAAACTCCCACTCGCTGTTCTTTGCCTTTATTGTTGTAAAGCAAATTGAACTGCCTTGTCTGTTATGTGTGTGGATTTGGTCCGATGTGGGTCCACAAGTGGAAAAGGTGGTTCCACAAGTTTGTCAGGTAAAGTGGGCTGAAGTGACATATGGTAGCTGGTTGTGGTTGCTCTAGAATTAATACAAGGCTTAGTTGTTCCAGGGATTGTTTTGTCTTTAGTTGGTCTAACATTAAAACCCATAATAGCACTACTTACTGTCAGATTCTTACTGTAGAATCTGGTTGGGTGGTGATGGTAGTAGCAGCTGTATCAGAGGTCTCGCTTTCTGGCTGAAATTCAGTCTGGGTCTGAGCTCCATGCATGGAGAACAGCAGCACCAGCAATGTGACAGACACTGCCCTCTTTAATATCAACCTCTCTTTCATGAAAGGTTTTGAGGTCCTATCCCTAGTCGTGATTTCATATGTTTGAATTGGCCATCAGGTGGAATAAAACCTGCACCAAAATTTTTAGAAAAATCAAAACCTGTACCAGACTGCATTTTTTTACTCTTTGACCTCTTCCAACTATTCATTTTAAGTAGCAGTGTAGTGTTTATAGTTTGTTAGTCGCTTTGGACATTCTGGCAATTAGGCAGACATAAATAAAACATAAGCATCAGCTTTGCTCAGTTGTTCTGTATGTTGTTCTAACCACAATTTGTAATAATATCTGTATAACAGCGATCCCACAATCACAGTTTGTCCAAAAAATAATTTGCTTTGTCCATTATTTATGAATTTACTTCAACATTACTGGCTCATTTTGCTTCCTTCACAAAGGAAACAGCAGAAATCCACTAAAGGTGCTTTGATTATTGGTGTTACAATACAAATGGTGTTTTATTTTCAGGGAGTTGCATGTTAACTACATCTCCCACCTCCAGCTGCAGAGTCACACCACTGAATAGATAGGATTCATAGCTATCAGTACTGTGCTCTGCCACAAACAAGACCTGTTGTTCATTCTTAAACATCTTTGCATTCATCCACTGGGAGGAAAGAATATCCATAACTGTGAATCTGAAGTAGTAGACACCTTTCACTGGAGCTGTGAAGAAGCCAGTGGAGTTGCTTTAGGCTTGTCCAACATTGGTGATGACAATACTGAAGACCAAGTCAAGCACTTTGCTCCCAGCGTTTATGTATCCAGTCGGGGGCAGAGCTGCAGAGAAGGCCACTTTGGGTTGTTCTGCAAACTCTTTCTGTAGACTCTTCACTTCAGTCTGCACCATTTCCAGGGATTCTTCTTGGGCAGAATTTTCTTTTTTCAGATGTTGCAGGTTGTCTTCATGTACAGAATTTGTCCTTTTCAGAGTCTCTACGTTAGAATTCATCATTGTTATGTTTTGCTGATGTGCAAAACTATCCTTTTTCAGATGATCTACTTCAGTGGACAGCTCTATTAGATCTCACTGTTGTGCTGAAGTTTCATTTTGGAGCTTCTCCACTTGAACATCACTGCTGGCCAGTCTGACTGTAAGGACACTCAGCTCAGATGTTTGTAGGGTGTTTTCCCTCTTCAGCTCCTGACATCCATATTGTAGTGCTGCCAGTTCTGCCTCCTGTGCTGAGTTCTCCCTTTGGAGGACCTCTGCTTCCGCCGCCACTTTGAACAACTGGGCTTTGGAGTCCTGCAGTTCATCCTGAGCGAAGCTCATGGAGTCATTCTCTGTGCCACCACAGTGGCTCTGAGCTCCCGTAGTCCGTCTCAGAGTTCACTGAGTTCAGCAAACACGTCTACAGAATCAGAATCTTCAGAATCAGCCTCAGTGCTTTGGCTCTCTGTCTGAACTTCAGTCTGGGTGTTCTGACTCTGAACTCCACACATGAAGAACAGCAGCACCAGCAGTAGGACTTGCGTGAAAGACTAAATGGCTACTGTGTACTGAAGTCTAGTTATTCAGACATTGTTTTTACCAATGTACTGGCTGCTTTATCATACATTTTATCGTTTCTCGGGTAAAGTGAGTTCATAATATGTCATAGCATATGGATTTTCCCAGCATATTTTTACTTCAGGGGAAAGATCATTTTAAACTTATCAAAGCATATGGGTTTTTCTCAGTACGTAAAAGCACATGTTTGCTTCTGTCATCAATTCTGTGGTAGCTTCTGTAAGCTACTTTATTATTGTGTTTGCTAATTATTATTTCATGCATTTTTCTTTTGCATTGATGCATATTTTGTTAAATTCATTTTACCAATTTGTGTGTATGTATGTATGTATGTGTGTGTGTGTGTGTGTGTGTGTGTGTGTGTGTGTGTGTTTTCCTGCAGTGGTGTGCTATGTGGCTGACCGTAATGAGCTCCGTAGCCGTGTGATCGAGTGGCTGCAGACTGAGGTGGTACCAGACGGCTGGTTCTCCAAGGGATCCAACTTTACCGACATCCTGCTGAAGTACTTCAAGGTGTGTGTGTGTGTGTGTGTGTTGCTATATTTACTTTATTTGAGGTTATTTATCTTCATCACTGCACTGCACACATTCATTCAAGGACATTTCACAAGCTAAGTCACATAGGAGGAACTGAACCCATGACCTTTGTGTTATCGCCTTGCTCATACACCTTCTTGCATTTTACAGTACAGCCTAGTTACAGTACATACTCGTCATGTCCAGAGTTGTAAAAGTCCCATTTCAGAAAGTCATAATCCTACCAGGTGTTGGTTATACCTGTGCAGTTCCCACAAATAACTTCACCAGTTAGTTGATCAATCAGGCTGAGTTGTGCTTATTTCAATCAACTAGTTTAAGAAATGGTCGGAAGTGATATGTGGCAGGACGTTCTGACGTTGGGCACCACCTGCCATGTTCTTTGGTATTGTGGGTAATGTGAGATTAAGACAGCTTGCTGAGTTATAGGGCTAGGCTGTGCTGCCCCAGGTGCACTGTGAAATGTGATATCTTTAGCTGACAGAGGTGAGAGTGGCTCTACCTTCAAAGCATGCAAGGCTTTCAAGCAAAATGAATGATGATGAAGCCATTTTACTGTAAGAGGTGCCTGAGGCTACATGTCATTTAAAGTGACAAGCAGACATGAAATACTTTCACAAGGGTCACAGCGTACATCGTGTGTGGTGCCATAGCAGCTAAAAATTTGTGAATGATCATGCTCTTTCTGTTTCTACATCTGACCTTCATCTGACAGCAACAGCATGGACTTAGTTTGACCCATTCTTCCATGGAACCTTACAGCAGCTTCCCAAAACTGCAGGGTCATAGTCTATCTCTAATGTACATTTGACCCCATACCAACCACCACTATGTGGATTGATGGTCCTCCTTCAGAGAATCAAACATTTGCATCAACCAGTAGTCATATAATGATATCTAAGTCCTTGCCCTTGAACTGATAACTGTAGAGATGTTATTAGTCTGCGTACGATTTTTGCACAAGGTCAAACATCAGTTGAGCACTGCCAACTCCAGGTGGAATGTGTGGGAGAATTTAGATAAGGAAACCTACTGACTTGGTGATTTTTGGCCTGTACCCTGTCCTCTGCTCTAGCCTCGAGATCAGAGATCTTAAACCAGGACATCCTTTTACTTACGGCAGGGGGCCACCATACTTTCAGTTCCTACTTTATACACAAGAAGATTATAGTAAAAAATAAAAACAGAACATGCCCTGAAACTGTCTTAATCTGTCAATAATTATTACATTAATTTAGCATCACAAAGTACTTGTCCACATTGCGTGTTTAATAAGCCCCCCAATTTTGAATGATATGTAGGCTTAGAGGATCCCACTGTGTCTCTATCGGTTAAGGGGTCTAATTTGGGCCGTAAAACGTTAAAGACTCCTACTCTAGATAAGTGCCTGTCCAATTTGTATGTTTACAAAATCAATCAAGTATTCTTGCACAGTAAGCAAGAGGCAGCAACAAGCACCATACCCTCTGGCAGCAGCACTGCTGAGGGTAGGTGGAGGGCAGCAGTGTATTTGATTCTCCATTGTGCTCAAATATCAGTAGGCTTTCCTCAGGCTAATTACTGTACTGTATATATATGAGAGTGTGGGGCTTTTAGTACAGACATTTCTCTTGTGTGGAGTATACTAAGGCCTGAAAAGGGCTTCTCCTCTACTTCTAAAGGATATGCATGAGTGAGAATCACATGTTTATTACTTATCCAGTTTTTTGTTTGTTTGTTTGTTTGTTTCCATATGGTACATGATTTGGTACAAGACAGATTATATAATAGGACAAATGTATGAACACACACACACACACATATGCATGAGTAAATATTGATACAGATGACTTTGTCCCTTTGGCTACTTGGCTAGACAGACCAACTAAGTATCTCAACATATTAAAAAGATTTTAGAAAATCGCCATATGGATTTTTGCAATTTGGAATGTGTGTGTGTGTGTGTATGGGTCTGTGTGTGTGTGCGTTCATGTGTGCATGACTGTGTGTGTGTGTGTGTGTGTGTGTGTGTGTGAGTATCTGAGAGAGAGAGAGAAACAGAGAGTGAGGTCAGTGAGTCCATTTGGCAATTTAAAGTCCCAAGTGCTCCTGCCAACCTTGGCCAATCATTGTGAGAAGGGATTCCGCTGTGGTGCTGAAAGAATGGACTTTGAAAGAAGGCCTATTCACTAATTATCTCAAGATGTAATATTGGCTCCTCTCTAATATTAAAGTAATATAGCTGATTTGTAAATTGTTTTATGATAGATAAGGTGTTACTCTACACTCAACCTGTTAGATTTATAGACCTTGCCAGCTTCAGTAGAATATGGAAAGTTAAGATTAAGATGAATAACTAGAAAGTGTCATTTATTGTCATTATAGAAGTACATTTTCTGTCTTTCTTTTTCTCTTTCTTTCTTACTGCATTCATGTGTAGAACTATGACAATGGTGATGCCCAGCTGGACTCCTCTGAGCTGCTGAAGTTCATCCAGCACAATGACAGCGGCGTCGACCTGAAGACCTATGTGGACGAGGACAACAACCGCCTGCTTAGGTGAGAGAGAGAGAGACTATGAATCACTAATCACTATTGCTATCACTATGAAATGATACAGGAAAGAAGCAGAGAGAGTAAGGAAAGTGTGTTATTAAATAGGTCCCATTCTCATGCTCAGGCCAGCTTCCATTTGGTATGGACTAAAAGCTAACGGCATACACTGCAGATAAACTGTCTTTGCGCTGCACAAATAGGAGGTAGGGTAATTGTATTTGATAATGAATAGTGCATATATAATTAGACAAAGGTTTTGGTTACTGCTGATGATGTTATTGCATTCTGTGCAAACTGCACAGTTATCCTCAATTCAGCCTTTTAGCCTTAAGATTTTCTGTAAATGTGGCCCCTGAACAGCTATTCTGTTCCTGAGTTAATGTAGAAGACTGTAGACAATCAAATGATATTTGGGATTCAGTGATGCACAAAACAGAACTATAATTTAGTATCATTACACAAGGTTTATAGGTTCAATAAAACCAGGACATCTGAGGAAGAGCCAAGCATGAGCAATAGCATGGTCAATACACAATACTCTGATTGGTTAGATTTCATATCCTGTGAAATTAACATGTCCCTTTGGACAGGAGCTCTTTGCTGTCAAACTATTGACTGTGGAAAACTGAGTGCCTATATGGAAAGGTTTGTGTTTGTTCATCCAAGAGGCAGTAGATAGTGTGGTGTGACTGACTGCTATTGACCTCAGGTGTGTTCATACAGCTTGAGTCTGCGATAGCTGCTGTTGTCTGTTCCCACAGAGATTCTTGCTGTACACATGATAAGCATGTGCCAAAGGTGTGTGTGTGCAAAGTGACCTGTGCTTGTGCGTGTGTGTGCGCATGCGTGCTTGTATGTGTGTACACAATGGTATTCAACCAAATTGTTCTCTCTTGTCTGTTTTTCTGTTTCTGTCTCTTTCTTTCTTGTCTTTTCTTTTGTTCCCCACTTTCTGTTACCCGTGCCATATTTTCATTCACTCTTTTAAATACACATCAAAGGGACATCCAGCTTTCATTTGCCTCCCACAGTGACTGACCTGTGCTACATTATTCTCGTCACGTCCATACACAGAGATAGAAAGTGGCAGAGATAGAGGAAGACACACAGAAATATGTCTAGCCAGCACCGTGTCAGATCAGTGAGTGCTAGTTTTTATGCAGGTCCTGTGCACTTTTTTGCCTCTAAAACTATTTTTACGCAACACAACCAGAACACTTCAGTCGTGCACCCACCCGTAGCCTCCCTGTTAGCCTGGGGGGCAGGAGTCCGTCTGCGTTTCCTGTCTGTGGCTGCCAGACAAGGGATTAAGGGAGCTGTTCACACAGCCTCGACTGTCCCTCTGTGTGCACCAGACTCTTTTATCTCAACTCAACTAAACTCTCAACTAAAGAATGGACGTTTAGGGGGCTCTCTCTACCTCTATATCTATCTCTGTTTCTCACTCTCTCTCTCTCTCTCTCTCTTTCTCCCTGTCTCGCTCAGTCACTCAATTAGATGCATTCCTCTGGAGTCGTGCAAAGAAAGTCTGACTGCCAACTAACTACGTCTCATAAGCAAAAACTATGACAGTGCCACATTTGGTAGTAATGGCTCCTGGAGAGGATAGTTTTATGGTCATGTCATGCTTTTGATCTATCTGGCAAAATCTGTTTGTTTGTTTTGCATGTTTGTTTTGCCTTAACTGAACCTTATGAATAAAATCATCTTCACTGATGTTCAGAGAAATGTTGGGAATCTATATTATTACTGCAAGAGTTTAGCTGATGAAAACAAAGCATGACAGTAACATCCAGTGACCTCAGCCAATTTTGTCATTTTCTTTATTGGCCCATAATGGTATCAGCCTCCCTCCCTCATATCGGTTTTAGCCCATACTTGTTTAAATGCAGTACATGACTGTCTTATTTCACTTAAATGAAAACATATAATCATATAGAGTACTTCAGAATCATTGTTGTACTTAATCACTTTAATTCGTGTTCATGGAAGCTTCTGGACCAACACAAACTCAAGAGGTGCAGCAGCAGCAGTAAACACTTGGTAGACTACCATGGATTACATTGTACATTCACTCAAGATACTTGAGGACACTGGTACCGGAAGCCCCATGTTACCATCTCAGTTTCTGAAGTTGTGTACTCCAGTTCCTTCCTTTAAAAAAAAAAAAATGTAGGTTAGACATATGTCCACTAGACTGCTTTCAGTGAAGTTGACATAGCCAACATCACAAATGTTACAGTCTGATTCCGGTAAATGCACTGTGTAATGCTCAGTTTAATTTAACAATCAATTTAGCATTAGTTTCATACTACAGTAGGCCTACATTGTAGGTGCATGGCATTTATTTTCCTTTGCAGTGTTGCTGAATGTTTAATTTAAGGAAGGGAGTACATTTCACTTTCAGTGTGGAAACCGTGTCGTGTTTGGAGATAATCTGCCCCTCTCAGCTTGCACTTGTTTAACAATCAGACTTTTTGGGTGCCAGGGACGTCACTAGCTTTGAAACTTTTAAAATAGTCTGAAAAAGTTTGGTCATAGGCAGCCTACTTAAAAGAGAAATCCAGAGTGAATCAATCCATAGTCCTGTTGTTTAAAAGCACAGTACTGTTGGTAGGAAATTTGATACTACATATATCATAGTTAATCTGCAGCTATCACTGAATGGGGCACAGTAACTTATTTTCAGTTTAATTTTGCATTTAGTGACTGTTAGCATCCAAATGTCTTTTTCATAACATTTTCTGATTCTTTTCCTACAGACAGCGCCCAGTGGCCTTAAACAACAGGGCTATGAATTTAATCACACTGGACTTCTCCTTTAAATAGGCTACATTATACATTACATTACAGTACATTACAGTATTTCGTATTAGTTATAGAGCATTCATCAGAGCCTGACTCATTTTCTCCCCCTGCCCTCTTTTAAACACCCTGCCTTTCTTCTCCCATCTCTTCCAGATAGGCCTACTTTGTTCTCTCTCTGTATTTATTATTTTTATTTTAATTATATATTACCACAGCAGAGCTGTCAAAATGTATTTAGCAAAATAGCCAAATATTGGTTGTCAGCCATTCAGAGGCATTAGATATCAATATCGGTATCAGCCCCAGAAAAATGCCTACCTGTCGACCCCAGTGACAGGAACACATGCACTGGATGTATATGTCAACATGCCTACAGTATCTTTCCATCTATATTGATCTATTCAACCTTCCCCGCTAGGAGCCTGTGTGTGGATGCCCTCATTGAGCTGTCTGATGAGAATGCTGACTGGAAACTGAGCTTCAATGAGTTCCTCAACTGCCTGAAACCTGACTTCAACCCCCCAGAGAAGAGTAAGCACAATCTCCTATCATACTCTTTTTTGACAATAATTTATCCACTCCTGTATTCAAATATTTTGCTACGTTTTGTTATCTTGAACTTTAGCACTGTTGCAGTTTGTGTTAGATCACTCTTTTCAGGGCTACTGTTAGCTGTCAACAAATTACAGCTTTCTACCAGCTAGGTCACTGAGCAGTGTATATATATATATATATATATATCAGCACATATCAGTATGCCTCTTACTACAGTCTAATCTCTGTTCGTTGAAGCAAATCCAATCCAACTGGGCTCAATTGTGTCTTTTCCTTCTGTGGCAAGAAAATAATTCAAATTATCCATCTTAAGCCTTAAAACTACTATTCTACTAATCTAAACTACTACTGTTTTCCGCTATGGTGAGGGGGTGGGGGGTGACATATCAGAGATCGGTAAGATCATATTTATTTCTCTGAGACAAAAAGAGCTGATGATTTTTCTCCTTCTGGGTTGTAGTGCTGGTATGCACTGTAGTGTTTTCTATGCATACCATGACCTTGATTGGTCCTCTTCAGCAAAGTTGTACTACTCTACTACTGTACTGTTGTACAGTAAGGTTGTAAATGGGGTTTGTTTTTGGCCCCATTTCAAAAACCTCCCCCATAAAAAGCTATGTTTCTTGGCAGACTTTTCCCATGCACAGGCTCCACTGGTGCTGAAAAGTAGGCCTGTGTAAAGTCAAACTGACCTACTTTTGGTTACTAATGATTTGTAATTTCGCGCAAACTGCCAGAGAAGTCAGCAGTGGGCTAATAGAAGCCTCCATGAAGAGAGAGAGAGAGAGGGGGGAAGGCTCTGAGCTTTGAGCTCTACTGAGGGGAAAATAGGTGAGAGTTCACAGGAAGAGAAGAGGGAGTGACGGGAGGAGAGGGGGCATGGGAGAAAGAGGGAGAGGGCGAAAAAGAGAGAAAGGGGGAGGAAAGGGGGAAATGAAAGAGACAGAAAAAGAAAAAGAGAGAGAGTATGTAATGTGACCTGAACATTCATATGACTCCCACAACTACACCCACACATAAATAGTTTGCATTTGATCTGTAAACAACCTAACAACCTAATTTCTCAGATTAGAGGAACAAGAAAAAGAGCAACATACTGACAAAAAAGGAGCAAAAGGAATAGAGAGACAGAGAAAGAGGTGTTATCCCACAATGCTAATCTCTTAGAGGAAGCAAATGGAAGGTTGTTTTTTCCTCTGGTTTCAGCTCAAATCACAGATTCAAATCCAACTGAATTCTGGCAGATCTATCTGTTTTTTCAAAATGCAATAACAGACTGGATCATACAATGCAGCAGTGCTGCCTGCAAGTGTTGCCTTTGCCCCACAAACATTTAAACCAGTACCATTTGCATGTTTAGCTACATTATGTAACTTTTTGCCACTGTTTGGTGGG
The DNA here is from genome assembly GCA_027481765.1 of Tenualosa thibaudeaui. Taxonomy (NCBI): domain Eukaryota; kingdom Metazoa; phylum Chordata; class Actinopteri; order Clupeiformes; family Clupeidae; genus Tenualosa; species Tenualosa thibaudeaui. The sequence goes on along the minus strand of JAIFZK010000010.1, from coordinate 6,163,748 downwards.
CTTTTATCAGACGATTTGGCAACATATCCACATTCATTTGAAACGCATATAGTCATATGAAGGGTGGATAAACACAAGTGGTAATTCCCACCAGCCATCCAGAACATGCTGTACAGTTGTGGGTGAAGGGTAGGAAACCAGCACAGAATCAAAGAAAAAGCTTTACAGCATGACATTGCTGACTGTGTTGCTATGAACCTCCAGTAAGCATCCTCTAGCAGTGCCAATAAGGCTCTGGGAAATGTTTTTGTGAAAAGATTTTGTGTGCCTTATGGATAGGTAGTCCACCAGTTTTATAACAAAACCTCCATAGTGTTGCTTTAACGCAAATTTCCAATTCACCACAATTGTGTTTTGCAGTCTGTATACAGTATCATATGAAAATGAATTACATCATTACTGTCCACTTTTATATGTTTTATATATATTTATATATATTATATATGTAACAGTTGCACCCAGTTTATGTATTATGTGACATCTCTCTTAGCAAAAGTGCAAATGGGGAGCACCTGTGGCTTTATTTGGCTGGAGTCAACAATATGGCCAGTGACCTATGTCTCATTGTGTCCGTGTGGCTGGGCAGCTCGAGCAGGCTTGAGTCAGAACAGCTCCCTTAAACAATCGGAGTCATGATTTATGCAAAGTTCAAGGTTAAGGCTGGCCCTTTTACAGCTGACATTAAGCCTGAAAAGTATCTTCATGAAAATTTGTTGTAATTGGTGGTCAGCTGAAGGTGGAGGATAGTTCCTGTACAGCCAAAATTGCCTCATGAATTGAGCACGAGTTGACCATGCATGCCACACCCATGGATCATGTGCAACAGTGTGTCCATTTTCTCAGTTGAAAGCCTGATGAATATGTGATCAGCAAATTGTATGTCGTTGGACGTTTATCAACATGGCGTATAAAAAAGTGACACTGCATTTCTCTTGGGGTGAATAAACTATTATCTTATCTCATATCTCTTAAAGATATTTATGAATATGTGCTGTGTAAGATTACATTGTCTATTGCAGTGGATATAATCATTGTCTAACCCTAGGTTTTTCACTTCTCTCTCTCCTCAGTTCAAGCCTTAAATTATGCATTGGCCTTGTCAGTGTATTTACGTTAACATGAGTCATTAACAAGCTGCATGTCCATAGAAGAAATCACCCAGAATGCACCTCGCTCTTCTTCTTTTCCCCCTACTTAGAGTGTGCCTTGGAGGACGAGTCGTACGAGGATGGAGCCGAGACACAGGTGGACTGCAACCGCTGCGTCTGCGCATGCGGCAACTGGGTCTGCACGGCGATGACCTGTGATGGTGGGTGGTCAAGGATGGGAAGGGATGGGGGACTGACTGAGAGAAGTAATTCTATACATGATTACTATAGAGGATAGACAGTCAAGCAACAGCATGAGCAAGAGAGACGGACAGAAGCACAGACAAAATCAAATAAACAAAATGATGAACAGATAGACAGATAGTCAGAGAGACACACAGAGAGGGAGTGGGAGAGATACACTACATTCAGACAGATGACTTTTTTTTCTAAAACAACAACTCTTTTTCCCATCTACACTGTCTCACTGCTCCACTCTTTAAGGCCGCAAGGCTGGCCTGGCAGCACAGACAAACAGACTGAGAGCGAGAGAGACACTATATACAGGCAGACAAACAAACTGAGAGCTAGTGCACACCAGCCTGACTTCAGAGAGCTTACCACAATGCTGACAGTTACAGCCAATGATGGCTCTGTTTCGCATATTGCTCAGATTTGGGCCAAAGACGATAAGGCCAGATGTCCAGCGGTTGGCCTGGTGTGCACCAGCTTTAAAATGAACATATAAAACCAGTCCTATACAAGTGTATGCTGTTGCGTGATATGTAACACAACCAGTCTTTTTTTTTCTCTAACAGAGAAGACCCCAGCTGTGGATGAGGTAGATGCTGGTCAGGAGATGACTGAGGAAGAGTGGACTCGCCGTGTTGCGGAACTCAACAAACATCAGGTAAGGCAAACCAGTCTGGGTTCATTACATTATTATCACCACATCACAAGAATACAAACTGATTTACACTAATAAGACATTTTCACAAAAACACATATTCACAAAAACATCCCTCACTGGTCACACAAAGTTGAGGAACTGTGAGAAAGGATAAAATGTGACAAAATCCAAAACAGTGAAAAAAAATGGAAAAAGGGTAAAAATAGTGCAAAGGAATGGGAAAACATGTTGTGAACATTGTCACTTGGCCAATTAAAACACGTGGAAGCCCATTCAACCTGTTCTGATTAGCTGCCATTGAGCTGGTGTGGGCAGAAGTTAGTGGAAACGGCAGCCAAACTGCAACAACTGTGTGTTTTTCTGCCCACTGGGGTCATCAAGTTCATGGACACTGTGCTTTTCAGGTCACACCAGCACAACAGCCCACAGTTTAAATTAGGCAACTGAACCATGCAAATAGATTTGCAAGTGCAGTATTTTTACTAAATTAGCTGCTGAGAAAAAAAAAGCAAATCAAGCAGTTTTGCCCAAAAATGTACTGCATGGATTTTAATTTTGTACATGAACTGAAATTAAAAACAAACACTGAAAAAAAAAAAAAAAATGAAATAAAAACTAAAATTGTCATGGGATTTTTTGAATACTAAGTATATTAATTATGGTTTGTTTTTGAAAGAAAAGGTTCTTTTTTGTGTAACTGTGAAAGAGACATATAGTTGAAGTGGATCATGGTGAACACCAAATGACAACTTAGTCAATCTGCCTGTACCCCTCTCTCTTTTTCAGGAGACAGTGGAAAAGATGAAGACCAGCACTAAGGAGGCTTAAATGAGATATGGGGTGATATGAGGTAAAGAGAGAGAGAGGAGTGGATTGTGGGAAGGAGGGAGTGGGAGAGTAGGAAGGAAGACAAAACTGAAGTCGCACCTCCACTGAAATGCTATCATGAAGATACCTGGGACTACGTACTGTCACGGAGAATCACCCCATTCATAATTGTTTTTTATGTTAATTATTAAGACTTTTTTTATTGTGTACAACTTCTATATATAGGCTATTCATGTTTTCATGTTTTCTCTGATTGTGTATAGCAACACATGTATCCAAGTTTATTTTGTTTGTTTGTGTGATTTTTTGTTTGATTGTATCACTGCAAGCCTTGGCTGTGGGCCCCAGCACTTTAAATAGGGGGGCAGTTTTCTGAACACTATAGTTTGTCATTTTTATTTGTCATCTGTCTATAGGAGTACAAATGTGGCTTTTGGAGATAATGGCATGTGTGATAATGACCTAAAGAGGACCAGAGAGGGCGAATGAATGTGAGAGTGCAACCAAAAGAGCAAGAACGAGTGAGAGAGTTTGTCACGGCATGGCGTGAGCCTGTGAAAGAACATTGTCACGTCATTGCTATTGTTCATTGCTCATTCTCGAAGTGTTATCAAACTTCTGGAACAGATTCATTACACTGTATTTATAGTTATTAGGCTCTGCGTCTCAACGGTGCTAAGCTATCAAAGTGACAGACAGACATTCCGCCAAGCCGTGCTTCTCTCCCTCTCTCAGCTCCATGGCAACGAGTCATTGTCATGTGACCTATCATTAAGGTGCTAAACTGTATTAGTTGTTCTTTTATTTGCTACATTGCAGCTTTGTTCGCAATCTTGAGATACTGGTAAGATACTGTGTAAATCCTCTGTTGGCTTTTAAGCAGAAAAACATGAGGGGTATGTAACGCTATAGGTACCACAGCTAGAAGCAATTGGAGACTCATTCAGTCCTGTGTCCAATAGGACCCAAATGACCCCCAAAAAAAGTTCTTTGGAAAAGCTTGGGGAGCACACATATGATCACTGGCCTTTTTTTTTCGCTGTATGCCGGGTTGATGCCATCTCTTGGACTACTTGAGAAATGCACTCCATACCTAACCCTGATCTGATCTTTGCTCCTAACATTCACCCACACATTGACCCAACTCTCAGACTGCATGAGAGAGGTTCATATCAGCAGAGCTCCTGTTGAGGTGTCAGTATACCACTTGATTAGGCAGCGTTCATTAGCCAGTTAGTGGATCTAGCAGTATTCTTTTTTTTAAAAACATTTTTTTTGTGTGTGTCTGTTCTGTGTATCTGTTTGTTGGTTTTGCTTTACATTTTTTTTGTTCCTTTTCACAATCAGTCCTAATGCATTTGCCATGCCCCAGACTGACTGCTGCTTTTGTCTCATTGTCAGTGGCATTGACTGCTCCTTAGAATAAGAGTGGCTCATAGACCACTAGAGCTACCTATGATCCCTCCTCATGGGTATGTAAGGAGTGTATCTCCTTCTCTGTCATCTTTGGGGATGGGAATATCTGGCTAGTTCAATCTTGGTCTGGAAAAGTTTAGGCAGAGATGGTTGATAAACAAGCTTTGCTTTACCTGCTTCAGGTCATAATGCAATGCTCTACTGACACTGGCTGCTGTTGCAACTAGCTTGGTCAGTCACAGTCAATACGCAGATGATGCACCCCTCATTGGAAACTCATGGCATGATGTGGGCTTTTGACACATTACAAAAAAATTTACACATCTTGCTATGCAGGTACGCATCATAGCTTCCCTGCGTTGTTCAATATGTCTGCATTTACATACCTTGCAGAGATAGAGTAGAAACTCGTCCTAAGAGCATCTGGTTCCCACTTCATCAAGACCAAATAAGACCAGCTGCTCTCTGAAAGATTGCAACTACTACCCTGGAGTGGAATCCAGTTGAGCACAGGAAAACTCACTGACAGAGTGGATTTCTGTGGGTCAGCCCATATCCATGGGTGTGACAGCCAAAGACGAAGCGGCATTGACTGAGGCAGGCCTAGTATCGAGTGACCTGAAACCAAAGCCTGATGTTGAGGATGTTTTAAAGTTATGTATTAGAACCTCCGGGTAAACCATTACTTCGGACCCAGCAACTACACTATACCTTTGATTTCACAGAGCAGTTGAAGGATTAGATCTCCTTATGACTCTTTAGGTTAGATGCAATCTTTCTGCAGTTAGTGGGTGCATGTCATTCTGTGCAAGTGTGTGTGTGTGTGTGTGTAAGTGTGAGTATGTGTCAGTGTTTGTGTGCGTGCTTGTTTGTCTAGAAGCTTTTTTATGTGATATTTTCCAGTAAACCACGTTACTAATTAGGATCTTTTTCGATAATGAGTGCCTTAAAACCACACGTGGGTAAAGTGAAGGGGATCCACTCTTCTCTGGAAATCAAACCCACATTGGTGCAGCAAAAAAATAGAAGCAGACTGAGTAATGTTAAAGTAGGTCAAAGGTAGTGCTTAGTTGTTTTTTGCCCTGTTTATGTAAAACTATGTGTGCATCTGTGTGTGTGCCTGTGTCTGTGAGTGTGGTGTTTGATTGGATTGGAACAAGCCTAATCCAGTCTAACATAAATTGCTGTCTTGTTAAACTTTTTATGAAAACCTTTGTCTTATAAGTATCCTGGGTATGTATGACAACAAATAAAAAAAATTTAATGTAAAAAAAAATGTAAAATGTAATGAGTTTACATTCTCTCTCTCTCAAATCTTCAACATCCAACACTACAAATCTAAATTGATTACATAGACACCAAGATTGAATTATAATTCTTCCAGCACTTGAGTCTGAGAAGGATATTTTAGTGAAACATATACTTGCATATAATATGCCATTTCAGAGGTGTGATGGTAGGTTACAAGTCTTTACATAGTCCTAGGGATGCATGCACAATGGCGTGCCAGTGTGTAGGCTTATGGATAACTACTGAACATGTGTCTTTCTTGGGGAAAAAAAGCCTGTAATATGGCGCTTAAAGATGTTAAACCAGGACTGTAGTATAAAGAACTAGTCTTTGCAAACAAAGTTTTAAATCAGAGTGTGTGGCTGACCAGTTTGAGTAACTGTCTTGTTACATAATGTAATCTTAGAATGCGGTTACATAATGCTCTGAAGACCACTTCCCCGTTTTACAACAGGCAGCTGCAAATCGGAAACCTGTAAATAGTCTAGTAAAAACATAAACCTGGGGTATTTGTCTTTATTCACAAGGGCACACTATACATTTGCAACTATATGCAGTGCTCTGTAAATCTATGCAGACTGTATCAGAGATGAAGGATCACTGAAGGGGTTAATACAGTTGGGCGGAGAAAGCAGAGCGACCACAGCCCCGGAAGATGAATTGCAAATAACCTCTCTGCATTGACTTGAACAAGGAATTTTTTGTACACACATTCTGTCCCCTATTGGAGGTCGTGTATATAGACCAATGCGGCGTGCTTCATCATGCCCTACTTTAAATAATGAATGTATGCTAGTTGTCGAAAATCACCGAGTGCATAGGAAAGTATGCCCTCCATAGATGGAATGCTAATAACACCGCGAGGCTTTGTCTTCCAGGAATTCTGAAAGAACCATTTTCTTTCTTTTTCCCAAACTGTGTAACATTTTAGTAGCTTAAGATTGTTTTTATTGAAAATGGAGGCCTTCGAGGGAGCCCACGGCGGGGAGAGTGTCCTGGATTTGTCACGTTTAAATCTGAACAACCTGAATTTTGATAACCTCAGTGACAAACGGAAAAAAGAGACCAAACAATTACACTTGTGTTACAACCGCCTTACGGTGTTATCGGAGTCGATATCCTTGTTCGAGAACTTGGAATTTTTGGACATCAGCTGCAATAGAATAGCATTCATCAGCGATGATATTACTCGGCTGCCAAAACTAAGGACTTTAATCGCCAAGAACAATCGTCTAGATGAGTTTTCACTACCAAAAGAATTTGGATCGTTGCCGCTAGAAGTACTGAACTTTAGTGGGAATAGGTTTGAAGAAATACCTACCCAATTTCTTCAGCTGCAGCATCTTCAGTCTCTTTCACTGGGGGGAAACAGACTGAAAACCATTCCTGCGGAGATCGAAAATCTGACAAGGTAATTAGCTATTAACTAGTTGTGACACTTTAGTAGCCCAGGCTACATCGAAGCCAAAGTTTGCTGCGGACCTACAATTCCCCTTTGACATAATGGTGAAATTAAAGAACGAGCACATGAAGATCATGAAGTCTGTCTAGGGAGGCTGCTGTAGCTCTGTATGTTGCACATATTGTAGATTAACGTTATCCAATTTTGAGGACGTCTAGCCTTTTGCTGTATCTGTTTGTCAGGAATGTAGACATATTGCTCCTAATCATTTAGGTTACATGGGGTTATGAACCGTAAAAGCGTGATTGATGATGGAGCGACAGTCTTGAACTGATTGACCTGGTGCTTGCAGGGTTCTTGTTCTCTGGCAAACAAGGCCATAACGCTAGTGGAAAAGTCCGAGAGAAATTGAAGCCCAGCCTTTGACTGCCCAAAATAGCGCATCTTTCCCTCCTTCATCTCTCTTCATCATTCTTCCTCCCCCTGCCTACATGAGATGATGTCCATGTGTCGTTCGACTGGAAAGTCCAAAGTAACGAACTGACAAGTTTATTCAGCCTAATCTTGTGTTATAATTGCTGTAAAATAAACATTGTCCGGTGCTAAGCGCAAGTTGTCATAATCGATGTGGTCCAACAGCTTTTGTGAACGGGTGTGAGGACTAGTGTTGAGGAATATTTGTGTTGCAGTGAAGCAGGCAACCGATCCAGCTGCTGCTTTTATTGTTTTGTTTGGCCATGACTTACCATTTCACGTAGGTGTAATTACCAGCCTACCGGTAAAGATGTGAAGTTGTATTCGTCTTTATCACGTGTTTATTTTGGCTTTAGGCCTACGAAATCTGTGTCACTCATATGCTGCTGCTTAATAACGTTTACATTTTTAGTTAAACGCTAAAATGTTTTGTAAAAATTAAAAAAACATAGTTTTTGAGTTCAAAAGTCCATGCTGACTGTCTTTGCTATTGCTATTGCTTTGAGTTATGCTATAGGCTAATCAGTGGTTCATATGACGTCTAAGACACCTATCCAGAACACATTTTACATCTTCCTTATTGCTGACAGTTTATTTCATGGGCTACTCTGGCTTGCTCTATCTCTTGTTTTCCCCTTCACGTGGCACATAGTTCCAGTTATCTCTGGCTGTGTCATTAGTTCATCTCTGCTCCTGGGAGACGTGGGGTGGCACTCTAACTACATTTGTTACAGATAAGAGGATGACTCAAGATCTTTAGACTGACTAATTGCTTTTAAATGATCCTACCCTGATCTACATGTGATGCGTGTGTAAGCCACTTGCATTTGTGTATGGTTTATGGGATGGTGGCTTTAAGTAGCCTAGTGATAAGGATGTCAAGGTAGAGACTCTTTGGAGGACATTTTGATCTTGCGTCTTGACCTGAAAAGCTGTGGTCTTTTTGTGGTCAGGTGTGAATGTTTCCCCCCATGGATGCCCAGTTTGTGTTCTCTCTCTCTCTCTCTCTCAGTGTCCCCCTCTCACTCACACTCGCTCTGTCTCATCATTTATGTCATCATCTGTCTGGCTCTCTTTTTGTTGCACAATTGGCAGGGCTTAGGTGAGACTGGGGTGGACCACAGAGACCAGACGGAATGAATGAGGCGTTTTCAATGCTACTCAGATAGATAGAAAAAACAGAGGACAAAATGGCCACCTGCTTTCAGTCTCCCCCTCTTTTCCAACTCCATAGTCAATATCTCTACTAGACTTTAATTGTTCTATCCTCTCCTAAGGATGTGCATCCCTCAGGTCGACAACTTGGTGTGAACTACCCTTCATGCATATCTTAACAATAGCACCTCTGTCTTTTTGTGCTACTAGCAGTACAGTGACTTGTGACTGATGAGGAGTTTTGTGATTTGTCTACTATTGCAAACTGTGGAAAGGAAGTGAGTCTTGTTGATTTTCAGACAAGGAAATCATCTGTGTGAGCCTCTTCTTTTTTTCAAACAACCACTATTTATAAGAACTGTTGGTGGCCAGCTTTTATGAGAGTATAGGATGGAACTCTTGTGTTTCTGACACAGACAAAAGAGAAACAAAAATGTCTCTGTGAGGTTCTGGCGTTTGCTGAAGTAAGAGAATACTAAAGCATGTCCTGACCATACGCTAGTCACGTTCTTCTCTTGGTGGCAGTAGCCTTTGAACTTGGATCTGTCTGTTGCACAACCAGAACACACACACACACGCACACACTCACTTGTACTCTCAGACTCACTCTCCACCACAAATAGTGGAGTGCAAAAGTTAGCAACTATGGAATTTTCAACCATTGACCAACAGAATGTTTGTATTGTATTTTAATGTTTACTGTGAGTAGCTCTCAGCCCTTTGGATCACAACAGTGAAATAGCAAGTGAGCATAGTCAAGAGACTTTATTATAACACCTCTCAGTGTCCTGTGAACAGAGTGTGAAATTCTCTCTCCTTCCCTCCCTCTCTCTCTCTCGCTCTCTCTTTCTCCATTTCTCTTTCAAGTGACATTTGTATAAATAATTTGCTCCTAGTAATTAGTGATATACATTAATAAAGCTCTGCTCTTTGTAGTCTTGAGCTGCTGTACCTTGGAGGCAACCTCATCTCCTCCATTCCTGTGGAGCTGGCGAACCTGCCTTACCTCAGCTACCTGGTGCTATGTGACAACCGTATCCAGAGTGTTCCACCACAGCTCAACAGGTGAGTGGCTCAGCAAAAGAACAGGTCAGGGAATCTCCCAGTGACCTAGGTCACCATGACCTGCTACTGGTCAGTCATAAAAAGGCTGTTCATGTTGTGAAGGTCATGTTGTGGCCTCTGATAGGACGCATGTGACTTAAGTCAGTGTAGATAAGATAATGTGTGTTTTTAATGTGGCTCAGGTGATTTTATTTACTGTGTCATCCATGTCATCAGATGACACATCATTGTCAGACAGTCATTGTCTCTCTGTTGTTTTCATTTCCCATTTTATCCATGAATTCATTTGCATCTGTCTTGTAGACTCCACTCTCTGCGTTCCCTGAGTCTTCATAACAACCTCCTCACCTACCTGCCTCGCGAGATCCTGAGCCTGGTGCAGCTCCAGGAGCTAAGTCTCCGTGGCAACCCGCTCGTTGTGCGTTTCGTCAAGGACATGACTTACGACCCTCCGTCGCTGCTGGAGCTGGCAGGCCGGACCATTAAGTCCAGGAACCTGACTTACTCGCTGCAGGAGCTGCCCTCGCACCTGGTGACCTACCTGGACCTGGCCAGCAAGTGCCCCAATCCAAAGTGTGCAGGTGAGAAATTGTGCTGCTGCTCAGGGCGCCTGTGTGGGATGTCCCCACGAACCCTTAAGTCTTGAACTCCCAAATATTTCACTTGCATGAAGGCAGGGAGGGCCAGACTACAGCCTGGGGGTCAATTGCCCTTTGCTTTTGTTCGTTCACGGCCCGCCATGAAGTAAAAATTGAACTGTAATGTGGCCCATTCTTACATGAATCTAATATTAGATGTGCATCACACATCATAGTTTCAGTACTGTTAGAGTGACACGTTTGTCAATAGTCTCTGTTATTATTATAACATAATGTAACAAGCAGTGTAACATCACATAGAATGTTTTAGAAGGCCTGTGTATTTTCTAATCTAAAACGCAGACGCTCTTTCACCTGATATTGGTTAAAAACTTAATTTTGCATTGGCCCTTGTCTGCTTAGATTTTATGTGGCCCATAAACAGAAAAGTTTGACCACCCCTGATCTAAGGGTTCATCCTAGTGGGACTTTGGGATTTAGTCTTGAGTAATCATGAGGACATGTCAGTATACTTGTATAAGAGAGTTAAACTCTTTTATACAAGTCAATAAATCAATTAATCAATCAAACAATCAGTAAATTTAGTAATCAGTTGATTAAAGTGCTGAGTGTGAACGCAATACTGATGATTGTGTGCTTTTTTGGTTTCTGTTAGATGCCTGCTTTTATCTTGTTTCCATTCTCCCACTCTTGTTCTTTTTCTCTGCTTGTCTCTCTTATTGGCTCTGTCTCTCTGTACCTGTATGTTGCCTTTTTGTCTCACTCTTTCTGAGTGCTTCAAGGCATCTGCATTCTTCCAGAAATGATACAAGCAAAAAACCTTTCTTGCCCTATTTGTCTAAATGCTTTGAACTGCATCAGTCAGTATGAATAAGGTATGCAGTCTTTTTAACCCAATATCCTTGGTTGTCTGTCTGTCTGTATGTGTGTGTGGTTTCTATGTGCAGGAGTGTATTTTGACTCGTGTGTGCGGCATATAAAGTTTGTGGACTTCTGCGGGAAGTATCGTCTGCCCCTCATGCACTACCTGTGCTCCCCTGAGTGCACCTCTCCCTGCAGCTCCAACCCGCAGAGCGACGCCGACTCCGAGGACGAGCATAGCGTGCCAGCCGACCGCCTTCAGAGGGTCCTGCTGGGATAGCAGAGGAATGGGGAGAAAAGGGGGGCACAGGCACGGCGCCACCATGGCAACTAATCCAGCCCTGTGCTCGCCCGCATTAGGCTGACTTTATTACTTTGTCTTTCTTCCCCCCCCCACACACACACACTCACCCTCTCCTGGTCTTATATTTTCATTTCGCACTCACTCTCTCTGATATCCCAAAAGCCCAGCCTCTCACACAGAAAAACAAAACTAAACACTGGTACACGATTACTGAACTCCTTGGTCAGAATCGGACAAACTTGTATTGGTGCTATGATGTGAAGTGAAGGCAGTTTGAACCACAGTTTACAGTGGAGGTGTCGTCTGCTTGTAAGAGTGAACTTGCCTTTATCTTACATTTAGCAGAGATTTTCACACTGATGTCATGGAGTTAAACATTAAACGCCAAAACAATAATGCTACCATATGAAGGCTCCTGTATTCCTGGACTGTGAATATCCTGCTGTGTGCTACAAATGCAGGAATATATCAGTTTCTTCAAAGAAAGGCCTCTGCAGGCCCTGTCAAAGGGAATCTTTAGAGCATAAAGTTCCTGTCTGTGAGTGTTTGAAATGCACTTATATGGTCACTTTGACTATGCAGCAAAGAGGGTATCTGTCTATTTGTCCAACAGACAAATAGGTGACGAGCTGTGAATGCAATGATTTATCTACAGTCAATGAACATCTGTTTGGTTTATCTTCAAAACCTGCAGTGTTGGGCACAGGAAAATATAATATTTTTTATTATTATTTTTTGGATTCTTTTTATGAAAAATAAATCACTGAATAAATGAATAGGTTGCCCAAAGCCTGACCTGATTTTTGAGCTATCCAGATGGTTTCTGACCCACAAGTTGCTTTTTAACCTGACACTGTGCTTTTTTATGTTATGGGTGATGTCGGCCTCTGGCCAGGAGTCCTGATGTAAAGATAAGGAGCTAAATTTACACTCGCCCTGCTGCTGGCTCTCACCAACAGAGTTGTGAAATCTTTTGGCTCCACGGTCTAGATGACCTCTGAGTTTGTTACATGCTTGTGAACCTACTACACGTTAATAATAGTGACCAGTTTAGCGCTTTATAGCAGTATTTACACACACGCACACAAATAACGTGTATAATAAGCCTTCTCTTTGCCAATATGCAGGCATGTTAATTATTTAATTAAGCTCAGAAGTTTTACACTGTTGCCATCTAGTGGCAGTAGATAGGAACTCACATCTGAAAACAAATGAACAAATTGGTTTGCTCTTGTAACTATGCGTCTATATGATTTTTAAATTATTATAATGCCTTTATGCATTTCACCAAGCATTGAAGTGAGCATCATGTGAAATGTACACATATTGTTACAGTACCAGTCTAATTTGGTTTTTGGTTTTCAGGAGTGCCTAGATTGTAAGTGTCAAGAGTATATGAGACAATGTTTGCTCACTTTGCTATAACAACAAGTACTCAGTGCTATAACACTGCAAAATTATGATATTCCAGAGCAGCTGCAAAACATTTTGATGCACATTATGAATTCATGTCTAACATTTACAAATCCAGTATATTTAATGTAGCCTACTACAGTAAATAGTAAATTTCTTTACTAAAATGTGAATGTTTTTTTCCCCGGTTCTTTTATGTTACCTAGATTTTTATTAACAACTATGCAGAGACCTGAGATTGCGATTTTAGCAATTTAGCATATTTATTTATAATTAAAGAAAAAGGCTTTTATACACTTATCCATGTGAAGGAAACCTTTTTATTAGAATTATTTGACATGTATTTGCACTTTTCTTTTCTGATGTAGATTGTATAACATCCTTAATAAACGAAGACTATTGTTTGTTCTAACATGTGTCAGTTTATTTTTGTTTGTTTGATGCATCAGGCCAAAACAAAATATGATTTAGAAGACATTCTAGAGAATTACTAGAGCAGAGCCCATTTTCACTTCCATAATCCTGAGGGAATGCTCAATCTGTTCTGCTGTCACCATGGCCTAACACTGATAGGTCAGTGACAGCTGTCTGTGCAATCGTTTTGCACTGTCAGGTTGTGCACTCTACCATCAGATCCTTTTAGTAGGAACTCCGTTTACTCACTGGCATATAAGCAAGTCAGACAAAAGTACACTACAGCGAGTTCTGTGTCATCGTTGCTCAATGTGTGTGGGCTAGCCAGAAGCATTATCACTTCTATCTAGTTCCCTGTATAGGATCTTCTGATAACCAAGATTCAGAAAAAAGATTTAGTAATAGCTGAAAACACAATACTATATGAAATAGAACTGCGCTAGATATTGTTTTTTATGTATGTTTATCAGACATGGTATTTAGCCCACATATTTTCCTTAGACTGAAGCACACAGGCAGTTCAAATGATATTATGCACATCATGAACTTTATTATGAACTGTATTCATGTATTTTGCATGATTAGCTAAATGTATAAATTCAGTTTGTGTAATCATTATGTTAACAACCTTACAGCTGCACCCTCTTCAATTCTCTAACTCCACTTCTCTGTACTATTCCATCTGACTATCGAGTATTGTGTGCCTTGGATTAAATGGATTTATGTAGGTGCAGAAAAATACCTTAATTTTCATAATTTTCATTTACATTTAAATTTTCTTTTGCTGTATAGGTAAATACTGTATTTTCTGACTTTGTTCTTCTGGCTAGATGCTAATGGCTAACTAGACACTAATCTTATTGTCTGTACATGTGCTCTGTGCAATCTAATCTAAATCAACTTCTCTCTTGATTGATATGAGGGCACACTGGAGATCATAGTCAAAGGTGCTGGGTGATCTAAAACCCTGTTCTCATACCACAGAGTCAGAGGTGAACCTGCAGGAATGCTTGATTGGTGATACAATAAGAATGTACAGCCTCCTGTTTTTTTATATTGCTTTTCAAGCACAGGGTGTCACAAAGTGCTACAAAAATGCAATTGACAAGCAAGCAATTAAAAAACAACAGCAAAAACAAAAAAAGAAAAATCTTCTGTTGTGCCATCACTCCATCATCAGTCAAGCAAAAGACATTATAGGGACAGTGGTTCACAAACCTTTTTTCTGTCATTCCACACTTTATAGGGTGAGGAATTTTCAAGCCTCATCTATCTTCCCATCTTCTCATCTATCTTGACATCAAAAATTATTTATACGTTCTAAAACATTTCCTCCTTCTTCTCTGGATTTGATTCTTCTTCTTCTTCTTCTTCTTCTTCTAATAATAATAATAATAATAATAATAATAATAATAATAATGATATTCATATTATTATTAGCAGTAGTATGGTAATATTATTATTGTAGATAGGCATAAAGAAGACAAATATCCTCCTGTTTGTTGCATCTCTATTTTCCCACATTTTGAGGAACAAGGAATTAGGGTATAATAAGTGTGTAACCTGTCACTAATGCATTTTAATTACTGGTAGGCCTTTGACCTAGTCTCAGGTTCCCATTGTCTAAGTTTTATACTCACAAAGGGACATTAATACTATACTTTACTTTAAGTGTAGCCTACCTCACCATCTATTTGGCTTTGCTGTACTTAGTGTAGGCTACCTGATTGTACATTTGGTTTGGTCAGACTGTATTTTCTGTTATTCATGTACCAATGAAATACATAAAAAAGCAGACATCCACAGTCAGTCAGTGAAGACAGAGAATCTATGTGGTGTCGGTGACTGTGTCAGTGCCCCTTGACCATGAAACAGGTTCACCTGTGAACAGGTAACACCATATCTGGGCAGTGACATCATCTTGCCCTATCTGACTGCTATCTCTGTCACATACATTGTACCATCTTTAACAGTCTCATTATGAACTGATAAGGTAATCTCTACCACATTGCTCCACTACCACCAAACACACACACACATACACACACACTCGATAACTGACTACTATTGGGGTGTCTCCAGCAACACACAGGGCCTGCTGATTCAAAATGCTAGGGTTCTCACAAAAACAAAAAGAATAGAGCATATTACTTCAATTCTAAGGTCCCTTTGCAGACTCCCAGTAAGCTATAGAACTGACTTTAAAGTACTGCTGCTTGTGTACAAGTCCCTAAATGGGACAGGGCCTCTCTGATTTGTTTCAACAATATAACCTAATCAGATCTCAGATTTCAGCAGAAGGATTTGCTGGTAAAACTTGTCGTTAAAACAAAATGTGATGAAGTAATCTTTAGCTACAGTTCAGCTATGGAACCAACTCGCAGAGGACATCAAAAAGGCTCCTAATATTGGCAGTTTAAAGACCAAGCTGTTGTCAGATGGTTTCTACAAACTGATTTCTTTTAAATTTGGATCATTTATTACTTAACTTTTACTTTAATTGTATTACTTTATTTCTACTATTTTATCATTTAAAGTATGTTTTATTTTCTCTTACTCATTGTTCTTTGCCTTTATCTTTGTAAAGCACATTGAGCTGCCCTGTCTGTGCAGATTTGGTCCGACATGGGTTTGAGCTCTGTTCTTTTCTGTGGAAAGATGGTTCATTTGTGGTCTACAGCTTTGTTTTTGTTTATTTTGCCTATTTTGTTTTCTCAATAATTTTTTGTCATTTTATTTCCTAATTAAATGACCTAATTTCCTAATATTCACTGTTCTTCTTCACTGCCATTATCTATGTAAAGCACATTGAAGAACCCCTGTTTATTAAATGCGCTATACTATTTCTAAACTTCAGAGTAGAAGAGAGAGATGGGATAGAGAGTTGAGAGAGAGAGAGGGAGAGAGAGTTGAGAGAGAGAGAGAGGGAGAGAGAGTTGAGAGAGAGAGGGAGAGAGCGATTTTGTTGATTGTTAGCTTCCTTGTTGAGGCTGGGTTTATGCATTGACACTGGCAGCTGATACGGGCTGCACTTGAAGCCCTTTGCTAAGTTGATGGGTTGAGTTTTGGTGGTGTTCTCTGTGGAAGTGATGAAAAGAGCTGGGAGTTCATTTGTGCACTGAGAGTCCTCGCATTTGCATATCAACAAGTTGGTCATCTCTGAGACTGCATGCTAAAGATACTCTTTTCACCTTGGAGCTGTGGTCTCTCTCTCTCTCTCTCTCTCTGTCTCTGTGTGTGTGTGTGTTTGTGGGTGCATACACCCATCTCTTTTGTCGTTATACAATCTGGGCCACTCTTTCATTTCACAGCAAACACTACTGAGGCATGGCAACACAGATGGCTCAATTCACACACACACACACACACTCACACACACACACACTCACACACTTACACTCAAACGCACACACACCCGCACACATACATTCCTGTGTACCTCTCTTTCTCCTGTCTCTCTCGCCTGAATTGGTCCCTCTAAGATTCCATTTGTGTATGGAGCAGAGGTGCTGTTTACTCTTGTGTTTGTTTGACCACTGGCTGCGAGTGCTTGTTAGCTGTGTTGTGTTGCTGTTCTCTCCCCATAACCCCCTGCTGCTGTCCCAGCCTTCTGTCCCTTCCCTTCCCTTCCCTTCCGTCAGTCAGTCCTTTACAATGGCCTCCAATGTTTTTTGGCCATCTTCTCATCTCACGTAGGAGAAATGTACACCTCCATTCTCTCTATAATCCCCACTTCTATCTCTCTCTGTCTCTCTCTATAACCCCCTTCTATCTCTGTCTCTCTCTTTTCCTGTTGTGTAGGTCTACATACATGGCATCCCGGTTACAAAGTCAAGAGTTTCCTAGAAATCTTGTTGCCTTACCCAATGATCTGTTTCAGCTAGCACTACTTTCACAACAGCCACATTTGCTGTCCAGTACGCACATAAACTGCTCATTTTAGAAGTATATAAGATCTGTTCTATAGATTATAAAATGGTGATCTATGTTTCTATTGTTAGTATTTCAATCCAGAGTTATGTAACTTTAAAATAGTATTATCATGTTGTTTCTAAAAGCAACACAGAAACATTAGAGAATTATTTCAAGGTAATTTCAAGGGTATAAGGTAACATCAGTGTGTGTGTGTGTGTGTCTTGTGCACCCAAACATGTGTGCTGGTGTGTCGTTGATGAGGTGATTCAGTCAGCTGCAACCTGAGACACATGGGTTCATGAGAGTGTGTGATGAAACAAAACTAAGAGCAATTAGCCCAGCTCACAACACACACACACACACACACACACATACACACACACACACATGCTCTCACAAACACACTCACACACATACAAACCTTCCATTCACACTCACTTGACCAAACAACAAAACACACTGGGCAGCAAACCCCTCTCTCAAGAATCCCAACAACCTAAAAAGAAGGCTTGGACTGAGCTCACATCAGTAGTCTACAAATCTTCCAGAAGCACAGGTCAAAAACAGAGGATGGTGTCTGGTGTCAGCAGATGGTATGTGGTGATGTCCTGTCACGCATTACCCCCCGAGTGCCAAGGAGACCAATACAACAATTGAGGTGGGTACAGTTTGATCATGGCCAGCCACTGACCACATTTAAAAGTGATAAACACAGATGAATCTTTTCTCTGTAGGAGAAAAAGAATAGCAAGGAGTATTTTAAGATCTTAAGCTAAACTGAAATTGGACTTATTTGTAGGTGAGCAATAGACATATTTCAAGCTGTTTAAATTACACTAAGATGTATAAGCAACAGTGCAACAGTGTTATGACAGTGTGTAATTTTATCTGACTGGTATTTTTCAGTTTGGTGGTGAAGGGTGTGATTAATGTTAAAGTCATCAGTGAAGTTTTCTACAGGGATGATACAATTAATCCTCTCCTTGTGGTGTCATATAGCTCTTCATAAAAGAGTACCTTATGTGTGTCAAAGTGTATCTGATATGAGAACTTGTGCCTGGTTGTGCATGGTTGTACAACCAAAATATTGCCCTTCTTCATGTGGATACAGCAGATATACTGTACTGTATGTGTGTGTATGTGTGTGCGTGTGTGTACATGTCAGCAGTGTTCAGATTAAAACCTTGTCACATATAGAGTGGAACTGTACGCCCGACCACCAAGAAGTATGAATGGACCTTGTCCTTTGGGGGATTGGAGTGCGTGAAGATAATCTCTGCTTTAGTGTGATGGGGGTGACACCCACGGGGACCGAACTGTGGGGCGCCACGCTGCCGTTACATAAGATCTGATATGGCCCCGTGCTTCCACCCCAGCCACCTCCTCCCTAACACTAGAGCCACTGTAGTGGGACACTCCCCAGGGACTGGATTATACCCATTAAAGAGTGTGTATGTGTGTGTGTGTGAGAGAGAGAAAGAGAGATAGTGTTGTGTGCATTATGTAAGGCCTCTAATCTCAATTATTAGTTCCTCAAGTGTGCTAATTTGTTGTTAGTGCCAAAAAAGTTTCTTTTTGCAAAACGCATATCCCACTGAGAGAATGTATAGGCCAGTGTGTGTGTGTGTGTGTGTGTGTGTCAGAGAGAGAGAAAGGGAGAGAACAACCTCTACTATATGAAGGCCCTAATCTACATTCTGAGTTCTGTAAGGGTGACAATTTGTTGTTGGCATCATTGCCATTGCTTCCCTTGAGTCTACCATTGACCAGAGCTGGACTACAGACAGGGGGAAGCTCAACAGGTCCGAGGTGCCATTCAGGTTCAGTTCCATGGGCTCTACCCGAGTCATTTTTTTTTTTTAAAGCACACCTATGGCATCTCTGCCAATATTTACTTTGGAGAGGAATGTCACGGTTGGTTCCCCTGCATAGGCTCAGGCAGGGCTTGGCGCGGTGCTGCTTGGTGGATTTTTTGTTTGTGCATGTAGACAGAAACAGCAGTAAGCTGGATTTGCAGACAGACTGAGGCATGCCACTAGGGATTCAACGCTTTTGGGAGTGGTATTTGCCACTCACCCTTCCACAGAAAAGTCAATATCCTCTCCTCCAGTTGTGGGGGATTTTGGTCTGGCGATGCACCAGATACTCAGCATAGAATTTCAAGTTCATAGTCAAAAAGGAAATGAGGACTTAAGTGGCACAAGCCTACCTGACTTTGAAATGAGAAATATTTCATAAACTTTCTTCTTGGTTGCACAATACAGGCTCTAGCTGTGTTGAAACACTTTACTGTGGAAGGCTTGAGAGCATTCTTCCATGGTGTCTGCTCTGTACTGGGCTGATAAGCTAGATTCTGTTCAACTTTTTTTCACTTTTACATTTGCCTTGATCAGGAGAAGAAAAACAGTCAGAATTTGGTTGTCTCCAACTAAGATCTGATTTATTTTCTGTGAGACCCCCCACCACCAGCAGACATTTTGTCAAAGTCACACCATGTCTCCCTCTCGACACAGTACACGTGTCTCCACTTCTCACCACAATTCTCCATCTCGTTTGGAAGCATATTTTCAAAGCAGCCACCTTAAGTCGAGCAGAGCGGCCCACCTGAAATATTTATGCAGGCCTTCTGTCAGTCTCTATTGGAGTGCATTACAGCTGCTTTGAAGGTGAACTTGATCCCGGCCGCTGACACTGATCCTCATTCAGTGAGTGTAAAGTGAGATGCGCGTGTGCACTGCGGGGTCTCGGGACACAACACGGGCGTGTGTCAGCCGATACAGATAC
Source organism: Tenualosa thibaudeaui (assembly GCA_027481765.1). Taxonomy (NCBI): domain Eukaryota; kingdom Metazoa; phylum Chordata; class Actinopteri; order Clupeiformes; family Clupeidae; genus Tenualosa; species Tenualosa thibaudeaui. The sequence continues at coordinate 6,143,830 of JAIFZK010000010.1, read as the reverse complement.
AGTAATGGAAGACGGCAGGTAAGCAGTCTCGGCCTCTGTGATGCTGCTGCTGAAACTTTTGGAAGATTATAGTCTCAGACTTGAGTTCTTAAGAAAAGTTTATGATCTTAATGACAGAAATGCTTTTACTGCTGGGAATTCAAATGGTTTAGGGTTGGATAAGTGACATAGCTGTGGTGGAGGATCTCTGACTCGTGTGATAACTAGTGGTGCGAGACTGTAGAGTTATTTAAAGTACCACCATTACCACTACCACACCAGTACTACCATGTCATAGAAGGGAAGCCCAGACCTAGTCTTCTTCAGGTATTGATGTATGGAAGTGAACATAAGGAGTGTATACACAAATTTGCACACGCACGCACACACACAGACACCAATGGACATTTCATGTACACATACATATACACATACCTCTACACACAGACACATGCACACACAACAAAAACACACACACACTCTCTCTCTCACACACACACACACACACTCTCTCTCACACACACACACACCATGGCAACAAGCATCTTCAGACGCAGCTCTTAAATGTGGCCAGACATGTAGGGCATGAACTGGCTTTCCCAGCCACCAGTTGTGACACTGCCGCCACCACTGCTGATCACCACCAAGCCGCAGCGTACTGAGGGCCCTCAGCCTGGCACAGCACAGGATGGGTAGGGTGTGGGCAGCATGGCCCATCAGGAAACAAGCAGAGAGATGTCTTGCGTTTTCCCCTTCATGTGGTCATGGGCAGCATCTTATTGCGTGTGTGTGTGTGTGAGAGAGAGAGAGAGAGAGAGAGAGATATGTGATTTGTGGTGGGGACAAGCTTCGGAGTTTACATTTGATGACAGTGGGTGGAACGCACAATTCACAATGACAGGGCCTGTGAAATTTGGATGATGGCTTGTCTGCATGATCTGAGAAGCTCTTCTAAAGACAAATCCAAAAGTGCCTGTTACTGGTAACAAAATGCAGACACAATGCCCCTACGAGTGCCAGCACTGCTACCATTTATGACTTCATATGCAATACAAGTAATAACTGTTAGACCAATGGCCTGTGTGCTGTCACTTGGTGGTAAAGAGTGCCCTCTGCTGGGAAAAAGCAAAACCACATCAAAATCTCTTCCAATTATCATAAAACAGGTTCGTGCTGAAGAGCGCAGCTACTATTCTATTGGGTTTTATCAAGCAATAAAAAGTGGATGGTGGAAGTACTGATTTATTTTTTCTTGTGAAACATATGAGTTAAAACCTAAGCTTAAGACTCACACAGTTCTATCAAGTTTGGAATTTTATAACATTATCTCAAGGCTACAATGCAATGTAGCATTGGCCCTTTGGAAGACATCCATGATGGCAGCGTCATATTCGTGTTCATTCGTGTAAACTGGTAGATACTTTCAATACAGACCAATACTTTCGCCTTCGGTTGTCTGTTGTGTTTCTAACCCTTTCACAGCCGGCCCCGTGATTGGAAGGGAAACAGGAAAACATGTGTGGGAAACAGTTGGAAGCTGAGAATATTTCTCTTAACTAGCTTTCCACTAATGCACATGTAGATTTATGGCTATACGAATATGAAACTTTTTTTCCTGAATCACAAAGCGCTATACATTTCTCTCGTCTCTAGTTTCCACTAAATTTCTCCTGTCTTCTCGCCTTTCAGTCACCACCATCATGTATCTCTCGCTCTCTCCCTCAACCCAAACTACAGAGGCAATGACACTCCCTTGCCAGGAATGACCCCGTGTGCCGCCTCATAGCATAAATCCCCGTGAAGGTTTAATAACACCCTCCGCCTCGGTGGTTTGCGGCTGGTGGAACGACAGCTGAAGAATGTTACCTGGAGTTCGACACAGAAAAAAGACGAACGAGTCGCGCATGAAAAGACTGAGGCGCACCTTTGAACCTTTGAAATCCAGTGTAGCCTAATCATGTAGCGCCATAATCATCACTAACCTCTCTGGCTGTCGATTTGCTATGGACACATTACGTTTTTATAAACATGACTGTGTATCTTTCCACAAGACCAGCTGCGTATTTTTTGTTTGATTATTAGGTTTAGCGTTGCCCTCCCATGGTGTCATGTACTAGAGAGTCACAGCTTACATTTTGTCCCATCAACACCCTTTCCCAAGAGACAATCTCGGAGCTTATCATTTTCACACAATACATGGTTGAAATAGTCATTGAGGTCTCAACGTCATATCGTGTTATGCCAATTTCTGTTTTTCCAGTCCGATGAATTCACCACGAAACATATGATACAAGTCACCGGGTACTTCTAAACCAAATTAAAAGCGCAATAACAACATGAAAAAAAACATTTTAGTACATTTGTTTATGTTGCATAAACATCTGGCTAACGATACTGAGTGTTAGAGGTCTTTCTTATAGGCCTGGTCTGATTCAATAATCCGTCGCACTCCGGGGTGGTAAACGTGTGGCCACGAGCCTACCTTTGTACGAGATTTCTACGTATTTTCGTCCTTAGATATAGATCTCGAGTGTTTTTTTTTTTTTTTTTTTTGCAAAGCGCGAAGGAACAAACTAGTCTAGGTCTACATAGCTTATAATCTTTATGTTTTAGATATAGCAACTACATCGATTCTAGACATAGACTAGTTACGTTCATGAATGCAGCACATGGCTCATCGTCTGACCCCCCTCCGCCCCTAGCTAGTCTTCCTCCTCTTGTTGCTACCCATTAATTACTGCGCTTCTCACTCTCACACGCTCCCTCCAATTCGCTGACATTCCCCTGACTGCTCTGCACTCGAAGGACGCTGAAACCTTGGGACAAGAATCGCACCATTTAAGTGGAATTGGCTGAAACGACGAAACGCAGTGAAGTACAGTGTAGCCTGTGCACACACACACACACACAAATCTTCGGCGACTTACAACCTTGTTGGAGTACTGTTGGGGATGTAAGCGACGTGCGCATAAATGGGAGCTTATCTTTCGTTTTCTGAAACGTCCACCATGGAGAGCCAGCAGTGGAACGATACTGGAATAATTCATGCGCCAGCCTGACAAAAAAAAATACATTCGACTCAGGTAGGTTGTCTTGTTGCCAGTTTGAAGTTCAACGTACCGACCAGTTTAAGGTACCAAAGCAAACTACTATCCAAATCCATATGATTTTTGCCTTGACAATAGTGCTTTCGTGAGATGAAATACAATTTAGGTGACAAAATGTAACGAAATGTGATACTGTATTTCAAAACAGTTTATCGAATGTGTATCTTAATCAATGCGTTATTTGGAAGACATTGTTAACATGTCGTGCCCCTTGTTTATTATTTAACATAATAATTTGTATAATGTAGTGCCAGTGATACTTAGATTTACATGAATGACTTTAACTGATGGTTAGAGGAGCGCAATGAGCAGGGCAGCCATCGGCACTGGCTCAAAAGTGACCGCCCATGGCGTGTGCCATGTGGGGTTCAATGGTAGCGCTTTCATGTCCTTGGTCAAAAGATCAACTTTCCCCTCATTGGTTACCACGGAGTCCGAGCGAGTTTATGGGGGGTATACTAATAAGTGGCATTCTTAAACTTGATCAGCTTAGATTAAATTGCTAAACGGATTACAGGGTGAGGAGGAATGTTTCAATATTATCCGCCCTCAAACACTGGCCAAGCTTTGTACAATCGCTGTAATTGCAGCATTTTATTAGGAACTATAACGGCGACCCTTTTGTAATCTTAAAAAGAGAGATTTTTATTTTGCCAGGAAACAATGACGATTGGAATTAGGAACTTCATTAAGAAGGGAGTTACATTAATAAAAGAATGTCAAGTCAATGCCTTTATTGTGTGTAACTGGGGCCTCGACCTTTGTGGTCATCGCACAGTGGTATGTTCTTTCCTAAAGGCTATAACTTTAGTTTAAGTACTTTAGTACAATCCAGCAAGATGGATTATTGGATTGTCTCAAATATAGAGAGCCGTAGACAGACGTAGAGAACAATGCAAGACCAGAGTGGGGCATTCGGGGTTCTTCCTCTAACCGGTGCCCCAGAATACAGGACATTTTCCAAGTTAGTTTAACCCTTAAAATTTTGCCTTCCGACTTAAATACACTTTACGCAGATGTTCCAGGTTTTGACTAATAGGCCTATTTCCCCAAATAACTGCGCTATTTGTAGTAGTGTCGCACACGTAATACACTGTAAATTATTATGACCGTATAATTTCTTGAAAATGTGTGAAAAGTGCAAACCTGCTATAAAATCAGCACAACACCCTCCCGTGTAGTGGCGACCCCCTGAACTCTCACTTGAGAGAACTGTTGAAGGATGCTGAGGCACAGGCAGACTGTAGCCTTCCTCTGCTGTTGCTGGCAGTGAAATCACAGAGGAAATGGGTCCCTCCTTAGCTCGCTTTGGCTGTTGTTGCTAGGTATTTAGTGACCTTTCACCTTGTGAAGCTCTGTTTTCCAAAGCGCCCGGAGTTTGTGACAGCCCAGCACGCTTCACAAGCGGCTCTCGGTGGGCGGCAGGGACCTGCGCTGTCTGTTGAAACTCTCCCACGTGAACGCAAGAGCGCTCTGAGTGAAAAATGGTCGGAAATGCTTCTCTCCGCCGGTTATGCCTGCAGGAAGCAGTAAACGACAGATCTAAAATGGGAAAGATGACAATACAACTCGAGGAAGGAATTGTAGGCATTTCCAAAGTGCATTGTTTGAGTAGTCCAATAGCCAGAAAAGCATAGCCTTAATCCTGTCAACAAAGCAAAAGTTATTCATTGCACATTGAAGTTATGACTACCTCTGGGCTGTTGTAAAATGTTTGCAGTACAGTAGCAGTTGTATTCGTTGCTGTTTATAGCTCGTCCAGACAGAGACAATTTTCGTGACAATGTTTCTTCTGTTATTCCTCCACACCTCTCAGAGCTTGAAAGACATGCATTCAAAAGTAATATACCTTCCATGTCAGGTGTGTAGAAGTTCTGTTGGTCAGGCCTAATTTTATTTCTCTTGGCATTTAGAAATATCTGTAACCTTCTGTGACACTTTCATATCAGTGGGTGACCTTAAGACTGCTTAAAGGTCCTCTTCCTCTGTAAATTCTGTCTGATTCTGTCAATGTGTGTAAAGGATGATTTTATAATGCTCAGTCAAATGACTCCCTCTCTCTCTCTCTCTCTCTCTCTGTGTGTGTGTGTGTGTGTGTGTGTGAGCAGTGTTGTACAAAGTACCGAAAGTCCCACTTGAGTAAAAGTACAGAGACCCTACCAAACCTTTACTTTGGTAGAAGTTCAAGTCAACCACTAGCATGTTACTCAAGTAAAAGTCTTAAAGTATCCCGTATTTACTATACTTAAGTACAATAAGTAATCTATAATTAAATGTACTGAAAGTAAAAGTACGCGTAGACTAGAAAAGTCTGTTTAAAACATGTAGCTTATAACAAACTTCAACTAAATTGTGCCTATATCACATCTACAGGTTTAATGGAGAATTTGTTGCTTGCACTCATCCAATGACGTCGCCTTCCCCAAAACTTTGTTGCAGTCACTCAACTGATGACCAATTGAAAGTGTAGTGGAGTAAAATTATGCAATTAACTCAGGAAATATAGTGAAGTAGAAGCAAAAGTTGGCAGATTTTTTACAACTCATATAAAGTATAGGTACTCCAAAAACATACTTAGTACTTAGTTACTATACAAGTCAGTGTGTTTGTGTGTCTGTGAGAGAGAGAGAGAGAGAGTCTGTGTGTGTTTGTATTTATGACAGAGTAACTGACTGTCTGGATCATTTGTCTGTGGAAATGTCTGTAAAAACACTTTTTTATTGGGCTGTACACTAATACACTAATATGAGGCTTACTCATACACACACACATACACACAAACACTGACAGGTGCAAGGCCTCTGATCAAAAAAAAAAAGCAAAACATCACAGTCATCAAAGGTTAGTCAGTGGTAAACAGTCACGCATTTCTCTTTGTCACAGGCAAGACACCCCATAATCATTTACTCATATCAGACTAGTTCACCACCACTCTTGCTTTCTCTCTATCTCTGTCTCTCTGTCTTTCTCACACAAACACACACACATAGTCATCTTGCCTCAGGACTGAAGTGTCACAGGAAAACACTATTAGGATCCACCTCACTACATCCTGGAGAGGTCGCTGAGGGTCAACTCTACATGACTGACCCAGGAAAATTGACGTAAAAAGTCACAAAGTCAAACCAGGCATTGTCCAAGCCCTTGGTTCTACATGTAGGGTCTCATGGTTCAACCTGCTGGGAGAGCTGCCCAAGATGGATTAGAAATCACATACGTTGGTTTGGATAGATAGATCTTCTAATGAAATTTCATTTGAAAGCAACTGAATGCTAGGCGGTGGTAGCGTAGTGTACAAGTAGCCTGAAAGGTTGTGGGTTCAAATCCCAGCTGCTCTTGTTGTGCCCCTCCAAGTTGCTCTAGGGGAGATTCCTGGGCAATTGATAGTTGACAAAATGTAAGTTGCTTTGGATAAAAGCATCTGCTAAATGTAAATGAATTATAGCTGCAGTTCAGTTGCTGATGGATAGAAGAAATACTGTGCTGGGTTATATGGTCTTCATTTGCTGAAAGTTGTTCAGGATGACTAAAGAAGCAATCTGGTGTGAATCAATCACACCAGATTTCTTTTCCTCTGTGATTTCACTGCCAGCAACAGCAGAGGAAGGCTACAGTCTGACTGTGCCTCAGCACCCAACAGTTCTCACAAGTGAGCGTTCAGGGGGTCGCCACTACATGGGAGGGTGTTGTGTTGTAGTAACTACATTTATAGCAGGTTTGCACTTTTCACACATTTTCAAGAAATTATACGGTCGTAATAATTTACAGTGTATTACGTGTGCGTCACTACTCAATCACACCAGATTTCTCCACTGCTGTCTGAGGACACAGAGTGCTATTGGTAGGAAAAAAAGAGAAATGTTAATACATCATACACTAAATAGCGATTCGACAGGTAACACTAACTGAATGGGGCACAGAGACTCACTTTCAGTTTCATTTTGTTATGTCCCATTCAGTTAACGTTAGTTATCAGTTCAGATTTTTTGGTTCTGGTCTTACAGACAGCACTTGGTGACCTCAAACAACAGGGCTATTGATTGATTCACACTGGATTTCCCCTTAAGTTATGTTTGTATAGGATGTAAATATGCATCCAAAAACAAACCCCCAAAACACACACAGTCTTTCCAAGAGGCACACAATGCTTGTGACTTACTTCACAGGGGGAAATCGTGGTAGAAAAATCATGGTATCAGTACAGTATGTAAAAAAGCCTTTTGTTAAGTAGCCATAATGAATTTATGTACAGTGGTGGGGGTTTACTATAAATGTACTCTTGTTTGTACTCTGTTTTCTGCTACTCCTTAGGAAGATTTCTCCACCTGTCTCATTCACTCACTCACCTGTTGATTCACAAACTTGTTTTGCTGTAGTGAGTGGTTGTAGCCTATTTATTATTTGATGAATACACTGACGCAGACACACACTCACACAGACACACATGCATATGCAGTGACAGAAAAAGACACTCACACACTCATGTACTTTCTTTCTCCTGGGTAGCTCCCAGTCTGTCTTCTCCCAGACACTACTCACACAGACAAACACTCTACTCTACCTCACCACAATCAGACACCAGAGCACTCTGTCACCAGAGTAGAGTCACACCTTTGAGTCATTCATGTAGAGATGTACAGACACTACAGCACAGACATCCCCTATGCCCCCCAATACCCTCCAAGCACAAACTCTCAGCTGTGCCACATAAACTCAGGCATTCATATTTCCAGCAGCGCGGGTGTTTGTCGTGGTTACACCCATCCACAAGCATTGAAAGGGGCAAAAGTGATGATTAGTGCTGTGGCAAGAGCGAGAGAAAGAAAGAAAGAAAGAGAGAGAGAGAGAGTCAGTTAACTGAGCATTATAAAATAAGAGGAAGAACAAGAGAGGGGGAATCAGGTGATGTCACGGTACGCTGAACACTTTTCCCGTCAGCAGTGACATGTTGGTACAGCACTTGCCACACTCATAAAAGTGCTAGAAGGTGTGTGTGTGTGTATTTGTCTATGTCTGGCATTGTCTACGTGTGTGTGTGTGTGTCTGTTCCTACATGTGAAGCTATTTCCATGACTATTCTCCTCAAGCATGCTTTGGATAGTTTTTTGGAGAGTTTTGGGCAACACATACACAAACGTACCCATGCAAACATAACCATACGGTACAAGCACATGATCACAAAGGTTAGAACTATTAACTATAGAACTATGGTAGGGTGTGGGTTTTGAAACAGTGAGACTTGTCTCTCAAGGTGCTAAAGGAACACTTGACTCTCGCTTTGATAGCCTACTGTAACAAGAATGCTGCACTTGGATTAGTGGAGTATTTTGAAACTTTTTTACTAAACATCAGTAGCATCTTCTGACTCTTGGCTATCATCAGGTCACAAATAAACTGGAATGGGGTTCATGTACACTTCCAGACTGTACATTTATACGTTTTGTATGCAGAGTGCAGTAGTCTCTGTGATGGCCATTAAAGGTAGCCTACAGCACAGAAGCGTGTGAGACTTGTCAGAGAATAAGTTGTTTGCACCTCTGCCTATTTGGAGTAGCTTTTTGACTCTGACCCAAGAGGTCTTTTGCCACATAAAAGATGCATTTCCCATGACCTTCAACCATATCCTCCCACCCTGGCTTGATTTGTGGTCTCTGGACGCTGCATTCATAAGTGCTGCCAAATTTGCTTTCAATTAGCAATGAAAGTGATATTGCTCAAAACAATGCTTCCTTCCTCCAAATCAGGCATTGTCCAGGCCCTTGATTCGACACTTAGGGGACTGGGACTGCTGATCTAGATGGGCTAGTTGGCAGATGGGCTAGATGGGCAGTTTCTCAAACTGTGGGGACACGTCAGGTGGGGCGCAAGATGTAATTAACAATCATTATTTTCTGTCAGATTATTCGCGGAGTTTTGGTCACACAGACAGCATACACATATCAGGTGAAACTACACAAGCCGAACATCCCAGAAATCACATTTGTGCAATGAAATGGGAATAAAATATGAAAATGTATAAAATTTTCTGTCAGTATGTATTTTTAAGGAGTAAGATATTTCTGGCATGCCTCCTATGGCGTATATCTGCAAGGTACAAAGTACAAGTAAATATACAAGGTTATAAGAAACAAAGGCAAAAGACTAAGGCTGATGTAAGGCATATGCAAGTAGTGTCACATCAAACAATGTATCAAATCAAACAAGTAAAAAAACAGATATATGTGTAGATGGACCTTATGATGGCAGAGATAAGAGCTTGAAAGTAAAGGCAGTGAAATTACCCTCAAAGTATAGGGGTTGTTGGGTTAAATGCTTCATTATGAGTGAGAAGTGAATCTTAAAAACAAGAATTATGTGAATCAAAATGCCAGATAATCTAAGAATGGACCTATTTTCCTAATATTTTTTGAGATAATAATTTTTGAGAATGACTGGGTTAGTGCAAGAGAGTTTAGTATGATCCCCCTGGTGGTAGGTCATGGTAGTGATATAGCGGGCTGGAGGGGTTGTGGTGCTTTGGCACCTACAGTAATGGTGACATGATAACCTTAGATGGCCTATGGCTGATTCAAAACTAACAAAGAAAAGTGGTGGCATGTTGCAAATCAGACAGACAAAGTTTAGAAACAAATACTCTGCTTCTGTTAAGAGTTCTCAGGTATGTTGTCAGAAAAGTCCTAGTGATATTCATACAACTATGTGCATTATTAAGAGACAAGATGGTTCACCCAAGCTTTGAGTAAATTAGAGGAAAAGACAAAAGGTTACACCAGATTCTCTGTGCTCAATAGATGTTTCTGAAAAGCCATCCCACTAATGGAAATGAACTACTGTTGAAGGTAATATATGTAGTATGCATTATGCAGGTAGCATGGAAATCAGAAATTCAGAAATAGCAAATGTGTGGGCATTTATTGTACATTTTGGAATTTTTTTTAATGTTGCACATATTGCACATTTATTAATTTATTTTTGTGTGCACATGTGCCTGTGTGTGTGTGTGTGTGTGCGCGCGTGTGTTTGTGTGTGTTGGGTGTGTGCATGCATTTGTGTCTGTTGATGTGTCTCCAAAGCAGGATGTGTGTGCATGTATGTAAGCTGAGGGTGTAGCAGGTGTAGTCATGCAGTCCGGGCCAAACTGCAGCTCAGAGTGTGTGTCTGGAGTGTGTTACATTCACCCAAGACTCAGCAGCCAGGATGGCTGGGACATACTGCAGCGACTGTGCACCCTCTCTACTGGGGTAAACACACACACACATAGTTTTACTTATAACAGAAGTATCTAACTATATGAAAAACTGCACAGTGACTATTCAATAAAATCATTTTGAGCTCCATATGTATAATTTTTAAAACTTATGTGTGTGTGTGTGTGTGTTTGTGTGCAGTCGGTGGTGGAGGTGCAGGGACGTTCTCTGTCTCCGGTGCTGTGTGCTGTGGTGTGGACGCTGCTCTCTTGTGGTATCCTACTGGCAATCTTCTTCCTCATCTTCACCCTGCGCTTCAGGAACAACAGGTGAGACACACACACACACTTCTCCCTTCCTCTCTCTCTCGCTCTCTCTGTTTCTCTCCCTTCCTCTGGCTCGCTATATCTCTTGGTTTCTACTGGTCTCTGGTTTCTTCCATTCCTTTATTCATTGGTCTTGATCTCTTCCTGTTTTCTGTCATTTGTAGTCTCTCTATCTGTCTCTTTCTCTCTCTCTCTCTCTCCCTCTCTCTCCCAATGTCATATTCCTCTGTGAGTCTTAAGAATGTCTCTGTGTTTATCTGTGTGTGTGTGTATCAGGATCGTGAAGATGTCCAGTCCCAATCTGAATGTACTGACCCTGTGTGGAAGCATTCTGACCTACAGCAGTGGTTTCCTATTTGCCATTGAAGAGAGGGCACTGATGCAGGGAGTGGCACCCAGAGCAGTACTACAGGTACAAATACATTCATGCACACTAATGTATGTAAATGTAAATGTAATGTAAATGCACTAACACACACACACACACACACACACACACACACACACAAAAACTACACTCACTCTACCCAGGACCTCCCAGCTAGCAGCTAGGCACAAGGGCCTCTAGAAGTTAACCTCCTTGCACACACACACACACACACACACACACACACACACACACACACACACACACACACACAGTATATTGTCACAAGGAACCGCTGAAGCAACTGATGTCTCACCGAGTTTAAATAAGGCTAGGTATCAGCTGAAAGGCCAAACCCACACTCTGTGTGGCTTATTGTCTTGTTCGTTGGTACCTGATGCACGCCCTGCCCTCACTGTGTGTTGTTCTCTCCAAAGCAGGCTTAGGGGTTTGCTGTTAGCTCAACAGAGAGGACTTTTAAACTGTTTCACAGGATTATACATTTAATTCAGACCTAAGAGTGTAGTGTTGGAAATTGGCATCTCTAAGCTTTGGCAATGGTACCATGTGGGCTGAGTCAAACAGAGGCTTAGAGCAGACATAGTGAAATAACTGGGAACACTTTATCCTTGATGAGCTTTGAACTGTAGCTCTTTTTTTCTTAGAAATCTTCACACACATTGTTTTCTTTTTGGGGCAAATAGACCATCACAACCACTATCACTTGATATTGTGAGGTCTCCATTAAGTCTCCTTTGACTTGTCAATCACTCTGCATATACTAGTTTGGACCGGGCCATTTAGAAAAGAGAGGTGTCATTTCAGAGAGTACTAGTAAAGCAATACAAAGGAAAAATCAAAATTTCTGCCCATTGGTTAGAATACCACTTAGCACTGGACAGTACTTATTTAGTCCAATGACCTATGACCCAAAAGGTCATGATCCTATCTGATCAACACACTTGACTTAGTTATCATAGTTACATAGTATTGCATTATCTGAGCACATGTTGGCAAGTAGCATCAGAGTGAGTTTAAAGCCATTATTTCAGTTAAAAGAACACCATAGCACTACTTTACATGACCTTACCCAATAAACAACATTGATACATGTAGGCATATCAAGTATTAACATTATGAAGAGTTCTGGGCATGCATTGGCAGCGCCATAGTTTACTATAAGTTGATCAAAATGAGTTTGAAGCCATTATTGGTTAGGTAAAGGAACAGCATGGCGCTACTTTACTGTGTGTTCATACCAAGAGGGACTAAAGCTGACTAAAGAGCGACACAAGTGACGAATGTGACAAAAACGCTGAGCGACAAAAACGATGAGCAACAAAAACGATAAGCGACAAAACTAGAGTGACTAAAAGAAGTTAAAAACCCCTCAACCTTATGCAAATGAGTTATGACGTGTTTCTGCTTCGTGTTTCAGTCAGCAGTGTGGACTGAGCATCTGAAATGGAGAGGCTGCAGCATGTCTGTGGTCTTCTTCAATGTTTGTGATGATGACCATGCTTCCTGTCTGTTCCCATCAGGTTCGGATTTGGACGTTGTGTATTGGGACCACACTGGTGTTCGGGCCCATCCTGGGGAAAACCTGGCGTCTATATCGTGTCTTCACTCAGCGCATTCCAGACAAAAGAGTGGTGCGTTCTTCTGCATGACAGGAAATTATTGACTTACTGTATGTGTAACAGTTAACTCTTGATGGTGCAGATATTCAGGCACACACACACACACACACACACACACACACACACACACACACACACACACACGTAAACATATCCACACACACACCACATATTTTTTTATTTAGAGGGTACTGAGGTGTGTGATTGTCTTCCAGATCATCAGAGACATCCAGCTGATGGGTCTGGTGCTGCTACTGATTCTAGTGGACATTTTGGTTCTGGGCACATGGGGCTTAGCCGACCCAATCAAATGTGCACGCTCAGTTGGAGCAGTAGTCAAGGTACTGAGCACAGATGTCCTGTGGGTCTACAAAGCGAGTCTACACAGTGCGGGTCTCTACACCGTCTCTTTATTAAACCTAATTTCATAGAATCTGTCAGTATTTATTAACTGGAAGAATATCTTATATGTGACAGAGATGAAGCTTTTTTGCCACATGAATTCAGTCCAGTTCTATATTTACTAGTATTTATTTCTATATGTGGTATATTTCAATCTGTTTTGTTTGCTTTCATTTTTTTATTTTGAAGTGTTAGTCAAAGACAGGCCTAATCTACTTTGGGGAACCCATACATGTCTCTGTATTTGGTCCAGGTGGTGGAGACGGATGTGTCTTACTCTCTGTCCCAGCTGGACTCCTGCTCATCCCAGTACTCAGATCTCTGGGTCATTCTCCTCTATGTCCTCAAGGTGGGCAACCACTCTCTCAATGTTTCAAAACAATCAGTAGGCTTAGGATACAGGCATTGTTAGAGGATATGTCTCATGTATGCTAAGCCTTGCTAACATGCTAAAATGTTTTCACCATCAAAACCGCCACGAGATCAGTATGAGCTAGCCATGTGGGATACTTCACATTACTTCACATACAAATTGTGCTAATTGTTATGCTTAAAAGGTTTTTTCTTTTGATCATTGTTTCTATAGGGCAGTCTCATCCTCTATGGGACTTACCTGGCGGGCCTGACCAGTAATGTTAGTCTGCCCCCAGTCAATCAGTCCCTGACCATCATGACTGCCGTATGTCTGGTCACCATGTCATCAGCGGTGGCTGTTCCGGTGTCGCGGTACCTCCAAGGCTGGCCAAACGTGGTCTACAGCGTGCTGTCAGGAGCCATCTTCATCTGTACATTGGCCATCAACTGTCTGCTGTATGTCCCACAGGTGAGTGCATGGTAAAAACAGAAGAGCTAAGAAAAAAAAGTCAATGAATTACAGCTATCAAGGGGGTGCCATTATATGTTGATGGCATCATGATGCTTTGGTCATAAAAAGAGAACAGCAGTGTTTTAACTGTGGAAATCAACTGTTTGTAGTTCGTTCTTTAGAGGCACTGAATTGGAGGGACCATGGGAGTGTGCATATGTCACTCATTTCAAGAAGACACACACACACTTAAATAAACTGAGTGAGGCAATAGAATATTGGAAAAACAGAAAAACATGGGACCAGAAACCCTCTTTGCTCTGTTTGTTTCTTAGAAGCTAGCATTACACACCTCTTCCACTCTTTGACAGACAGTGAAATATAAATAAATCTCATCCATGGAGTATAGTTCAATGATAATTGGGCCTTTCAGTAGATGTAAGGTCTTTGGAAAGAGCCAGCCTCTTCATGCTTCCTCAGTGAAAAAATGCTTGGAGATAATGCCTGAATTGAAAATCAATAATGACCTGCACTGCTAGCAATTTTTACACTTGTGTGTGTGTTTGTTTGTGTGTGTGTGTGTGTGCATTTTGGCAGTGTATTGGGTTGGCCTTGAGTGTTTTTAAGGAGGAATCTGCTCTGGGTTGGGCTGTGTAATCGATGCAGCGACCTCAGCAAAGAGCAGGTTGGAACCGCTGAGTCATAGTCTTTTAGCAATGTGAAAGGGAAGGGTAGGAAAGCTGGTGGAATGGGGTAGGGGTGGAGTTGGGGGGGTCACCTAAATGATGGCTGCCAGGGTGAGCTCTGTATTCTGTTAATGTAGGAGCTTCAGCTCCTAACGGACCAATCACCATTGACACCATTTATCACCACTATTTTGTCCTTATCACATTATTGTCCTTATCATCCTCTCTAATTTCTTGAAATGTACAGTCTGCGTCTATATTTACTAGAAAAGTGTCTCACCCATACAAGGTGTTAATTGTCAATTCTGTCTTGGACCAATGTAGCTTTTCAAAAGCAAACAGAGCAATTCCTGTGATGAAATTAGCCTAATGTGGAATCCCTGAAGTCCAATGCAGAATGAGAGTGACAACAAGCTAATGAAAAAGAGGGAGAGAGAGAGAGAGAGAGAGACTGCGTGACTGTGGTGGAATGGCTCAGGAAAGCAGGAAAATATTATCAGTTATAGTTATCAGGCCAGCTGAATTTTCCATTTGTGCTGGGTGAACAGAGATTTAGTGGTCAGACTATTTCAGCGAGAGAGAGAATAAAGACTGAGGCATAGTCAACAGACAGATTGACAAAGATATTATATCTAGGGTATCATTTTTTAATTATTTGTTTGGTTGATTGTTTTTAGGTTGGGCATGTATAGTCTGTGTGTTGTGTGACCTGTTGTGTCTGTGTGACCCTGAGTCTGGCTAATAAAAGTGATGATGGTGATTATTAGAAAGAGAGAGAGAAAGAAAGAGAGAGAAGGTAAAGGGTGTATGGTTGCTGATAGAAATATTTGATTTAAAATGAGCGAGAGAGTGTGAGAGAGAAAGAAAGGAAGTGTGTGTAGCCATGTGAGGCTAAGAGAGGGAGGGGGAAGAGGGAAGGGAGCAGTGCATCTGGCTGAGTGACTGTCTAGTCTCGGCTAGGCTGGGCTGAGCTGAGCGGTATGGAGCTGAACTGAGCACACTAGACCAGAGTGGAGCCGACTGACGGACTGACTCACCCAAACACAAACACTGCAGGCACAAAGAGCACACAGGTGGAGAAATTCAAACGCACTCCACTCTCAGGAGCTGACTAACGCTGAGCAAACCTGCCCCTCTATGTGTGTGTGCGCGCTTGCATGTGTGTGTGTCTGTGTGATGCATATCTAAATGACTTGTTTTATCTGTCTGAGCTTGTGCTTGTGCTTGTGCTCCTGTGTTTTGGTGTGTCTTTGTTAAGAAGACATACTATGTAAAATTTGATGTAAAGAGGAATAAGTGAGCTGATACAAGTAAAGGGGTTAATGCAAAAAGGGTATGCTTTATGGGATAGTGTGTGTGTGTGTGTGTGTGTGTGTGTGTGTGTGTGTGTGTGTGTGTGTGTGTGTGTGTGTGTGTGTGTGATGACATTAACACTACGGCATGCACAGGAAGAGGTGGGAGGAAGTGTGTGGAACAAAGAATAATGCTCACTCAAACACACACACACACACACACACACAAACACACACCTTTCATCTTGTTATCGCTTCCTTCCATGGCTCAGGCAGTGGGACATGTGGGCAGGCACAACAGCCTTCATCGCCCCATCTCAGTATTGTGACGCCAGTGGAACCTCATTTAACACCCACTAAAGGTTTTCACATGCTGATCCACTGCCCATAACAAACTCAGTTAAATCAACATGCAGCTTTTCTACCAAAAAGGTGACAGCCTCATACTCTATTTGATGCTACAGTGATTTATAGTCTCTGGCAATGAATTGCCAATGTGTGCCTGGAATTGCACCTGTCAGTTTTTAAGGCCTGATGTAATTGGGTAACATCTCAAAGCTAAATTGAACAGTAACAACAAGGTTTTGGATATCAATTTTTCCATCATAGTCAGTTAATGTTTTTTGGTTAAATTTCAACATACTGGGCAATGATATAGTGCCAGGGGAGTGTCCAACTTGTCTAAAGCTGTTGAAACAACGTTACATATTGCAGGCAATCAGGGCATGCATCAACAATGTCATAGACTGCATTCTCTTATTGTAGGACAGTGTGGCATCAAAATGAGTTTAAACTCAAATGCCAAAGGCACACCAGGCAGCGTCTTTAGGTTAATTTACCAGCTTTGTAATCTCTTTGATGATTAAATGGGTCATTACAGGGCTGCCTCTAACATACATTCTGGCATTATTATACTTGCATGATCATAAACAGCTGATGTTAAATGAAACCAAAACTGAATGAAACTAAAATCTATTACCTTGCCAGCCAACATAACTACAAAAATGATCATTGCTGATTCCTATTCTTTTATTTGCAAACAAATCCACATGGATTGTTGAGAATGTACAACGTTGTTAAATTGTAGACAGACACTATCACAATCATATATCAGGAAAGCAAGGCTCTGTGTTCTACATTTAATCTGTAGCCTAGCAGATGTGCTCAAATGTAATTGTTTATTAGTTGTTCAGTAGCAGGAAATGTTCACATGGAGAATTTCGATTACTGCCAAACTTTCAGTATAGCGATAAATCACAGGTCTGAAGTGCTACTAGTATTGCCTATAAATAGGGGAACTAAATGTAGCTCAGTGGCCACTCCTGTAGTTCAACCAGCTGAACGTGTTAGTAGTGATAAGAGAACAAGGTCTTGCAGTGTGGAAGGCAGGGCTTTTCTACAGGTGTAAACTAATCCTCTTTTAATTATAGGCATTTGGCTAATTTTATAGGCCTGCAAGAGTGAGTCAGCACATAAAAATTGTTTTATTAACCTAATCAAAGTAGTCTATTTCCATTTTTACGAACCCTCCATATAAAAATATTAATGACTAAATGTCTGCTCTTCCTCAGACTCCAAACTGGTAATTTAAACCAGCATATTAATCGTGGTCCTCCAAATGCTAAAACAGCTTATTAATCATTCTACCATGTAAAGCTTGAACATGCAAATATTGAAAAAAGAAGCAAAGATTGGCATCACCATCTGCTCTCTCTCACTCAAAGTGCATTAGCACTCTTTATAAACCCTTTATGAACTTCTTACATCTATGTTATCTCTGTCCTCATGTCTTCACAGAGCAAGTATAGCCCTTAATAACTCCTTTATTAACTTTTTAACGCCTGTGTGTGCCTTTGTGCAGTTGACCCAGTGGAGGCAGTTTGAGGAGGAGATGAACCCCAACCCGAGTCAGATGTCCAAGTACTTCAGCAGCCCCAGCAGAAGCCTGCGCTCCATGTACAGTGAGGACGAGATCTACTACCTGCTGGGGGAAAACACCTCCATGAAGCGGCTCCTCAATGAGGTAGACTGAGCTCAGTGTGGATTAAATACATAATATACAAGACAAAACATACAAGATTTACATGGTGCTTTTTATTGAAAAAATGGCACTTACTATGATTTAATTATGAAGCCATGATATATAACTAGCATCAGACGCTGCTTTGTGTCTCAGGCTTTTTTATGCGACCAATTAAAGGTAGGGTAAGCAATGCTAAGTGATTTCAAAACACATTTAGAGAAGATATTTACTTATGATCAGCTAGCTCCTGTCCCTCAAAACAATAATTAAAACACACAGTGGAGTTTATTTGGCAGAGAAGGGAGGGGTGAGATACCTCTCTTGTGTGTGTTTTTTTTTTTTGTATCTTGAATTATTATTACAAAACTTAAAGATAAAAATAAACGAAATGTAATGTCATCCAGCATCATTTACCCTTATTTAAATCCCTCCCCGTTGTTAACAAATCCATGAGAAAACATCTTAGGCACAATAGCAACACTCACAGAGGACTCAAGGACTTCAGATGTGCTGTTATTTTAGGTCTCAAAGCAACTTTTAATTTGTTTCACAAAAGCTAAAGACCACACCTTTAAAGGTTTTCATCTCACTCCCAGTCAGTCACGCAATGCATTGTTGAATCCTTATACTTTTGGCCACCTTTTTTTGTTTATATTCCAAAACACTAATGTTCCTTACATGTAGGCAATGATGGCTAATCTTTCATTACACCTGAAACCAGCAAATAATTGCGTGTGCGGAATATGGTGAGATGTGCATTTTGTGGTGCTGAGTCAGCTCATCTCAATTGCCTGTGTGAGTGTGGTGCAAAGAGAAGTGGACTGCTGAGCTCTATGCAGGCCTGAGGCTGTTTGAGCAGAGCTAGGAGACATCCAGACAAAACATGCCCCGGTATTGGGCGTGAGTGTGTGTGTGTGTGTGTGTAACCAATAGAATGTGTTACTCATGTGTTTAAGCGCTTTGATGTTTGAAGGGATTTCCAAAATGTGTGGTTTCACATGTTCTCTGAATGAAGTTGTCTTTGTCTTTTTTAAAGCCCTGTCTTTTAAACTCTCTCTCTCTATAACTGACACACAACACACACCTTACACACACACACACACACACACTGAAAGAGTTAGAGAGAGAGAGGGAGAGAGAAAAAGATAGAGACAGAGAAATACAATGATTTATTGATTTTGCACTGTGTATTTGGCTTGGGTAGCAAATTAGTTTATTCAGTTCTCTCACAATCTAACTCCTCTTTACTCTTGTTTCTGTCTGCATTGCAGAAGAATGCAGTGATTGACAGTCTGCAAGAGCAAGTGAACAACGCCAAGGACAAACTCCTGAAGCTCATGTCTGTGGGCCACCCCCCTGTGGATGGTGAGATGGACTCATCCAACACCAACCTCAACTCCTGCTCCACTCAGACCACAGGGGTACAGCCCGACATGCCCACCACCTCGCCCCCCTCTCCCGAGAGTGAGACGATCATCCCTCTGCCCCTGGCCCTGCCAGCCTCCCCTCCACCATATGTATCCCCACCCCCTGTGCCAACCTCTGCCTTGGCACAACCTGCTGGTACGTCTGCAAGCAATGAGTGCTTTTCCTTGTGCCCACCACCACATCATTCTCATCCTGATCCCCTCTCTCCTAACTCTGATGTTGGTGCTTCCCAAGGTTCCCATAACAACCAAAGGAGGGCAGTGTTGGCACCTGAGAGACTGAGCTGTTCTCATGATGTGCCGTCCAAACCCGCCGATGGGTCCAACTCTGGCCCTGGACTTGCTAAAGCTGAGGGAGCATCTGTGACTAGTCCAGTCACTCAGCTGAACAACATGTCAGGAACCACCCTCTTGTCTCCGACCTGGTCTGGCCTGGCCCATACAGACTCTACAGGGCTGGCGGAAGATACCATTGCATCGCCACCAGTTGTGGGGGGTGCCTGGCAGGGTTTTGTGAGCAACAAGCAGCTGCAGGAGATTCTTCAGGATCTGAGTGTGGTCGCCCGAGGACGCACTTTCTCGCTCCAGTCACATGACACGACCAGGAGGCCATCCGCCAATCACGTTCAGGACGAGCTCTCCCCACTCGCTCCTCATTCATCCTGTTCACCGTTTTACTTCCGCTACCCCAGCATCTCCCCCTACGCCATGCGCAAGCGCAGGCCCCCCTTCTACCCACAAAGAACTAGCCCCCACAACACAGTGCTGGCCCCCACAACGCAGAGAAAGGGGACAGGACTCCCTAACCATGAAGAATCCCAGGGAACGGGGGAGCACAAAAATGGCCCCGACCTCAGCTTACAACATGAGGAAAGCTTCAAAAAGGTGGAAGTGGATGAAGAAGAGGAGAGGGGTGCTGACATGGCGGCCCATCGGCGACGCAGAGAGCGGCGCCGATCACACCGCCCTCGCCGCTGCTCTGTCCAGCCGTTCTCGGGGCACTCGGACCACAGACGTGTGCCTCCTGATCTGGAAACAGAAGGAAGTAGGAGGAACCAGGAAGGTGAGCTCGGGGCGAACCCTTATAACTACTCGGACTCAGACTCGGACAGCAGCTCGGAAGACTACTGCTATTACCACCGTCCCTACTGCGACTCCTGTCTACAGAGCCCATATGCCTCATCCTCCGACAGCACGTCTGAGACCTCGGACAGCGAGTATGACGGCGTCTACAACCTCTGCCACGCCACACACCCTGTAGTCAACTTCAATGAGGACCTCAAACCCACATTTGTCTGAGTGTGTGTGTGTGTGTTTGTGAAGTCTGAATATCAAGCACAGTTGCAGATAAACCCAGCTGTAAAGATGAAAGTTCTACATCATCTAAATCTAATGTTATTGCACATCACCATATTGATCTGGAGTAGTTCAGCACAGTTCTAGAATCTAGATGATGCCTGACTGTGGAAGTAAATATCGCTGAGAGACTTTTGTAGCCATTTGTTGTGTCCCTTTGTGATTTACATTTGTTAAGTTATGTTATTGCTATCCACTATTGTATTCCACTGCTGGGTTTCAATGTTTTAAACACATTATTGTCTTAGCTGCAGTTACTGTATCTGCAGAAAGCAGTGAAGAAATATCACACAGATGGAGCTGAACTGTTACATGATATATGACACTCTACCCTAATCTATCTATCTATCTATCTATCTATGTATCAGTATTTTTATCTGTCTAACTGTCCTTAAACTTAACCTTTTTTATCTACAAGGGGCATGACCATCTCTCTCTCTCTCTCTCTCTATCTCTCTCTCTCTTTCTCATTGACTGTCTGTGGTAGTGTGATGTGCAGTTAGGGGTGCCAGGTTGGCTCAGGGCATGACTCAGCAGGAATCCCACTCAATTACCCTCCGTTAACACACACACGCACACACACACACACACACACACATGCAGAGAGAGAGAGAGATGATATGGCAGCTCAGTAATCTCATTAGCACAGCATCTTGCCACTGAGTAGGTCTGTGTTTCCTAAGTCTCATTCTATGGTCATCACTAAGAAATCACCACTCTGAATTCCCTCTCTCTTACTGTGCCTCAGTGCTCACATACACAGATCGTTTGGAGAGACAAAAATGAACTGAAATGAACATGTTACTGTATTGTCTTCTGATGTTTCTAATTTTGTGATTATTCCTTTTTGTAAACATTATATTTATTAGAACATTTGTAGCACTTTACCAAGTTGCACAATGTCTAACCTACCATCACACATTGTATCATTTAAAGACTCTACATTGGCTAGGGCATTTTTATATTTTTATAAAATGCAAACATTTCTAGTTCTGTACTTTATGAGTTTTATAAAATGAAATCCTGTTACTTGATGTATTATATGCATGGTAAGACTGTACTGTAAGTAATATAGGATATATGTTGTAATACCTAGGACATCTGAGTTACCCAAATTCTTTTATACTTTTTCCCACTGAGAAGGTGAAATCACTTCGTAACTGGATGTTCACAATGTGTTGAGGATGATTGACAATCATGGTCAGCCCCATGTCATCTTGAGTTACAGCTTGCATTTTTCAGATCAGAATTCATATTCCCCAAACAACTGTAGGCCTAGTAATTCAGACATCACCTAGTTATATGTGCCCATCATTTCTCGCTACCAAACAGAAAATATTTTCACATATCCATGAAATTATTTGTGGACACTTGTCTGTCATTTATTACATTATCAATTGCTAATGTAATTTAAGTCAAAAACAATGCCTCATCATTACATGTAGAAGTGTTAAACCAGTTTACAAATGTAATGACAGCTAAAATGCTGGCCTTTTTGTGGACATAAATGAGCTGATCTGGCAACATGTAAAACAGTACAAACGGTACTGTAAAACTAGTATAGGCTATAAATCTGTTGTGATCTTGCACAACCTACATCAGTTAATTTCTGTTAGAATTGCTATGCCAGGCAGAAAATGTTTACTGAAAAGAAAATGCTTACAGAGTAACCGTGTCTAACCTGTTTGACTGTCTTGTACTTCACAGAGGTACAGGAACTTCTCATTCTAACTGCACTGACATGTTGACATCCGGTGCAAATTATGTCCTTTTACAGGTAAACCACTGTGTGGTGCAGTTTGCACAAAATGCTACAAGAAAAA
Organism: Tenualosa thibaudeaui; assembly: GCA_027481765.1. Lineage (NCBI taxonomy): Eukaryota > Metazoa > Chordata > Actinopteri > Clupeiformes > Clupeidae > Tenualosa > Tenualosa thibaudeaui. Next base: position 6,121,410 of record JAIFZK010000010.1, on the reverse strand, counting down.
CATTTTCTGTTGCGCAAACGCTAATGATGATTTGAGAAATGCTAAATCTAAGCAACTGAGAGGAGAGATAACCTGTAGGTCTAATCAACATAATATACCATTACTATTTTAATTGCTCTTCTCCAACACAAGTGTTTTCATCAGAATATGAGTGGAAATGTCCTATCATATGTAGTGTATACATGTTTGTATGACTTAAATATTTCCAGTTGATCATTTTATTTATACTTTGTGAGTTGTTAATTTATTGATGCTTTAAGTGTTATTAGCCATGTTTCAGATACACTGACTATAGGAACATGGAGAATATGGCTACTTTTGCTGTGTTGTATTCATTTCTCTTAAATGTTTGTAAAATATTTTTTGTTGTATTATTTATCATTTATTTAGTTTTTGTACTTCTTTTGCTTTGATGTTATGCTAACTTCATAAATGATGCAAATACTCATCAAAGTGTCAGTAATACTATATAGAACCATCTCTATCCAAAAGACCCATAACACTCTAGTGTGCTATTTATCCAGTGGTGACAGCCAGGTTCAGCTCTTGTCTTGAGAAAATCCCTTAGCATGACAGACGTTGGGGTCAAAGAGTATTTTGTAAACACTGAATCTTTACGTCATAACCAAATTTGGTGCAAGTATCATGGCCTTTCACAACTACGGTTGATTCAAGAGATCATTCTCACCAAACATTGTAAGTTTGATTGCTCCTTGTTCCTTGGCTGTTCATTCTCCATTATATAGTGGGCAGAGATTCCTTGGTTCTTTTGCATGAATGTATGTGTGTGTGTGTGTGTGTGTGTGTACGCGCATGTGTGTGTGTGTGTGTACTTGTGTGAGTGTGTGTGCGTGTGAGACTCAGTGAATTTCATTTCAATGAAACAATACAACATCCAATACAACAGTAGCTGTGCAAATATCCATGTGTGCATAATTCTCTTTAATTGTTACTGAGCCTCTGTGGCCTGACGGGAGGAAGTGAACATTAATGAAAACACTTCCTTTGATTAATTCAGCTCCACTGGTTCTATTTTAAATGCACTTCTTTTTTTGACCACAGCACTCACAGCCAGGTCTTATTCATTGCACAAAATGTCTTTTCCCTGGAGAAATGCACACACTACAGTAGCAGCTACAAGGCTGTGTTCATGCATTGACGCTATGTCTCCATTACATTCTTTCAAATCCAATTCTTTCAACAGAGGCTTTGAAATGTAGAATAAACTAGTCAACTCCTGACGTGAGTGAAAAACTCACCACAGCCCAGTTACAAATTCCAAAATCTGATCTTTCCTGATACTGTTTTGTTCAAAGGGTGATTCACTTCATCAATTTTGTGGTGAGATTGTTAGCTGGTGCTGTTTGGATTCAGGATTAAACCGAGATTGTCCCAACAGTTGAGCAACTGTCACAAGACTCAGTGCAATGTAAACAGAATAGCAGTTACAAACTCTCTCTCAGACACATACACACATGCGCACACACATACACACACAGACACACATACAAATAAAAACAGAGAACAATAAAAATGTGCATTATAAATGTGTTTTGTGCTCCAATGTGTTTTAAGTCTGTGTGAAGTCACAATGCTTAATGGCCTTGTCCTACCCTGGTCTTGTTGAGGATGAGCGACACTGCCCTTGGCTGAAGACCCTCATGTTTCCCTCCGAGTGGTTGCCAGCTACAGATGAATAATGGACTAAGGAGTCACGCTTTTACAGACCCTCCCTTCCCGTCTTCTACTAAACCAAGTGTGTGTCTCCCATTGAAAATAAAAACTATATAATAAAGGACAATAACGTTCCTCTATTCTTGCCGTATCCTTAGGGACATTTCTGGGGATCACACAAAGGTTTTTCAAACGTGGGCTTACATGTGAGCTTCCAAAAAAAAGAAGAAAAACAGCCAGTCTTTTTTCACAGTATGATGTCAAAGTCATTTTCACTGCACACAGTGTTCTAGTAGTTCCTCTTCTTATTGAAATGGGAAGTGGGGATTTGGAGCAGCACATGTATAGAGCTCCGGAAAGGCTACCTTTGATCCCATTTACTGACCCACCTGGTCAGGGTGACCCATGCAGAATGCTTAACTCATCATTTACACTTACCTGTATGCCCTAAAACAAGTACTGTGCTTGTGTATGGTGGTTTTGACTGCATGGTCTGTCACATGAAACAAATTGTGAGATATCTTGACTTAGGCTATCCTCTGCTATGAAACACATGGTTACCCTCACAAATGTGTCTTCCATCTGTTTCCCATGCAGTATAGAAATAATGCACATCTAATAAATCTGTTATGCAGTTAAGTTCTATGAACTGATTTAACACTGATGTAGGACCGTGCATAAAGTGGATGCACACACTCATAACCAGGCCAATGCATAATATGTCATTGAAGTCTCTCAGGCACTCAGCTGACTAGCAACAGTGCTGCATGACTACCTGGTGTCTCATCAGATATTGCGTCGCTATTGGTGTGTCCTCCATTCCCTATCGAACCCGGTTGGTTTTGGGGAAATCGATCAATTTCGTGTACCGCCCAGTCAGTATGACGCTTGGAACACCAGGGGCAGTATTAAGCAAATTACGCCATGTGTTCTTCAAGGATTGCAAGGCTATTGGTCCACAGCGCCTCCCTCTCTCCGCCCATGTTCAAAGAATAAGCAGTGGATTGGCCAACCCCCACCTCCTCAGGCCTTCTTGCGTTCCACATTTTCCGATTCTCTATGCAGTGAGTTGGCGTAACCTGGTTGCTTGGCTCGTTCGCTACCACTGTATCCTACCGTTGTTTGCGTAAAATACGTTTCAATGGTCGGGGTGACAAAGAGAGCGAACAGAGACCGTCGGAGAAGAAATAAAAAAGACATTTCTGAAATGCTGAGTGGATTTTAGATAGCATTTTCCTTTGGAACCGCCACGTCAAGATACTTTTACGAATCATTGGCTATATCTTGGCTATTTCGGGATTCTTATTCGTGTTTATGGAGTTTCATAAGACGGGAGGATCGTTGAACACTGCTTTGAAATTGGGCTATTGGAAAATTCGCATTTGAATCGTTGGTTGGGTAGAGCAAGGAAGCCGCCATGGCTGGTGCTGCTGGATCGTTGAGTCTCCACCTCAGAATATGAACAAATAGCCTACTTCCATGGTCTATTTTTCCCGTGATAAACAACATTTCTGTCATTTCAAGGAAAGCCGAGTACAGGAATTATTGTACATGTGTCATTCTACGTGTATGAATCTGACGCAAGAGAATCGGTGTTTTTTTCCGGGGGAAACAGGGAGAAGGCCGGTTTCATGACTTATATTGCTGACATCGACTTGTAAAAGGCCTTGATCACAAACAACGTACTTTTTCTTTAAAAAGGATGGTTTGAAAGAGAGACTATCAGTGGATGGGAGAAGGTAGCGAATCAGCTGAAGAAATCGACAGAAAGGAGTGAACGGGCGACAGTGCTGCATTTTCTTTGCCTATTTTTGTGAAAATATCATTTATAAAGGTCTTTGAACAGTGACCCAGTTGATCAAAAGTGTCAATCGGCCAATCTTGAGAACAGGGATTTACGATTGGAATATGTCGGGTCGGCCAAGAACCACCTCCTTCGCAGAGAGCTGCAAACCAGTGCCGCAGCCTTCAGCATTTGGCAGCATGAAAGTCAGCAGTAAGTTGCCAGCGATTTTGGTTACTTTTAAAACCTACATTCCTTCACATAGCCGACACGTCTTATGCAAGATCTGAAAAATTTAACTTGGCCTACCCAGTACGCTTACTGTACAAGGCCTAACCTACACGCTACCATCACCTCCCAACCAGACTCGTAGGAGTTTTGACTTGAAAAGTCCTCCAGTTTCAGTGCCTTACACTCGACACATGTACTGAAATTTTAGCATACGATTTTAAGTTGCGTATGTGCGACGTGCCCCACTTTTGACCGGCCAGCGTAGCCTACTATAGCCATTCCTTTAGCGAACGTGCTTGGTAGCGAGAGAGGCCTGTCCTGCGCAGACAGGCGTTTCTTGTGTGAACCCTCCTAAATCAGCTGCTGATCTTTGAAGGAGTTCCAAACAGACACTATTTCCTTAGGAGTTTGAAATGGTTAAAACATGGCCTAGACTGGTCGAGGTTAATAGCCTCAATATTATCAACTGTTCAGATAAGGAGAGACACGTCCTTGACACTGTGTAAATGTTATAAATGTGGACAATTGCACTTGTCAGTCGCCGTGCATTCCATACAGAAGCCTCGTTTATAATGCCGAAAAGGCACGAAAGAACGATTCATGCTGCTTTTCGATGCAGCAAGTGGCAGATGTCGCTTGTGGTTTATTACGCAATAGTCCATGGCAAGGGGCGTCTTTCCATAGACAAAGTGCATTTGACTATAGCCTCCACCTACCGTCAGAGAAGCACTCTTGTTTGTTTCTTTGCTTCAGACATTACTGTCAATCAAAACTGTGCTTATTGTGATGAGTGGCACAGTGCGCAAGAATGTTATACAATGTTGCTGCACACGCGTCCCAGTCGGTCGTCAGTCGACTACGATTGCTAGTCAAGGCCGGCGTAGCCCTCGCAATGGCACGTGGCTTACAGACCGCGGGGTGTTGCCAGGACGCCATGCAATATCAGCTTGTCGGTGTAAATTAATTGGGTGCCCGGGAAGAGAGAGAGGTGGAGGGAGGGGGTGCTTGGTCGGCACGTACACGTGTGGCCGGTCATTAGACATTAATGGAACAGTGCTATGTGCTGATGAGCAGAGATGGCAAATAATGGGTGCTGTGAAAACGCTTATTTCACGACTGTTTGCCTTGATGCACGTTATCTCACAAGGCCTTAAGGCGGTATAGACTTGCACGCTTGTCCCAGGCAGACAGCTGTCTCTTTTTTTTTGCCTTCAGTGACATTTGGCCCACCTGTTCCATGGCTGTGTCTTCCATATGTTTGCAAATGCAGTTTTATTAGCATGGCATCATAATTAACTGCATCTTACTATATTTTACTAAGTGTGCCATAGACCTAATTAACTTAAATACAGGTCACATGAAGACATATTGCCACCTTATGGTTGCTTGCATTAACCAGCCTGGGTGGAGTAGTGGTCTATAGCCTGGACATATGTTTATGAAGTAGTATGTCTCATTTCCTAGAAAAAGTACACATACACACCACCACCACCTTGAATGCCCTTTGCCATGACATGAGTTGCCAAATCAATCAGACCTCAGTTCTGTTCAATATTTCAGTTTGTTTTCAGCGCCTCAGGCACCATTCGACTGTCACACTGCACATGACCCTGGTCTCTCTCTTTCTCTCACACACACACACACACACACATGTACAAATGCATTCTGTTCCAATCAAACCATTGCGTCTCACACAGCCTGTGTGCATGCATGCATACAACAGAAAAACAGACCTGCTTTTTTCAGGGGATGTCATCTACATGGTTTCACAATGCATGTCATTTGTATGTAACCCATGAACTTGGTAGCACTGGACCCTGCTGTGCCTATTCAGCAACAGTACTTTATCGCACACAGAAACACACAAACAGCCACAGAAGCACAGAGTACTCAGTGGGCCTCCACATGCACACAAACACTAGTGTAACGTATGTGCATTAGCCTAGCTGTGCATGTAGAATGTTGGTAAACCTTGCTATGAGGTTGTGGGTTTCAGCCCCTAGGTTATACTAGAATTCACCTATCTCTTTTGCATGTGCACACACACACCTGTCTGTTTTGTATGCAATTAGTGTCACCAGCTTGACCAAGGAAAATTTGAACACAATTTTGACGTAGCATTTCAGCAGAAGTTCCCTGTTCTGTGCGAGTCCTGCCAAACGTTCTCTGTTCTGTGCTTTGGGGATAAGTGGTACCATTTTATATGTCTTACCAGAGATGTACATTTGAACTTAAAGGCAAGCCAGGCAACCCACAGAGCTCACCCTACAGTTGACAGTTTTTTTAAAGATAATAACATAAATTATCACCAATACATGTGGGTTTGCTTGCAGACCAAAGAATAGGAACCAATGATGATCATTTTCAAAGAGATATGTTAAATTATAGTGTAGTTGTACACCGCGTTGTCATCTTGCAAGTGTTGTAACTGTACGAAGAAGCTACAGAACCTTCATTCAGCCCACAATGAGCCATTGAAGTGTCTAAAAAGCTGGTAAATTAACCAAAAAAACAGCATACAATGTTGTCTAGTTTTTCTTTAAAAGAAAGCTTTTTTGAAATTTAATTTACTAGTTACTTTTGGTTTCGGCCAAACTTTGAATTTGAATTTGACTTTAAATTTAAATTAGACTTTAAATTAGACTGAAGAGTGGGCAGAAAGCCGTCATTTGCCCCAAAATGAGTGCTTCTTTAAAAACAACGAAATTAACCAAAAATTCTTGCCGTAGTGTGCCTTTAACACATAACAAAACACACCAGAAGTCACCTCTTCTCTCACTGTTCTCTGTTCTACCAGGTAACTGCACTTTATACTTTTTAGCCATCACCCCCTCACACACATACCTTGAATTATGTGCAGGAAGAGCTGACAAACGGATGCAATTTCACTACTTGACTTACGCAGGTCTATGTATATGACAAGAAAGACTGTTCAATGTTTTGTCATTGCTTGATGGACAGGCTGCCCCTACTTTCTTTAAGTTATGTTTTGTTCCCTACTATGTACTCGGAGAATGGATAACTACCAGATCACGAGGAGACAATTGCTACAAAAAGTGTTTTGTGTTATTGCGTGCTTAGCATATCTTACCCCACCTTAAGTGTGCAGATAACCAGTTGCATTGGCATTGGCATCAACAGTGTGCTTTGCAGAGACCTTAATCTGTGTGAGTGTCATTCAGATCTCTGCACCCTATGGCCTAGAACAGTCGAGTTTGGCTGTTTGGTAACTATGTGTGGTTGGTTTGTAAGTGTGTGTGTGTGTGTGTGTGTGTGTGTGTGTGTTTGTACGGTGTGTTTGAAGGAGAGATACTTAACTTAGGTGCTGAGTTGGTTAAACACAGGTGGAAAGAGAGTTGTGTGCACACACACACACATGTGTGAGAGAGAGAGAGAGGAGTGCTGATGTGGCAGTGTGGCTGGATTCCTGCCGTCCAGGAACAGATTGCAGATGAAGCGTCACTGGCACACCCTTCCTTTCTCTCTCCCTCCCTCCATCCCTCTTTCTTTCTATTTATCTCTTTCTGTGTGAGCTTGGGGGAGGATGACCCTGCAAATTACAGTCCCTGGCGGCTGTGGCGTTTGGCCCCACACCTGATGTGAAGATGGGATCTGTCTGCAGTGCTTGCAGGAGTTGTCCAAGAGCTGGATTAAGACGTTTTAATCAACACAACACATCATTTGAGCAGTGTAGCTGTGACTATGCACAGTAAGAAGTCTTTATGCTAACATGCTAGGCTAATTCAGCATATTATTTGGGATCTCCCATGCAGGCACAGTTCTGAAGTTTAATGGTGTAAACCTTTGCTAAAGTATTTTGGAAGATCTGTAGTTGAATCCCAGTGCTTAAACCCCAAGCACTGAACCCTCAAAGACTTAACTAGCACGAATTGGCTGATTGACACCAGTTTAAGACTGTGAGAGTTTGGGATGGTTGGTTGGTTGGTTGGTTGGGGGGTGGTGGCTGTCATCAAAGCACACCCCTTTGCCTTTTGTGTATGCATTGAGACTACAAGGATCCGTTGTGTCCTTGAGCAAGGCAACCCCAAGTTGCTCTAGGCTCGACTGGCGCTGATGCCACTGATAGTTGACAAATGTAAGTCGCTTTGGATAAAAGTGTAAAGGTAACTAAACGTTAAAACGTAACAGAGTGGCTCTGTTTCCATGTACCACAGCTCTGTCCATCTTGTCAGCACTGGTGTCTACATGGTGACAGATGAAGGATGCTTGGCATGTGTTTATTTAGTGTTGTGAGTCATTGTGAAGTGCATTGAGGCAGGGTGTTGCACAGGAGTGTGAGAAGATTTTTTTGGTGACTCAAGTAGGACATAGTGTCTCAACACGTGTGTTGTTTGTTCTTTAAGCCATGCACCTATGATGTAAATGTGCATTTGAATCAACCGAGTCACGCCAGCTGTTACTGTTTTTGACCAGAATGATCCCATGGTGATCTCATGGTGCTTCTGAGTAGTGCAGTGGAATACCCAAATGTATAGGAATGTTTCTGATTAAATGATTTGATCTATAGGTCCTCGCTAAACATGTCTGTTTTGCCATGAGCATGTAACTAAGGACATCATTGAGTAAGCACATATTTGAGTAATGACACAGTGTAGTAGGGGTATTTTCCATTCAGGATGAAACAGAGCACTCGTTTGCTGTGATTTTTGCTGGGAATCTTATTAGTTAAACAACTCGCTGCAAATTGAGGTCCAGTTAACTCAAGATGCATGGTTATGGGTGCCAGCTTTCACCACCTCTAGGACAATGCCCTTGAAATAGTGCAACTCTGTATCAGCTAGTTGAACAAGGTGATCCTTTGTGGGTTTCTAATTTTAAAGAGTGAAGTCTTTGCCTGCTGTGAGAATGCAAGGAATTGGGATCAGTCATGGAGGCCAGGCGATGCATTTTCGCTGGACTCAGACATAAAAGCTCGGCCACAAGGAAGCACCTCGCACGCAAGCATTTGGTCCTCATTTAGACTCACTGCATTTGTGTGCCCTCTGTATTCCAAATTCTTCCTCCTCGTACCAGGAAATGCTGCTCCGAGCCTACACCGCTCAACACAGAAGACAAGTCAATGGAAGGAGGAAAAAAAAACGGAATCTTTTTTTTCCTTCAATCTTCAACTCCAGAGTGGTTGTCTGCAATCATATACAGATGGTATCAGCAGGAACTTACGCCAGTGTGGCACTACGTACTGCCGAGCAAGTGTTTAGGGTTTTTTTTTTTGCGAGAGAGAAGCTTTGTGCAAAATGCTAATCTGGCGGGGACTGAGGAAAGAACGCTTGTGTAACAGCATCATGAATGGCCGTCAGCCAACATCAAAGTAAAGGGGCCAGACACTATGTTTTCCTCTATCTTGCTCCATTTAGGAAGAAACTAATATATACCTCTGGCATTTGTGAGGCACCACAGGCACTGATAGCCACAGGCAAGGCGGACAGAGTTTAAAAATGTGTCCATTAGAAGTGATTGAGTGTTTCTTGTTTTTTTTGTTGCGACCCTCGCCACTGTCTACCTCTTGCTACCATCGCCTGCCTCTGTTACCTTTCTCTTTCTTTACTTGGCCATTCCTCGTCTTCTCTCTCCCAGTTTGTGTTTTGATGTGGCTGTCTCTCATCTTCTCTTGCATTTTCTCCTTCTTGTCATGTCTTTCTTCTCTCTCACTATACTCACTGTTTTAACTTTCCCACTGGAATCATGGTCAACTTCTTCCATTCCTAGATCGTGTACATACAAAATGATGATAAAGTTGGTGTTAGTGGATAAAACTAGGGGTGTGATCAGCCTTTTGTGTGTAAGTATGGGGATCTGGGTATTTAGGTTGGCACAGGAAATGTCCTTTTTATCTCGATGGACCCTGTGCCTCAGTTTTGGGACCCCTTATTGAAGTCGTAGACCCACAGACCACGGTCATTGTTCCATAGGAACAATGATCACTCAGCCAATAGGCTGGAGGGTGTTTGTGCGTGGTGCTGTTTTTAGCCAGACGGCACAACCTCAGGCACAATTCCCAGGTGGGAAGGAAATCTAGTGTTCTCAGTGGGGTGCTGTTTTTAACAGTGAAATGTGTGTTTGTGTATATCTGCTTTTCAGGGTGTTGAATGTGGAACAATGTGATTCAACCCTCCGCACTATTTTCCTTCCAGTCTCACTCTTGTTTTTTCTTCTTGCACACTGTTTGAATACTGCACAGTCCTACTGATTCTTTTTCTTTGTGACTTCTGTGTATTGCAATAAGCTGTTCTCTGATCTGCTGGTAGAATAAAAGTAAAATGATTACTTTTATCCTGGACTTTTTACACTATCTATCTTATCTGTTTACACCCTCTGTCACCATGACCACATACAAACCATTCCAACTGTGCCTATGGCCACCAGAGGCCCCGGTGAGATTTCTTAAACGAAGGAGATGGATGCACGCCCTTGTTGCTATGATGTCGGGTGGCTGAGAGCACCTGAAGAGATGTGTGATTATTTGGACTCTGCGTCTGAGCGGTTCACTGGAGGAGTTTTAGTCTGAATCACCACATGCTTTGAAGAAGGGTTAAACCTCCTTCCCCCCAAGGGTTAATTGGCCGTCTTTGTCAGCATGACCTAACGTGTACTGTAGAAAGGTGAGCAATGGAAGCATGATCTGTGTCACTGTAAATAAGATCTTAAAAATCACCTATGGGTTTTTGCACACCAGAATCTTAATTCAGTACATTTCAGAAGCACTCAGAATACACACACACACACGGTCAGGTGTGAAACCTGGCGATGGATCTGAGGAGGCCGTAGCATTATTCTACCAACAGAGTCTAAGAAGGGGTGTGTGTGTGTGCGTGCTAGATTCCACTCCCCCATCTGCTCTTCTCCCTCCCTAGTTTTGTTTTCCAAAAAAGGCAGCTGTCCAAGAACAATGGGCCTCTTGTTTTAGCATTTAAAAAGGCTCCGATCCAGCCTTATTCTTTTGGAATATCCAGCGCATTGAATTTAAAAGTGAGGTGGGGAAAAGAACAACAAATCACTCACTTACACACACATACACACACACACACACACAGACCCTAGAAGTGAGTATGTGTTTAAGACTGAGTGATGTGTGATTTCTCTACTTTTCTAAACCTACACTGTGCCAGTTGAGAGACAGGGAGAGAGAGAGAAAGAAAGAGAGAGAGAAAGATTACTCGATGGGTTTGGAGTTGAGCGTGTGTGTGTGTGTCAGATTCACAAGTAGCTTGCTTTGTTTGCCTCCCTAATTGGGGCGAGTAAGAGCAAACTTTGGCTCCTCTGCTCTTAAGAGGATGGGTGAGGGGTCAACAAACACACAGAACACACCAAACAATGACAGAGTGGAGGAGGAAGGGAAGAAGAGAACAAGAGGGAAGGAGTGGAGGAAGGGAAGAAGAGAACAAGAGGGGAGGAGTGGAGGAAGTGAAGAAGAGGGGAGGAATCCATAGATGCTGGGCGTGGGCGGCTGCATGGCTTAAGACCCACACCCGTCTCTTTGTCCCAGAGAGACCTGTTGATCAGACGCTGGGATTGGCCACATCATCTCACAAGAGACCGCTAGGAGAGAGAGGAAGATTTGCAAAGAAAGGATAGGGTTGCTAGAGGGAGAAGAGGAGAGGGCAACAGGTTCATTGGCAGATGTGTGTGTGTATGCAAGCCTGGTGTAGAAGACCAGAGCATGCATACTTTTGGGTTGAGGGAGCGGGGAGGTAATAGCAATCATGAACGACCTGCTGATAGAGTTGATGCACAGACAACGTTTTCAGCATGTAACATCAAATGTGTTACAGCTGCTTGACAGGGGAATGACTAAAATGCATCAAAACCTAATGATCTAGTTGTGTTTCTTTTGAAGAAAACCATCATGTTTTTTTCTCTTTTGTTTGTGGCTTCATGAGAGGCGTCTGGGTAAAGAATGTGGAAGCAGCGGGCAGACTGATCTGAAGAGAGCAGGGTGATGTCTTAACACTGGTCTCGGTCTTGCAGTTCATGAAGTTTAGTTAACAAACGAGTGGGGTTGATGGACCGCAGCATACAGCAGACTGTTACTTCTATGTGTGTGTGTGTGTGTGTGTGTGTGTGTGTGTTTGTCCCATCATGCTCAATTAGCATGTGTTCATTATTTCATACTTTTTCATTCTCAGTTTTTGTTGTTTTTCTTTTCTTCTTTCTGACGGCTAAAAAGCAGGCATAAGCACTTTACACCTCAATGAGATCACAAAGATGAATGCTCAAGCCCCCCCCCTCCCCCACTTATTTGCATGAGTTTCATTTACCAGAGGAGACAGACTGCTACTTATCATTTGGTCATCGGACTCACCCAGCTCCCAGTGTGCCATTAAGTCAGCCTCATTAGGCTTCTGTTGGACGTAGGCGGTTTCTGCGTAATGCTTTTTAAAGATACACCTGTTGTGGTTTTAATGGAAATGACCGTGTGATGGATGAGGCTTTGGCGATTCCAGGGGTCTCTGTAGAAGTGTAATGTGATAATGTGCTCGCTCGTTTTCTCTCTCTCTCTCACACACACACACACTCACACAGACTCACCAATGTCCTTCTCCCCCTCGCTGAGCACCTCTTCTGTCTGTCTCTCCTTCCCCTCCTCCTCCTTCCATGGGTCTCATCCTCCCTTACATTGCCTGGAATTTTTTGTCTTGTTGAGGAAGTGGATGTTCAGAAAGAGCACTGGGTGGAGCACCTTGGCTAGACTGCAGAGTAAGCTCAAAGACTCAAGTAAAATTGTGTTTGTTTGTGTGTATGTGTGTTAGTTAGTGTGTGCACCCATATGTGCATGCATGTGTGTAAATGCACAGAAAACACACCTTGAAATTTGCAAGATGATCATGCATGACCGATATGACATGCTATGAGTTATTTACACCATCCAGAATGCACAAACATAGATAGATATCAGGTTAAAAGAAAGAAGGCACTAGTCTGTTGAGTGTGATATTTGACAGATATCAGACTAAAAGTAAAAGCACTAGCCTGTTGCGTGTGGAATTTGTATAGACTTCAGACCTTTTCGTGTTCAGAGTAATACAGAGACAATGACGTAATCTGACAAAAGGCTCCAAGGTAGTTGAATGATCAGTGTTGTAAAGTCAAGCCTACAGTCAGTTCGCCAGGCTAGCACAGCCTAGTAGCTCTGCTCAATATTGCATTTCACTACTGCACACTCAGGGAGCTCTCCAAAGGCTTCTGTTTTCTCCACTAGATTTCTTAGCATCTGATTGGCGAACAGACATTGAGAGAAGTAGGGTTCAAGGTTCACACCAACTACAAAGTAAACAAATGCCTGTCAAGAGTGTCCAGACTCATTGCACAAAGTGTAGTGAAGTGAAAGAGTCTGGTTCACCAACTAACACAGTCAGTCATAGTCAATTATAGTTATGCTCATACAGTACTCCTCCATAGACACCCCTAAACCCCATCCTCCTGTTGAATCCCAATACTGCCTCCCCCCACCAACCCCTACCCCACCCCCACCCTCAACCGGTTCGCTGGGGTCCTAAGTGGATAGATGCTGGCCATTAGAGTTATTGATCACCCAGGCCCAGGAGTCGACTCTCTTCCCTGGGAGATGGAGGAAACATCAGGCTGGCTGTCCTCAAGACACTTAATGCCTCATAATCCTTCTACACTGTCATAAAAGGGGAGATTATAGATGAAGGCTCAGCGGCGTGAAGATAAAGCTATTGATTTTTAGAAGACTAACAGGAGGGGAAAGATGAAGGGTAAGTGTGTGTGTGTGTTTGTTTGTGTGTGTGTGTTTTGTTGTCGTTGTTGTCGATGGGTCACCTAGAGAGGACGAAGGACTCCCGGGTGGCGTCTCCTCCACTTTGAGTCAGCACTTTTATTTGATGCTGTAAACAAACAAAAATCACTGCGGTGTTCCACCACATACACACACTTTCTCATCACTTCATCAAAAGAGGAGAGGAGAGCGATGAAAAGGAAAAAGAAAGAAAGAAAGATGAGTATGAGCAATATGAGCCTCATGAGGATCTCCAGTGCTGGACAACCCCTTTCTTCTAATAAAGCCAAGATCTCCACTATACAGGGAGGGGGCCTATACAGTCAAGGTGGGGAAGTGAACAGCAGGGCTAAATTACTTCACATCATACCCCTGCAATGAAGCTAGCTCAGAAGGAGAGACTAGAGAGTACATTTCTCTCTAATCAGTCAGCGGATGCATTTCTAGTGTAAAAGTAGTTCTTGAAGGGTCAGGTGTATCATTGGAAGCCATTTCTCTCTGTGGATTCACTTCAAAGAGGTGAGGATAGTTTCAGAAAGGTGAGTTTCATAGAGCAGGTTGCTATATTCAAAAGAAATGGTCTACACAAGACATTAATATGGTTTGAAAAAGGGACTTGCTGAAACTTCATAAGGGGAATGTGTCTGGCTAATCTGAAAAAGGGACTTGCTGGAACTTCATAAAGGGAATTTGTCTGTGCTCTTGCCAAACTGAAAGTCCTTGTGGGATGTGTGCTCGCATTAAAATATGTCTTTGAGTACATTTCAGACAAACACTTTAATACTCTCTTTTAAGTAACCCTACATTTTGGTTACATGACTACATTTCCCAATAAAAGTCTAGTCAAGTATGCTGAACATATACTAACTTTATGCATAAGAAGCACAGCATACAGTAAGGAGGAGATGGAAATTGAATGGAATGAGACCAAATTGATAAGTATGTACGTTGATGGAGGCAAAGCCCTTGGTAAATAGTGTGTGATTGGGGAGTGAGTGTGTGTGTTGGTAAAGAGTGTGATTGGAGAGTATTGTGTGTCCTAACAGGCCAATGTGAGGCTGGTACAGTTGTTCCCTCTCAGAGTGGATTAATCCTCCCTGACCTGCAATCCCAGAGTAATTGGGTGATGCCTGAGGAGTTTGACACCGAATGAGGTGAATGGCCAGGCCTGCTGGGAAGCCCCTGTGCTCAGCACACACACATTGACCCACTGAGGAGAGGGTGGGGAAAACATGAAACATCACTCAATGGATGAATGGGTGAGGAAACAGTAGCATGCCTGTCTTCAGACGTGGACTACGCATCTGCCAGGGTTGCTCTGAATCACCAGACCTGCCTGCACAAATCCAACTTCAAAGACAGACTAAGTTAATAAAAGATTTTGGAATGAATATGATTGAGGGCAAACTGGGTCAATCAAGCAAAAGATCAAGCATCATCTTAACCATCCTCATACCCCTATTCTCCTAGTAGGTAAAGAAATTGGGCACATATGTTATATAATCAGACCTATATAATCTGTAATGGCATGATTGGCATTCTGGCATTGCAGAAGTAAGTGTTCAGTTTTGTCTTGTGGTGGGTTATAGAAGTTAAATATAAAATATTAATTTAAGTTCAGGAGGAAGAGCATTAAAGTCTAACAAATGGAGAAATTAGTTTTTAAGGAAGTGGCTGTCATCTTCTGAAGGGTGAGTAATTGCTTGTCTACTTAAAATAGACCAATTACCATCTCAACACTAAAAAACAAAGCGCTTCCAAAAAAAGCATCAGCTACCAGTCAGTCATTGTGAGAAATTCAGAATAATTTTCGGTTTCATTTCAAACCTGCAAAGAGGCAGATGATGATGGTCTTGTTTCCATGACGATTTAAAGGAAGACACAGACACAGCCATACCGGTTAGAATATATGTGTCTGTGTCCCAGAATAGCGAATGAATGTAAATTGGGTGCGGGGGTTCTAGATAGACGATGTTCTAGGAGAACGTGTCAGGATTCAAGGATGACTACAATTCTGGATTGGGCCATTCCTGATGGACAGCAAAGCTGTGTGTGTGTCTAAGAGAGAGAGAGAGAGAGGTGCGTGTTGAGAGGTGAGAGGGGGCAGACATGCCAGGCTGGTGGTGGGGTATACAGTGTACAGTCAGGCTCTCCTGCACTGGTGCTGCTGTTGCACTTTCACAATCTTCCCCTGCTGGACTCAGGATATGAAACAGTTTTTTCTTGGCAAAAAGACACAGAGATATTTCATCTTCCCTTTTTTCTTTGAGGGAGAGAATTTCTCTCTCTCTCTGTCTCTCTTTCACTTTGAGTGAGTGTGTGTGTGTGTGTACAGTACAGGCTTATCCTTCATCACTTTTTGGCCCATTTTATGTGGGTCAGAACCATGTTTGTGTGAATAATTGTGTGTGTGGTGTGTAAGTGTGTGTTCCATGCCGGTACACCAGTCTGAAGTCAAAGCCTTGATCTGCATTCATCCATATCTGCCTGTGTCGGGTATATCAGCCTAACTACAAAAACACGCCAGCGCGTTCCACACAGTTGGTCTCTCGCTCTCGCTCTCTCTCTCTCTCACTCGCACACCCTTTCTCTCCTTTCCCCCATTCTTCTCTTCTGCTCTTTCCATCTCTGAACAGACATGAAAGACCCTGCACTGTCCCAGGTTGCCTGCAATTTCCTTAGTGGGAAGTGTGTGTGTGTGTGTATGTGTGTGTGTGTGTGTGTGTGTGTGTGTGTGTGAGCGCTTCACTTGCTTGTCTCATCACAAAGCCAGCACCATGAAATTCTTGGCATAGCTTTTCTTTTGCAGTCATCCATGAGACCAGGCTCACCTAGCCTTCATGCCTCTCTCCCAGCGCTCCAGGGGCACGCTGACATAGCGCAGGTCCACTGTCCTGTGGGATGGCAATCAATGGCCATGAACTCTGGAAAGGCAACAGTGGACAGCTCCTTTTGTTAAGGAAATGCACCTGAATAGAGGACAAGGAGGAAACATATCAAACATATTCTTCAGGAATATCATGTCTCGGTGCAGATCAAAGAGAGAGTCCTTTTCGTGTCTGCAGTGTTACTAGTACTACTTTTAAGGATTATCAAGATACCCAAAGCCCTCACAGTGGAAGGAGGACCTCACTAACCACCTCCAATGTGCAATAACAAAAACAGCTACTTAGCTGTACCAGTGTTGTCTATTCATCTGATATCTGTGATGTACTGACACACACTGTAAGAATAAAGCAGTTGACGCATCTAAGCTGCACTCACCATTGCAACATCCTGAAATACTGAAAGCGGCCGTGTATTCACAGTAGCAGAGGTACTATACAAGCAGAAAAAACACATTCAGCAAAGAAAGGTGATCTAGTGTGCTGTGTGGAGGTGGGTGGATGGTGAGGCAGTCGTAGGGAATTAGATGGAGGGAGAGAGGCCCATTCTCCACTCAACAAAGCTACGTCCACCAGGAGAGGCTTTGGAGAGGTGTGAGTCACGCAGTTGTGTTCTCTCTGAGAGCCGTCCATAGTTTAAGGGCTGTGACCGAGGCGTCTGCCTCCTCTTTTAATGGACAGTCTGGTCTGGAAACAGCAAGAGGATACTTATCATTATTTATAGTGTGCCGTGCAGTTCCACCGACAGCTGTAATGGAGATGCAGATTTTTTGGATAGAGTGTGTCAGCCGAGTTTGTGGGGAATTAAGGAGAAATACTGAGGCTGCTGACAGAAACTTTTTTAATTGATTGCGTCTCAAGTTGTGGGCCACACACACCAGGTACATATTATCAAATATACCACATATTACCATAGCATTTGTGGGCCTTTAATAGACTATATTTCACAATGAACAAGCCATTATTCAGAGATCAGGCTTACTGTGTAATGTACATAAAAGAGTCATCTTCAGTTGTGTTTGCTTAAAAATTTCCTTGATTATAATACTTTGGATACTGACAAATGCAGGTGTTTTACGTCCAGGAAACAAGGTGATGTCAGTCATCCTCAAGTCTGTTTACTTAGCCTCTCCAATAGTTCTGTGCATCATAGACTGCACTGCAGAACCAGACCATGTGTGGATTCACACCATATCTCCTGGTGAGGTGAGACCCTCAGAGGTTATGACTCACACTGGCTCATGTGATGACGGTCCATTGCGTCATGCAGGTCTTGTCATGCTTGTTGTGCATGATGACTACCATAGTCTCAGTAAATGCTGAGTGAGCATACTTCAGAGTGATCTGTTGCAAGCCGCACACTTCTTGGAGAAAAACAGAGAAATGCTTGACAAAATCAGGTCTGCAGCACAGTCTTGGACCCTGGGAATTGTAAGTTAGTAGACATGAGATACCATGAGACATTCCTGAGCAAAATGAAAATTGCTTTGCTGATGGCACATACATTTGCTTTTTCTTAGCCTTCATTAAGATAGCTCAGTAAAAGGTGGACAAGAAATGTATGTGTGAGAGAGAAATAGATCCGGGTTCACAAAATCAGGATCTGAGCGTGGTCCCCACGATCACTAAGACCCTAATGTGTCACGGGTGTTTCCACATTTACAACAGTTCCAGTGAGGAGGGTGCTTTGATGCTGAGATGAGTAGACAAAGTCAGAGACTGGCGATGGATGAGGCTCTCTGGCTATCAAAGCCCTCTCATTCACTTCCATGCATTTCCCCTCCGAAAATCAGCTCTTTGTGTTTGGGTGAGCTTTTGCGTGCCCTGGTTAATGTGATGAGCAGTGAACAATCTCCAGCGCATCAAATTCTCCAAATGTAATGCAATTAAACTTCAGCTGGCAACGTCAGGCTGATTTGCAGATGTAATCCGGCTACACAACAGAATGTGCTGCGACCAGAACAGGCAAGTGATTCATATATATTTTTTTCTCTCTCTGCTTTCACACACATGGTTTGTTTATTGCTTCGGAAACATTAGTGATGAATCCAGAGCACTCCCATATGTTCAGTATTAATGGTAGGTTTGATGTCTTGGTGCGCCTTAACACTAGACATGAAACAGCCTTCTGTCTCACCGTCTGGCTTCACCAACGAGGCTGGCACACACCCCAACCCCCATTCTGCTGATGGAGTTCAGCTGATGGGAAATACCCGCATATGGAGACTCATGTCATGCCAGTCTGCTGATGGAGTTCAGCTCATGGGAGACGTGCACGTGCCCACACTTTCTGCCCCGGTGCCACAACTGAGTGCTGGGTGGAGACGCCTGACTGGGTGTTGTAATTATGGAGTGTCCCGTGGTTGGCCTCAGAGTAGGGCTCTGGGGTCGGTCAGTCAGTCACGCACGCATGCACTCACCACTAGAGTCCAGACAGACAGACATCCAGGGTGACATTTTTATCAGATGACGAAGGTTTCACAGTGCAGCTTATGTGGACGACTCTGCACCGGTCGCCATTAAAAATTTACTGATATGGAGTAGACCACACAGGTGTATGTTTCAACTGAAGTAATTACTTGTACAGATATCTGTTTGTTTAGACAAACTTGAACTGGCCCTGTTTGTAAGGTGGTTAACATTCCCTGAAACTCTTGAAAGACAAGGTTGTGAAAGAAATCTTATCAAAGGAGAAATATGGTCTGAATGGTCTGTTGTTTGATGATGCCGAGGTACAACGTAGACCAAATAGCGAAATGGCAGCTAATGCTAACTGATAGGGGCGCGGGAAAACAAAACAGAAACAAAGTTCATTGTGCCCCCATCAGTTGTTTAGCAAATTTGGTCGATGTTGCACCAAATTCTCTCGTTCTGTTAGCTACCAAGAGTTCTCAGAGTCACATTGGATTTCTCCTTTAAAAATGTGTTTTTGTGACGTGTCAGAACAGCCCAATCTATAGTGCAGTGCATTAAGTAAGAGTGGATTTCTAAAATTGAGCTGACCACACAGTTTTAATGAGGGAATACATTTAAGGAGAGAAATGAAGCACACTTGATTTGAGTTCTGTAGACCCACTGACTACCATGGTGAAATACCTGGCTGTTGGCTGTATGTTTGTGTGTGAGGGAGGTGAGAGGCGGAATATCTTTGTGTATGTGTGTGTGTTGTGTGCGTTGCAGGAAGTGGGCTGAAGTTTGCTGATGGTGACCTGTAAATCACTGCCTTGCATTTTCTGTCTGCCTGTCGACTAGGCACATAGATTTTGTGTGTGTGTGTGTGTTTGAGAGACAGAGAGGGAGAAAGAGAGCACATAGCGTTGTGGTTTCTCTGCTGTGTGGGTGCCTGGAATGTTTCTCACGCTCTAAAAGGAAGTGCTTTGGCTCCCTCAGAACCACTACCACCCCTTCCAAAAAAAAAACATGGTCCTGGTGTGTGTGTGTAAGTGTGTGTAAGAAAGAGAGAGAGAGAGCTTAAAATGTATCACCCAGAGGAAGATGGCCATTTTCAGTGTGCACACCTTCCTCACATCCCTGAACAACAACCACAGAAGGATCACCAGAAGCTTCAGAAACAGATAACAGATGGCGACAGCGTAGTTCAGCAACCCCGAATGCTATGAAAGTCAGACAAATGTATGTATTTGTGCGTGTGCGTGTGCGTGTGTGTGTGTGTGTGTGTGTGTGTGTGTGTGTGTGTGTGTGTGAAAGTACTGTCTCACTTTAAACCATTTATGAATCAATATGTGCACCACAATCTCCTGTGCAAGCATGAATTCTATTGGTGACCATACTTTGCACCTACATCTTGCGGTGCTTTTTTCTCTAAATGTTTTCATAGTGGTGCAGCATCACTATTACAGTAGACCACACTACAGCCTGTTAAAGGTGGAGTAAATTATATCAAGCAATGTTTGTTTGTCTGTTTGTTTGTGTTTGTGTCTGTTTGAACCCAAGACCAAACACAGCACACCAGAGAGGCAGCTCACTCCTCCATTCAATACTGACAGCTCTCAGTGATGTCAAACAACAGACCATTCTTACAAAGAAATATGTTATGAAACCCCCACTTCCTAATTTTTCACAAACATTCTGGTGTTTTTTTTATCTAGTACTCATAGGAACAAAATTTTACTGAAGATATTGGTGAATGAGACCCAGTGTTGTGTTGTTGTTTGGAGGACAAGCTAGCTCCACTTTCTTTGCTTCCAGTTCATGGAGTCAGGGCTGGGTAAGATGAGCTTTTCTGCAGCGTCCTCTGAGGATGGAGAACAAGCAGATCATGAGGAGATACTTGTTCCTTAAAGCCTTGTGTGTTAGAAATTGCTTTAAATAGCCTAGCACTCTGTTATGTTGTTAAGTCCTCCACCATCCACGGACAGTCCGCCATGGTCATCACCTGGGCTGAATCAAATGACATCAAACTTCATCATAAATGAACTCTGCTTTCATCATAATCTGATGACCGCTCTGAACGACAGCTGGTTTGCAGAGGATGTGTAAAATATGCCAGTGCAAAGCTTTCACTAATGATCTGCGGCAGAGATCTCCTCGGCTCCGTCTCAGCCAAACCCCACCTTTAGCCATCTGACCTGTGAGTAGTTCTCACCACCCGCGGAGCGATGGAGTGACAGTGTGTCAGAGAGATGGTGAAGGATGGGTGGGTAGAGAAGAAGTGCAGGATGACAGAAAAGACTTTTATAGGTGCAAGTGAGTGACAGAAGAAGGCCTCAGAAAGTGTGTGTGTTTGTGATGTCATTTGTCATGATGGCACGTGAGGGTGGCTGGCATTTTTAGTTGGGCTGTTGAGAGGTCGGTAGCACAGAACTGTCTCTGTCTTGTGTGGTATTTATGAGAGGTGCATACACACACACACACACACACACACACACACACACACACATCCTTTGGGGGTCTTGCTGTATGCAGAGAAAGTCACCCCTGCATGCACAGAAAGCAGCAATTCTTTTTCTCTCTCTCTCCCCCTCTTTCTTTGAAAGTAGGGCAACCCTTCAATGTTTCATAGATGCACACTCCAACACCAGTTCAAACACACACACACACACACACATACACACACACACTCACACCCACACCAAGACACAAACAGGCTTGGGAAGTTGGTCTTAAATTCATGGCATGGTAGTGATTAATATCATGAATGTTTCTTTTCTTAGGTTTAAATATCACACTTAGGAATGGGTAAAGCTCAGGTATGGCGACAGAGTGACGGCTATTACAGCTTTTTTACATGGTGGGACATATTTGACATTGAATTCAACTGACAGCATTCAGTCAATCAATTTCTGGACCAGCTGTGGGCAAAATGACTTGTCATCATCTATATCTTAGGGCAAATAATATAGTTCTGCCTTATGCCTTTTTGCACCTTCCAGCACTGCAGTGCACACAAACAGACCTTACTGTTGCTTAGCCGGGGCTTCCCCGTGCTCTCTCTTAATAGATTGATATTGCCAATCAAAATAGAGACGGCGCTCATTAGCCAATCAGATGTGAAGTGAGTGATCCATGAGCTCACACACACACCTCTATTTCTTTTTTCTTGTCTCTGGTTCTCTCTCTGTCCCACTGGCTTGGACACACACACACACACACAAGAAGCTTGACTCTAGTGTAGTCCTACTCAGAGCAGAGCCAATGCTGCTTCTGCTGGTGATCTGCTGTTTTCCCAGCTCCCTGCCCTCCCCCATTCCTCTTCCAGTCTTTTATTCATGTTGTCTGTCTTTCACAGCTCCCTCTGCTTTACCTCCCCTCCCTTTCCCCCTCTGTCCCTCTCTCCCTCTGTCGCTCTCTCCCTCTGTCGCTCTCTGACTCCTATCTCTGTCACGTGCCCCCATGGTTATGACCACTGGATGACCCTGCCTGAGACCCTCAGTTTGAGTTAGGTGTGTGTGTGTGTGTGTGTGTGTGTGGTGGGGGGTTTTTGTGTGAATACATGTGTGTCAGTGTGTTTGTCTGTTGTCTGTTGGTGCATCTTTTTTCATAATTGTATGCTGCAGCGAGTGTGTCTCTGTGTGTGTGCTGTAAGTTAACATACAGATGAAGTGTGTGTGTGTGTGTGTGTGTGTATTCACCTGTTTCTGACTGGTGTATATACTTGAAACTTGCTATCCTCTTGTTTATCATTGTTTGTGTTTTTTGATTGTGTGTGTGTGCGTGTTTGTGTGAGTACGAAAGACTCAGCTGTGGATCTCTGAGTATTTGCCCTGAGGTCTGATTTTCACTGGTCTGGGAAATATTAATGCGTTCATACACACAAACACACACACACACATACACAGTTGGTTCTGTGGGCTAAAATTTAGATAATTTAGATGCTGCACTGGTCATGTAAAATAATGTTTAATAAAAGCAGTGCACGCACACACACACACAAACACACACACACACACACACACACACACACACACACACACACAGAAGCAGGGTGTTGAGGATGTGCGTCATGTGGTGAACAGGTGGCCAGGGGGAGTGAGGAGCGCATCAAGACACACACGCCTTCACACACACGCACACACACACACACACACACAGAGAGAGACTCCATTAGCACTAAATGTACAGTATTCATTTAATTGCTATGTATGAAACCTATGCATGTGCTCTAACACAGCAACACAGGCAACACAGGAAGTCTGTGTGCAGTTATGGAGTGACATACCAAAAGTTTTGCATTTGCATTTCTAGGCATGAAGACATTTGCATCATGTGTTTCTCATTGCCTACTTGCGACTACACATGTCCACACACACACACACACACACACTGCTGCTATTTATAGGATGAAATCCTGACAGTAGCGACTGCTGTCAGGTGCCGCCCCACACAGAGGGAACTGTGCTTCTGGGCGTCTGATTGGTTGCTGGCTTTGGTCGTCAGGGGTGACGGTAGACCCTCACAGAGCTGCTGGTGGGAGACCCACAGACCCAGAGGCTCTCTCTCTCGCTTTCTCTCTCTCTCTCACACACTCACACACCATTTCTTGTCCATTCGCTATCTCTCTTTCTCACACACACACACACACACACCATTTCTCTCTCCCTCCTCTCTCTCATTGTGTATATGGATCTTTTGGATTCATTTGTGATGTGTTGTTTTCTTTCACCCTTTTGCTTTGTCCCTCATTCCTTCACATCTTTCCACTTCTCTCCATCGCTTTTACCTCTCAACCCCCCCCCCTCCCCCATTTCTCTTTCTCCCTCTCTCTCTCTCTTCCTTACCCTCTCTGTCGCTTCTGTGGTCTTGTGTGTTTGTTCTGTGTTTAGTGTTTGTTATTTCTCTTTCCCCTCTCTGCTTATTCCCTCGTTCATACACTTCCTTTCCTCTCTTTCCTCCGTCGTTCTCGGTGCTGCAAGTCTTTCACCTGGCTGCCTGTCTCTCAGCCACAGCACAGCAGTAGTGTGCGTGTGTTTTAATTTAAATGATCATTGTGTGTGTGTGTGCAGTCTTTTTAATTAGGGTTAAAGATGGAGTTGTTGCAGCAGTTAACCTTCATCTCCTCTCTTCCTCTCCTTCCATCCATCCATCCCTCCCTACTTACCTCTCTCTCTCTCTCTCTCTCTCTCTCCCCTCCCTCTCTTCACTACTGTCTATTCCCATCATTCCACCTTCCTAAAAGGTTAGGTCTATTTGTGTGCTTTCATGGTGTTTTTTTTTATTGTGTGTGTGTGTGTGTGTGTTTGTGTGTGAGTCACTCAGAATTTAAGTTAAGTGGTCTCACCCACGATGGTTAGTCCATGGCCAATCATAACTCTCTCTGTCTATCTGTGTGTGTGTGTGTGTGTGTGTGTGTGTGTGTGTGTGTGTGTGTGTGTGTGTGTGTGTGTGTGTGTGTTTTTTGTGTAAAGGTTAGCCACTTAGCTAAAGGTTGTGTTTGCTTTGCAGTCTTTTGATCAGGAGATGAAAGTGTGTGTGGGGCTTTGATTCTCATCTCAGAGCAGCTCAAAGGAGAGCAAACTGATCACTTGCACAGTTAACGCACGCAATAACTTTTTCCCTTCTCTCATCTTTCATCATCATTCCATTGGCCTTCCTTTCTCCTCACCTCTCTCCTTCTCCCTATCACTCCATCACTCTCCCCTTCTAATAAGACATCTTATTGTCGGACCGAAAGATTCATAATTTGTGTGTGTATATGTATGTGTATGTGAGAGAGGGAGAGAGAAAGAGAGAGAGAGGGTGAGAAATGGACTAAGACCAAGGCTCTTTGTCATATGAGCTTGTTCTAGCACATATAGACAGGAACCACTGTCTGTTCTAGTGACTTGGAGCACTATTTCAACATGTTCTGCACCCACAGGCCAGTGTTGTGTAAAACACTTCCCATTCTCCTGTTTCTGACTTGTCCATTACTTGTCTAATTTTTCTGTCAGTCTTGATGTCTATTCTCAGCTCTCTCTTTCTCTTTCTGTATGTGTGTGTGTGTGTGTGCGAATGTGTGTGTGTGTGCATGTCTTGGAGGGTTGTGGTGCGTGGGGGGGGGAAGTATCTGCACGTCATTGGAAAAAAAGAGGAGAGAATTAGGCTGAAAGTATCAGCTTACCCCCTCAGTAATGATATGCTAGCCCGAGACGTCCAAACTCTCTCTCTCTCTGTCTCACTCTCTCTCTCTCTATCTGTCTATCTATCTATCTCTCTCTCTCTCTCTCTCTCTCCCTCTCCATCACACACACACACACACACAGGGACACACAGTCTTAGCCTTTGGCATGGCTGTGAAATGTAGATTGAGCCATGTGAGTTGTGTGCTATCAATAGGCACAGATGATGACATAAGAGAGCAGTGAGAGCTGCAGTCAGGCTTTCCTTCAGGTCCTCCTCTTTGGGTCTGAAATTAAGAAGCAATCTCTCTCTTTCTTTCTTTCTTTCTTTCTTTCTTTCTTTCTTTCTTTCTTTCTTTCCATATGGCACATGTGAGTGCACCTGTCCTTGTGTAAGTGTAAGTGTGTGTGTGTCAGGGAGTGGGGCCCTATGTTAATGGACTCTCTGATGTTGTGGTCTGTGCTGTGGCTGCTGGGTTGCCGTGGGAACTGTGAGGGTCTCCAGCTGTTCCTCATTGGGCTCGACTCAACCTTAGGAACAGAGGGAGAAGACAGAGGACTGGTGTTTCTCAAGCAGGATAATGACTGTTTGGAGCTGCTGTGTGTGTGTTTGTGTGTGGTGTGTGTGTGTGTGTGTGTCCAGTCCAGTGAGTTAACCTTTAACTAGTTTATTAGGACTGAGCCACTCACATAATACTCATTCATAGACACACACACACACAGAGGCCTCCCTGTCAGCTTAGTGCACAAGCACACACACACACTTTTTAAAACATACATCACTTACAGTATGTACAAAGGAACTCACTGTGCTCACACACATCAATACTGACACACAAACACAGACACACACACATGTTGTGCAGTAGACTATAAGATGTGTGACAACAGAAGATGCTAGCTAGACACTATGCTAATGTGCCTTGGGCTGTGCTGGAGGCATAAGATACTGTTACCATCAAGTCCCAGGGTCACTGGGTTTATAGTAGTATACGTTCTGTGCTGTCATAGTAAGGGGCTTTGCATAGTGGTCTCTGCTACGTGAAATAATGCAAGTCATCTCTCTCTCTCTCTCTCTCTCTCTCTCTCTCTCTCAGGAGATAAGGATGGCAGTAAAGTGACCACAGTAGTGGCTACCCCAGGCCAGGGTCCCGACCGGCCACAGGAGGTCAGTTACACAGACACCAAGGTGATTGGCAACGGCTCGTTTGGCGTGGTCTACCAAGCCAAGCTGTGCGACTCTGGTGAGATGGTTGCCATCAAGAAGGTGCTTCAGGACAAGAGGTTCAAGGTGAGGAAGGAGGGTGTGTCTGTGTGTGTGTGTATGTGTGTGTGTGTCTGTGTCCAAGAATATCTCCTGGCTTAAATTTTGAGAATGCACTTAACTTCTTATACTTAATTTCTCTTTCATACTACACTTTTTATTACACTATCGCACTTTCAACTTAAAATAGTGCTGTTTTTATGATAGAAATATGCAGTTTCTTTCATTGTGTTGTAGCTTGAATGTTATCCTCTTTTGTAAGCCGCTTTGGATAAAAGTGTCAGCTAAATGCCTAAATGTAATGTAATGTAAATATCCATCTATCCAGGGGACTATTTTTTGAAGAACAGCGTGAGAGAGAGAGAGAGAGAGAGAGATAGATAGATAGATAGAGAAAGAGTGAAGAAGAGAGAGAGGCATGGAGAAACGACTGAATGGAATAGCTTTGTGTGGCCACTGTGACACCCATACAGCCTGTGTGTGAGCTCCTTTCAAGAGGGCAGTGTAATCTCTTTATGTGCTAACACTAGTGAACATAGAGAGAGAGTGAGAGAGAAGGAGGGAAGGAGAGGAGAGGGAGATGGTATAGAGAGCAGTAATCCTGTTTTCAGGGCTTGGGGAAGAGAGATCGTGTGAAAGGCCTGGCTGTGTGTGTGTGTGTGTGTGTGTGTGTGTGTGTGTGTGTGCCTTGACATGCATATCTGTGTGTGACGGAAAGGGGCCCCAGGATTAACAAACTAAGGGAGGTGTGTGTATGTGTGAGGGAGTGTGTGTTTGGGGATCCAGCTGGAAGTGTGTGTGTGTGTGTGTGTGTGTGTGTGTGTGTATTGGTGAAAAATGGGTCAAGATATTGTGTGTATTGAGGTTAGAGAGTCAAACTATAGCCAGCTATAGAGCACAGGGTGATTGTTGTCAGTGAATTATATTTTTGAGGTGTCTGTGTGTGTGTGTGTGTGTGTGTGTGTGTGTTGCTGTATGTATGTATATGTGTGTATTTTGCTGGCTGTGTGATGTAGAAGCAGGTGTCAATGAGTAACTTGCAGAGCAGCCTTACAAATTGTGTTGTTAATGTGGGACGAAGCATGTGTAGTTACACAATAGCTGTGTGTGTGTAAGTGTGTGTGTTCCTTTGTGTATGTCTGTCTGTTTTATGTCTGTGTGTGATTGTAAGTGTGTATGTGTGTGTGAGAGTGGGGGGTTGTGTGTTAGTGTGCCAGCACATATCAGTCCTATTTTCTCACTTGTCCTGGGATGCTCCAGGGGTTAGAGGGGCATCACTGAACTCCCTGACCCAAGCATGGTGCTCCAAGCCTGGGCTGTCACTGAGACACCTCACTCACCAGAGCCCACCCCCACCACCACCATCAACCTCCCTGGAGCTCATCCAGCTGCCGTCACCCACTCAAACACGTCAAAAACACACACACACACGCGCCTGTGTGTTCACTTTCACTTGGGACAAGGGCCCATTACGTTCACATTCTTTCTAATATTGGACTGTTGCCATAGCAACAGTCAGCATGTACACAGATACAAAAGCTAACTGCATTGTATTTCATGGAAGATATTTCCTTCCTATTTCTCTCCTGCTCACACACAAATACAC
This sequence comes from Tenualosa thibaudeaui, assembly GCA_027481765.1. Lineage (NCBI taxonomy): Eukaryota > Metazoa > Chordata > Actinopteri > Clupeiformes > Clupeidae > Tenualosa > Tenualosa thibaudeaui. Next base: position 6,093,652 of record JAIFZK010000010.1, on the reverse strand, counting down.
ACACACACACATTTAGATGCCTCCACACACCTGCTCTGACAAAATGCAGAGAACTTTGCTGATTCATTTAGAGTCCATTGTTTTCAATGCAATCCTGCACACCAGTGTCAAACTCTGCCACTGCTTGTCAATTGTGATTCAGGTCTGTGTTGCCGGAGCTGTTCTAGAAAATCCATTAGTGATTCCACAGGCTACTGTGAAGTTGTCTGCATGCCTTGTGCCCCGGTGTGTGGGGGAAAACAATCCAAAATAATGTCCCTTACACAACATAAGTCTTTACAGGGGGTTAAAAAAATGGCCTCATGAGTGCTAAATCTTCTCACATGATCCTTGGAGGCCACACACACACACACACACACACACCTTTAATCTTTGTTGTTCTTCCTTTTCCTGTCCTTGCCCCCTGCTCTTTAACTTGCCTTACAAAATTGTAGTGAATTGAGAAGTGCATGTGTGCGTGAGAGAATGACCCTTAGCCTAGACCTGTGAGGTGAACGACACATACACACAAAGAGGGAGAAAGAGAGAGAGTATATATAACATAGGCATGCTTTCTGTCTTTCTCTGTCTTTCTCTTTTCTCTCTCTTCAGACCCCCCCCACCTCTTACACATAGAGAACACTTGCATGTGCCACTGGCATGTGAGCTGGCTTTGTACAAAGCACAGCTGGCCATGGTTCACAGATTGCATGCTTGTGTGTGTGTGTCTGTGTGTTTGTGTGTGTCTGTGTGTGATCTGTTTGATCTGTTTCCTGGAATGTGTTTTTTCTGGAAACAGGAGTTCCCCATTAGTGAGGGTCTGCTCAGAAATAGTTCCACCAGAACCAGCGGCAGGCCTTTCCCAAAAAAAACAACAACAGAAAAACACCCCAACAGACTGTCCCATCAGAGCCACTTCCAAAAGAAACGACTCCTTTCTAAACTTCTCTCCAAACTCCTCTCCAAACCCTCCTTGTCTCAGCCAAATTGATCCCGCTACAGACTGTTCTTTTTGAACCATTTCATGAACCATTAATGCTCTGTCTTACCATAAACCATATCAGAAGCTAGAGTCCTCTGTAAAACCAGTCCAGCTACATACCGTTCCCACTAAGAACTGTTCTCTGTGAAACTTTTTGTGTTACATTCAGTTCCTTGTGAAAGTACACTTTTCAAGAGCACTCACAGAACAAACAGCCAACACACTTGTGCCCTGCTCAAAAGAGTCTCAATCATTTTAGAAAAAGTTCCTTTCCGAACAGTTCTTTTAAAGAGACATCGCATTGCACAGTTTTTCACTGAAGGGAGATAAACTAGCATTCTGTGTAGATGTGTGTCTGGTAAAGCTGGCTAGCTTGACACTTGATGTATGTCTTTGTGATATATTGTTATTGATAGCTGCCTTTAAAATTTCTGATCTCTGAGAGCTACTTTTGGCTTTAGACCCAAAGCACCGAACTATAGAGGACACGTTGTGGTCATACCTGGTGTGATGATGTGTCTTGTACTATACCAGGTCTATGAATATGGTATGTTATGTTATAGAGACCAAGCAAAATGAAAGTATGAAGTGAGGTGAAACCTAGTTGAGTTGGACTAAGTAGGTTGGACATTCTCCATCAGAAACCCTTTTGATAGAGTAAGTGAACTGACGGCATCAAGGGCAGCCAGAACAGTCCACTTAGTATTCATCGTGGGTCATTTTTCTTATTTGGATAACACACTCTCACATACACATGCATTCTCTCTCTCTCATGAGAGAGACATGCCCAGTCCTCGTGTCTCCCTTCCCCTGCCCGCTCCCACCCCCACACCCCCGCTGCCCCATCGTCCCTGGCATCAATCTCAAGCAGCATTACATCATCTTGTCCTCCACCCCTGGACTGCTGACACCAGAGACCAGGCTGACTAATCAAATGCCCATCACTGCTCTGACTAGCCCCATGGCCCAGCACTCACCAGACCTGCTCTGGCTCTCAGGTTTCAGATCGCTCTCGCTCTTTCTGGTCTGCTTCCATAGGAGCTGCTGCTAGGATGTTACTGTGTGTGTGTGTGTGTGTGTGTGTGTGTGTGTGTGTGTGTGTGTGTGTGTGTGTGCGCGTGTGTGCAAGAGCGTATGTGTGGGAGACACGAGGACTGGGCATGTCTCTCTCATGCACACTCTGGCACTCACTCACACACACACACACACACAGACACACACACACACTCACACACCTCAGCACTTAGAGATTGAAGAGTATGCAGGGCACAGTGGTATGAGCCACAGACTTGTTAATCCCTGGCACTTGCTCTGTCTGTCTGTCTGTCTGTCTGTATCTGTGTCTGTGTATGTGTGTGGTGCTCCTGTTCTCTTCCAGAGATTTCCATATTTGTGTGTGTGTGTGTGTGTGTGTGATTGTGTGCATGCGTGTGTGTGCTTTGTTATGCTTAACAATATGAATTAATATGTTGCTGAAGAAACTCTTCTGAAGCAGTATTTGGTTCCCGCCATAACATCTCCAACTTGCCAGTCTGAATAGTTTAATAAAAATGTGTGTGTGTGTGGGTGTGTGAGTCTGGGTCAGAAAATACCATACTGTTTGTGTGTGTGTGTATGAGAGAGAGAGAGAAAGAAAGAGACAGAGACCCAGTCTCTGGGGGGAGAGGGTAGAGATGGAGGGATCAAAGACAATGAAAAAAAGAGATGTGGATGGAGGAAGAAGAAGACTGGGGAGAGAGCAGAGGCACACAGTAGGGAGATACAGACCCTGATGGACAGAGAGAGAGATGGAGAGAGAGGAAAAAGAGAAGAAGAGAGAGGAGTGAATATAAAAGGATGTAGATATGATTACTGTTACTGGAACATGCTGTCTCATTAAGCGCTGTTGTGATATTGTGATAATATATCATCAGACTGGATGCCAGCTCTGACTGCCCCACCACATCTAAACAGCACATGTCATAACTCAAGGTTACTCTGACTGGAAAATTAGAGTCATACAGACAGCGGGAGAGTGTGGAGGAGAGGAGGAGGGGATGAGAAGATGGTGGAGGAAAGAAAGAAAGAAAGAACAGGGAGTAGGGAGGGAGGGATGGAGGGAGGGATACAGGGGCTGTGAATCATAAGGAAGGGGGAAGGAAAGAGAGACAGAGAGAGGGAATGAGTGAGAAGGAGGGCGTTGTCTGCAGTGCATCCTGGGTAGACAGAGGAAGCCACAGAGAGAGATGATGTCACCAGGGAGAACAGAGTGGTGTCACTGAAAGCAGTGGGGTGAAGAGAGAGAGAATGGGGGGGTGGGAGAGGGCGAAAGAAAAGAAAAAAACATGTTTGGAAGAAGAGAAGGGTTGGAAAATAGAGGGAAGAGAGGAGAGGAAGAAGAGAGTTTGACACACACACACTCACAGACACTCATATACTCACACACACACACACACACTCATACACTCACACACTCAGAGCGTGTGGAAAGCGAGGAGGCTACATTGTGGAGAAGCTTACACTGGGTGTCAGCTGGCTGCATGAATGTCCATCCGATAGCCCCGACAGGCTACTGGACATTAAGACCTGTCCTTGTCTGAACACGCTCCCATATTTATAGATGTTGCACCCAGCAGCACAGCACACAGGCCCACTGCATACCACTGCACTCATCCATCCATCGTCTCTCTCTCTCTCTGCCTTTCTCCACCT